>OZ020307.1:28985059-29462232 GCA_963971305.1 Arcuatula senhousia | reverse complement strand
GTCCATGATAGATTTTTTAAAACATTTTTGCATTTATAACCATTAAACCCTATGATAAAGCGTTCGTGTATGACACCTTCTTTAACAACTATTTCTACTTACTTATTCTATACGTTTTGACAACGGCATAAATGCCATAGGCTGCTATAAGCGCTAGGAATATGTGCGGTGCAACAGCCAGTCCTGTATAGCTTGCTATTGGGGCAAGGGCTATTTGTCTTTTCTCCTTTGATTTTGCTACAATTTCTCGACAAATAGTGACAGGGGTCAACAACAGTACTGTGTATATGGTGATGATAAGAGTCTTTTTGTCCATATTTCTGAAAAGATGTTAGAGGGTGTTGATGGAATCGAAAGGGTAAATATAACGGGAAAAAAGATAAAGAATAATTGTACCTAAAATGAAGAAGAGAAAATAATGGCCCTTAAAAAATGTTATGGGTTAATGGAAACACAAATATTAGAATGGAGAAAAATGGCATAAATTAAAAGAAATAAGCATTAATCTCAACTCTACCTTAACACTTTTCCTTAAGGCAATGATTGCTATATTGCTTCTTATATTTGACGGTTGAGCCCGTACCGGTACATTATAATTTATGTAAAGTTAACATACACTGGTCTTAATACTTCAAATCGTTCGAGGGGTGTATTTATTGCAACCAACTAGTTTGTCTGTCCATCCAATAAATTTAAACATTCATGGATTCTACTATTCATAGGGTCGATTTTAAATCTGTTATTCAGACTGTTGATGTCAGCTTACGTTCAATGTGTTTACAAACGAAAACAAAGAAACAAGTCGTATTTTGTTTTCTTTCTTATGGACAAACATCGACTCGTTTAATTTAGAGTGACGATCTAGACTGCACTAAAGAATGCACAGAAAAACATTCATTTCACTATAAATCAAAGCGCTAAAGCGTTAAAAGGCAGAGCTAAAAAAAAGAATGATCTATGTTTCATAAACTTGAAACATAGCACACCAATTTTCTTTGTTTGCTCCGCATTCTTATACATTTGTTAGGAAATCTGTAATTAGGCTCCGCCCACTTGATCAAAGGTCAAAGGTAAACAATTAATGCTTAAGTAAACATTAACGTGTATTGATATACGGTAGGTAGTGCAAATTTATAATGCATTTATGTTGGGGTATAAAGATGTACCTCTTATTTTAGACAATCTGTATATAATTTAAAATACATTGAAACAAAGAAAATACACGATTAATGTTGAAAAGATCCTGTGGTAAGAATATTGGCTGACCGATTTACCCTGTCTAGACGAAAAAAAACCCGCAAAAATCAGATAGCTATATGACTCTATAAGGCTCTGCCTAAAAATCACTTTGTTGTAAAGTTAACTGATTTGTAAATGTAAAGTATTCTTACATACCTTTGTTTTCTTGGTCCAAACTTATATTATAAACTGCAGTATGTAGTCTGCATATATATACCTAACAATTCCGTGACCAGCATCTATTATGCTTCACAGCGTTGCCCTTTACCCTCGAATTATGTCATTCAAATTCTTATGACGCTTAAAATGTCAATAAAAGTAAACAAAACAACATGCAGATGAAATTTGTTTTTCAATTCGTACCATTAAGTACGGGAAATTTTGAAAAGATAAGGATGTGGTTCCCGGATATACTTATCACCTTTGCTATTAAAATTAAAATGTTATGCACAGACTTGAATATTATATG
Source organism: Arcuatula senhousia (assembly GCA_963971305.1). Lineage (NCBI taxonomy): Eukaryota > Metazoa > Mollusca > Bivalvia > Mytilida > Mytilidae > Arcuatula > Arcuatula senhousia. The sequence continues at coordinate 29,460,524 of OZ020307.1, read as the reverse complement.
ATTTCGACGCTTTTTCTCAGAAACGATAAAAACAATTGCAATTTAGTATCATGTAGAGAGCTTAGTGATGGATACGTACAATCATCGACCATATCTCGTAGTTGAGGTGCAAAATATTTGTATTTATCACAGAACAATCTTTTTTTTAAATATGAACACGTAAAGATTAAAAACCTATGGACATGGCATAATAATGATGATGACATTTTATGAGCAGAATTTTAATGTGGTTGTAGAACTATTTGAATATTTTTATAATATACGCCAATTATTGAATGTCTGTTAATCAGAGGGATATAAATGGGGGCAATCGAATGTCCGAAAAGACTAAGACAAAGTCGATGTACCTAATGCCATCACAAAAGCAAAATAAAACAGCATACCAAAAGCACGATTTCAACTAAACTGCAATCAGCATCGTGAACTCAAGCAAAAACAAAATACTCAGATGCTCCGAAAGAGTAAGCGGTTTCTGCTTGTTAAAGCGCATCCGTCGCGTCGATTAAATTTGGGTCAAATCCGGTAACGACAGAAAAAAACCTCTATGTCAAACCAATATCTGTGCTCATCTTAGAGAATTAAATTTCGTATGTGTCTACTAGTAGCTAATGTCTAGTCTTATGTTAAAATGGACCAAAGAAAAAATTCTGAGTTAATATAATAACTATGAGAAGCGGTTCATGTCATAATTGCGCTGCTTGTAACGCGCTGGTTTTACAATCGGGCTACTTCGTTTAAGTAGCGCGCTACTTTCGTAAAGTAACGAGCTACTTTTAGAAAGTGGCGCGTTACTTGTACAAAATAGCGGGTTACTTTCACAAAGTAGCGCGTTGCATTCCTTAAACTGGAATGAGTATAAAGTCATGAAAGTAGTGCGTTGCTTTCAACTAATTTTTTTAGCATTATAAAGTAAAACACTACTTTCTTAAAGCGCGTTACTTTGCTAAACGAAGTAGCCCGTTGGTAAAACCAGCGCGTTACAAACAGCGCAATTATGACATGACCCCAACTCATAAATAACTGCCTGTCAGATGTTATGCTCTGTTCACAAAATCACAATATTCACCAGCCTTGAAACAACGAATCAGATGCGAAACGTTAACTCTATAAGCTAGAGTGGACGGGATGTTGCTACACAAAAAAATAGAAAATAAAGAAGTCATCGAGCTTTGCATTTAATCTTCCCTGTGTGTCGATGTCGGGATATATCCAAATATAAAACAGACCTCATATAGAATATGTTTATTATGGAAAGCCGGAGTGGACCCCCGCACTTACAAATTATTTTCCATTGGTTTCAATGGAAAATTTCTAAGTTCGGCAATTCAATAAATTCCCGCAGTTACAAATTATTTTGCCTGTTTTCCGCACTTACAAATTATTCTTCTTGTTTTCCGCACTTACAGATTATTTTTCTTGTTTTCCGCACTTACAGATTATTTTTCTTGTTTTCCGCACTTACAAATTATTATTCTCTTTTTACGACGTTACAGATTATTTTTCTTGTTTTCCGCACTTACAGATTATTTTTCTTGTTTTCCGCACTTACAAATTATTCTTCCCCTTTTTCCGCACTTACAAATTATTTTTCTTGTTTTCCGACGTTACAGATTATTTTCTTGTCTTCCGCGCTTACAAATTGTTTTATCATCAAAAATGTAAAAAGGGAAGCAACTCCAGCTTACAAAAAGGCACACAAACCTACACGTACAAAGTGTAAAGGCGGGGTTTTGTTGACAAATATTCTTGCCCCTAAGCTTAATGACTGGTTTTTAATACGATAAACCTGTCAATTGCTGTCCCAATGGTACTTGTATGGCGTCAAATACAAAAGGGGGTCCGATCCCAGCTTACAAATAAGCGTAGAAAACCCGCATTTACATCTCGGTTTTTGAAGGTTTTCACGAGATGTAAAGGCGGGGTTTTGACGACAGATGTTCGTGCCCCTAAGCTTGTTGACTGGTTTTCAAGATGATAAACCTGTCAATTGCTGTCCCATTGGTACATGTATAGCGTCAAATACAAAAAGGGATCCGATCCCAGCTTACAAACAAGCGTAGAAATCCCGCATTTACATCTCGGTTTTTGAAGGTTTTCACGAGATGTAAATGCGGGTTTTTTACACTTATTTGTAAGCTGGGATCGGATCCCCTTTTGTATTTGACGCCATACATGTACCATTGAGACAGCAATCGACAGGTTTATCGTATTAAAAACCAGTCATTAAGCTTAGGGGCAAGAATATTTGTCAACAAAACCCCGCCTTTACACTTTGTACGTGTAGGTTTTTGTGCCTTTTTGTAAGCTGGAGTTGCTTCCCTTTTTACATTTTTGATGATAAAATAATTTGTAAGCGCGGAAGACAAAAAAATCAATCTGTAACGTCGGAAAACAAGAAAAATAATTTGTAAGTGCGGAAAAAGGGGAAGAATAATTTGTAAGTGCGGAAAACAAGAAAAATAATCTGTAAGTGCGGAAAACAAGAAAAATAATCTGTAACGTCGTAAAAAGAGAATACTAATTTGTAAGTGCGGAAAACAAGAAAAATAATCTGTAAGTGCGGAAAACAAGAAAAATAATCTGTAAGTGCGGAAAACAAGAAGAATAATTTGTAAGTGCGGAAAACAGGCAAAATAATTTGTAACTGCGGGAATTTATTGAATTGCCAAACTTAGAAATTTCCCATTGAAACCAATGGAAAATAATTTGTAATTGCGGAAAAAGGGGAAGAATAATTTGTAAGTGCGGAAAACAAGAAAAAATAATCTGTAAGTGCGGAAAACAAGAAAAATAATCTGTAACGTCGTAAAAAGAGAATAATAATCTGTAAGTGCGGAAAACAAGAAAAATAATCTGTAAGTGCGGAAAACAAGAAAAATAATCTGTAAGTGCGGAAAACAAGAAGAATAATTTGTAAGTGCGGAAAACAGGCAAAATAATTTGTAACAATGAACGACAATGAAGTGGTCCGGCAAATGTTTATCTTTGGGATTCTAAAAACGCGCCCACCAAACTTTTCAACTACTTAATTATCTTGTCAGTACGAAAGTTGGGCATTTCTTGTAAATGATAATTATTATCTATTGTGCGTTCTTGTTTGTTTAAAGACTCATCAGAGACGTGCATGCAAATATATGAAAGGCCAAAATAACCAGCACTACGAAGTTCAAAGTATTAATTCAAAAGTATGAAAAAGTGGATGAAATTCCAAACTTAGACAAACCTAGTCCTGTAAGCCAAGTTAATTCAATACACAATTATAATAAAGATTAATGACGAACACTGTCAGAATGTGTGACTGCACATATCGCTTGTGTCTTCAATATATTAAAGACATTTTATTTTACGCTGAAATTTTCAAACGCAGGAAATATAAGATTTGATAAAAGTAAAAAACAAGAATAAATAATAATGTATTTTGTGCAGACAACTCAGATTCAACTATTTTGGTGTTACAGTTTCCGTTTTTTGTAATATCACATGAATAAGTGTACAAAGACCACGAAATCAAATGGGTGTTGTCTTTTTATTAAATGGTTAAGGAAAACAAATAACAGGTATCTGAAATGTTCCTTATACATTATTTTTCAATCAAAATTCGCCATTTTGATTATCATTTCGGTCGGCAACAATGGTAGCTTCCACAAATAATGCTGTTGTAACTGTCGATGTATTCGTGGGCGAAGCAGGTGGATCGACACCAACCCCTGTTGTTTGCACAGGAATGACTGTCTGTATTGCTCTCTATAAAACAATGCAAATACGTTAGAATACTAATATACAAGAACACTTACTTTGCATCTGGTTAATAAAAACATTATCGAAAGGTAACCTTTTTAATGTCAACATTCGGAACATCCAACTATTATTAACTTATAGTGAATGTTTTTCATATGAAGTCATTTTGGATGTTTTCATTATTTTTTCTTCGAAATGACGTCAGCATGTAACAGTTTACTGCTGGAACGAACTGTTCTATGCGCGTAAACGATGCGCAGTACAGAGCGACGTCAAAAGTATTTTACGGTTACAATTAAATTTTCTATATATTTCGTATCTAATAAATAAAATTATTCCCATACGATTTCTCAACTGATTTCCATGCATAATTATCTGAAGTTTGTTTATGAGAACCTCTTGGTCACATTTTTATGCGGTAAACACACAGGAAAATTGACAAATCGTATGAAATATTAGGGAAAACATAACGCGCCTAATTCTTTTGACGTCGCACTGTTCAACGAGCGCGTACACTCTCTCTGTATTCTATAAGTTAATAAAACAGTTATTTAATGCCTGTTCATGGGGCAGTCAAACTATTATGCCCTCGGTGCTCAGGAGATGATTTAAGAACTGTTGCCTTCGGCCTGCGGCCTCAAGCAACAGTTTCTAAATCATCTCCAGCACCTCGGGATAATAGTTTTGACTGCTCCATGACCAGGCATTAAATAACTGTATATTGTTCACTGCTTATGGTTTTGTCCTTAAATAAAATATTAAGAGTTAAAGAAGCAAAGGTACCAATGGGGTATTCGAATGTCAAAAGTCCGAAAGGGCAGAGACAAAACCAGTAAACACTAACAAGAACGGGACAAAAACAGACAATATGTAAAACATGGAAACGCAAAATACTGAATATCAATCAACGCGAACTCCAGTCGAAACAAGAGTGAACTCAGGTGCTCCGGAAGAGTAAGCAGTTCCTGCTTGCTATAGCATACCCGTCGCGTTGCCAATAGTCCATTCAGCGTGTCAAATCCGGTAAAGGAAGACAAAACAAAACCCTATGACAAACCAACATCTAAAGAGTCTGTTGACATTTTTTTCTATTAGGCGCTATAATCATTTAACCTTGCATCTTCATCTATTTTACAACACTTACTTATTCTATACTTGGTGACAACAGTGTATATGCCATATGCTGCAATCAGTGCCAAGAAAATTTCCGGGGCAACTGCCAACCCTACATAGCTTGCTATTGGAGCGAGGGCTACTTGTTTCTTCTCTTTGGATTCAGCCAGTTTCTCGACATATAGTTATAGGTGTTATTAACAAAATGATGTAAATGGTGATAATGAAAGTCTTTTTCTCCATACTTCTGAAATAGAATTACAAATTATTGAAGATTGAGGCTTAAATGTCATAGAGTACAGTCCGACTTCGATCCCCAGTCACAGCGTTTAAAGTCCCATTTTAAATTTGATGCCTGTATGTACAAACCCTTTAACATACAGGTGTACAAGCAGTTTGTAAATTAAAATGGGATTGAAACCAGACTGTGCGAGTTAAACCACTCAGCCACTCAGGTCATTACCAATTATTTGATAACATAAAGTTATATGGGGCGGGTGGAAAGGTGGCGGGGGATGCAAAGGCAAGATTATGAACATCCCCCACTAGTATAGAAGATAGTGAGATGTGGAATAAATGTCATGACTGTAAGCGACACAACCTAAATATTAACGACAATTTAAAAAAGTCCGCAAAAAAAAAAAAAACAGCCAGCAGCCTTCAATTAGTTTAAACATATTTTATTTGTAAATTATACAAAATGGATTGGACACAAGTAAATGCATACTTAGGACGTCCTCTCCGCAATACAGAAATATACATTACAGCAAAACACAAGGTACAAGAACGTGCATTAAATAATATTTTGGGGTTAAATCACAGGTTTAGAAGGGGGAGGGAAGAGGAAAGAAGAGGAAAGTGCTGACTTTTGTGGATGTTGGTCTACCAAAGATAGCATTTAAGTTATATTGAAGCGTTCAGATCTCTGAATGAAGTCGAAAACTTCTTTGAATATAAGAATATTTTCGTCGTAAGAAAGATTCAAATCTCCATGCGTTAGTATTGCAACACTTGTAGGATTTGGAAGCCAGTTTAATTTATTCAAAAGTTGAGTTCTATGGTGACGGTATAGAGGGCACACTAAAAAATAATGATTCGCATCTTCTATTGGAAATCCACATCTACAAGATGGATTTGGTACAAGATTTGCTTTATGCAAGTCGTTGTTTAGGAACGAAGCGGAACATCTCAACTGAGTGAGGATAATATTAAACTTCCGTGGGCCATAAGAATAGTGTCTTGGCACAACACCGTTAGTCAATCCCGACGCAGTTAAAGCATTCTTGAAAGCTCCTATCGTAGGTGATTTTCGAATAGAAATGTCAAGGTTGTTCCAATGTCTAATAGTATTTGGAATGAAAGAGTTGTTTGTTACTGATAGTCTACAAAAAGGAAGTACTATATCTTCACCATTACGTAGAGGATAAGCACTTAGACTTTGAACTTTCGGAGGAATGAGATTATTCAAATAGTTAGGGGTGTCATGGTTTTGTATTTTATAAAATAAATTAAGACGTCGTTTGAGTCTTCTATCAGCCAATGTTTCCCAACCTATTTCATTATACAATGTCTCTAGTTTGGTAAACAAAGGCAGTCCAGTTACAATACGAGCAGCTTCCATGTGTAGTTGCTCAAGTTTGGAGACATTACCGACGTCACAGTTGTCCCAGACTTCGGATGCATATTCAATCAATGGTCTAATAAATACAAGATATAGTTTTTCTAAATTATCACGACTAAGCTGATATTTCAATCTTCTAAGTACGTTCAGATGTTAAGTTACACTAGAAATGATATTTTGAACATGGGTGTTCCACTTGGCATCACTACTAAAAGTAAGTCCTAGGTGTTTATGACAACTAGATATAGCCTTCAATGTGCCCAGGGTCTCGGCTTGCTGTTTTGCTCATATAAACACACGAAGCAAAGACCATAAGCGCCTGGCTGAAAATAAAACCTGGCTGCATGGTGGTATACGCATATACAATTATTTTAGATGAAGAATAATTAAAGCTACAAGAAGCAATCACACGGTTTTTATCAAAAATGTTTTTGCAGAGTGCATATAAAAATGCACATCAAATGGTGTTGAACTCGTAAAGTTAATTTGAAAATTCTTAATTTCCACTTAAAATACAATCATGTGGTACCTTTGTTAAAACAAATATGAACTGAAATAATTGCTGTTGCAGTTCATTTATGTGCACTTTACGCATACACAATCGGTTATGCTTCTCATGATCGCTTACCACTGGACTTGACCAAAACTTATCTATTTGTTTCATTTCTGGTTTTAATCAATGACACATTTTCAGATACTACCACCATCAAATACAAATCAGACAGTCATGACTCAAAGGTGAATACCACATGTTTTGATAAAGGTACATAGTAAACACCCCGTTGCTTCTAAAAACAAAACTTTGTAATACATAGAGCAATTTGAACATTTTTAATCCAATTTGTCTATAACATTATGTGACATTCGACTTGCTATTTATATATTAGAACTTTATGCCTTCAACAAAATATCTAAGTACAGCACTGAACTACAACAAATAATTACAATTCTGCACAAAAAATCAGTTTTAACAATTTTGTCAAGAAACGTTAGCCAAAGATAGAAACAATTAACAGAGTCTAGATTTTTAGTCTTAAGCTTGTGAAAGAGTTGTTGAACCCTTGTGGAGTGGAAACTGTTGCAGGTAGGAAAAAATGGACCGTGCAAACTTTCAATCATGCAATTTCAAAGCTCGATCACAGGAATGTAGAAAAAACTTTTACATTTTTAAAAGATTATAAGTATCACGGAAAACCAAGTCTTTGAATTTTGCTTGCTTATGCTATTTTATTACTAATATTTCATAGTATTTGTTTTAAAAAATCCCTTCCCAAATCAATATAAAAGACAAATGCAAGGCTAATATTAAGGAAAATTCAAATGAGTCAAGAACGAATAGTTGTTTCATTAAAAACCGACTTCTTTAAATTAGTGAGATAATAAATTTAAAGAAAAATAAAGAAATTGATGTGCTATATGACTACATTTGTACATACCTATTTTCAAACTGATATTTTTATCGTATAACTGAAACAAGTAATCTGTATTTTTAGGGTCTTTTATACCTAACAACTTCGTAAACAGCATCTGCAATGTTTCTCAGCCTTGTGGTGTACCGGTCAAAGACGTTTTAAAATTCCATAATGTAAACAAACAATATGTAGATAATATTTGGTTTACATTTAGTATCATCGATACAAAGACAATTGAGTTGAATTAAATGTACCCACTGACCACCGCTGCTTTTAATTTTGTTTGGCAAATTCCTTTTAGAGCTATAATTTAGCATTTGATGATTAATGACGTCTTTTGTGAACAATATGTGCAATTCAACCATTTTTTTAAAAGACCTACGTGAAAATAATTTTACAGTTTAAGGCAATATCGCAGAAAGCAGGACGGTTTTGGCCCGATATATATAGGTTGTTTATCGGCTATGAGATCGGGCCAACATGTCGGCATAGGCCCGATATTATATTACTTCTGATTCCTTGTAGCGAACATTTTTTATGGTAATAGATTAACCCGCTATTGACCGTCACCCAACACAACTAAGTCGATAGGATGGCGGTGATGCCGATAAAAAAATTACTCTTTTAAGTGTTACTTGTAGAAAAGGAGGAAACACCTACAATTATTAGCAACACCAAAATCACCAACCGCATTATTGGACGTAATGAGCGGCTGTCCAAAGAGACAATTATGCCTAAATAGATGCAAAGTTGTAAAAATATTTTAAAATCTAGATGAAATTTTAAAGAATTCTATGATCTTTATAAATGTGCCTTTGAAATAAAATGAGAATATAGATTGTTCCGTCTCAGAGGTTTTTTTCTTGTTTGTTAAAGAGGCTGGGTATTATTCACGGTCGACTTTTTGATGGAGCCTACTTTCTGCAAAAACAAAATGCAATAGAAGTTACGTTGTGGATAGGCTGCTGTCTTTATTTTTTTTCAAGTACGCAATCTCCTTATATGTACGGACGTTGAGGTTTAGGTGTCTCTTTTGGTATGTTAGCTCACTTTATTTCGAAACTGTGACTATTCTAATTGTCTTAAGTAGCATTTTTACAATTGTCAACCAACAAGTCATTTCATGGAATCATGCGCCTTGTGCTGCTAGAACAAATTAAAATTTAAACAACAACAAATTCCACAAATGGATAACCCCGGTGGATAATATTAGATGGGCATATCAAGGGGACAGTTTTATCTAGCTGCAGAGCTCTAAATTAAGAATTCTTTACCTCGATTAATAACAAGCAGAGACGTACCAAGTCAAAAGTCCGACAGAGAATTGATAAAACCAGTCAACACAAACGAGAACAACACGAAGAAACAGATAGCTTTTTAAAACACACAAAATCAACTGAAAAGCAATCAACAGCGGGAAACTCAAGTCGTAACGAGAAGAAACTCAGGTGCATAGTAGGAATAAGCAGTTGCTGCTCGTCGCGTTGCTAAGAGTCAATTTCGGTTAAGGAGAACAAAATTGATTGGTCAATTCAGAAGGCCATCAGAACAGAAAGTACAATGAGATGTCTTCAGTTCTATCATCCAGTGACAGTAGGAATAATTCATAGGTCGGATTTCAATCAGATTTATTTGATATTTGTCTATGATCATATGGGCGAATGGTGTCTTCCATTTTCTTAAGTGAAGCAACAATCAAGGTGCAAGCCCTTGTTATCAATTTGCGCCTCAAGCGTGAAACTCTATCAAGGAAATCGGTGTATGTCCTACAAGCTCTGAAATAACGAATCAGATGTGATGTGTACACTCCATTTGCTTGAGTGGATGTTGCTACACATGTAAAAGAAGAGAACGTTGGTAAATTGGAAAGTTGAAGTCATCAAGTTTGTCATAGGTTTTTGTTGAAAAGTTGAAAGTCTTCCCAGATTGTCCATTTCGATATTTCGACCTAAATATGAAGCAAACTACCTAAATTTTGTTGTTTCGTGTATGTGTAGTTGGTGTTCATGCATGTATAATAGGAAGAACTAAATTAAACTAGAGGCTCCCAGGAGCCTGAATCGCTCACCTGACATATGTTCCTGAAGTAAAGGTTATTAGGCAAAATCTATTTGACTTTGAAAGGGTCATAAGATTAATAAGGGGGTCATCTGACAATATGGTGGATCTTAAGGTGCTGATCACTTTTGTTCTCAAAATCTAAAAATCTGTCACCCTTTTTGAGTTATTTGCAAAAAAATGCAGTTTAACCTTATGTTCTATTTTTAGCCACAGCGGCCATGTTTTATAATCAATCAAAAATCCCCACATCAGTTTTATACACCTAATGCTAATAAACAATGATACCAAGTTTGGTTCCAATTGGACTTACAGTAAAGTGTCAGAGGAGTTAACGTTTTCAATATAATGAGGAAATGCTTTTTAAATGCTCAATTTTGACGTTCTAAGGGCAATAACTCCTCAAAGGAAAGGTCCTACAACGTTGACCTTATTACATATTTTGTACATCTTGATGCGCTCGACAATATGCAATTTAAATTTCTCAAATATCTTGTATAGTTTTCAAGATATTGAGCTAAACAGGTGCAAAATTTGCAAAAAAATCCACAAAAAGGGCAATAACTCCTACATGGTGTGTTGGATTTTCTTCAAAATTTCAGAGCTGGTAGATCTTAAAGTGCTGATCACTTTTGTTTTAGATCAAAATTTTGAAATATGTCACGGTTTTAGAGTTATTTGCAAAAAACTGCCATTTACCCCTATGTTCTATTTTTAGCCACAGCGGCCATGTTTTACGACCAATCAGAAATCCCCACATTAGTGCTATACACCTAATGCTAATAAACAACTATACCAAGTTTGGTTCCATTTGGACTTAAAGTGTCAAAGGAGTTAACGATTTCAATGTAATGAGGAAATGCTGTTAAAATGCTCAATTTTGACGTTCTAAGGGCAATAACTCCTAAAAGGAAAGGTCCTACAATGTTGACCCTATTACATGATTTGTAGATCTTGATGTGCTCAACAATATCCAATTTAAATTTCTCAAATATCTAGTATAGTTTTCAAGATATTGAGCTAAACAGGTGCAAAATTTGCAAAAAATCCACAAAAAGGGCAATAACTCCTACATGGGTTGTTGGATTTTCTTCAAAATTTCAGGGTAAGTAGATCTTGAGGTGCTGATCACCTTTACTCTATGCCAGAATTTTGATATCTGTAGCCGTTTTTGAGTTATTTGCAAAAAACTGCAATTTACCCCAGGCCTATGTTCTATTTTTAGCCATGGCGGCCATGTTTTTCAACGAATCAAAAATCCCCAGTTTTATAGTTTTATACTTCCTATGCTAATTAACAACGGTGCCAAATTTAAAAGCCATTGGACTTATGGTGTTAGAGGAGTTAACGTTTGAAAAATGTTAACGACGACGGACGACGGACGACGGACGACTGACAACGACGAACGCCAAGTGATGGCAATAGCTCACATGGACCTTCGGTCCAGGTGAGCTAAAAAAGAGGTTTTGAAGATAAAGCAAGTCTACAAACTTTTTTTGTCTAGAAGTCATTGCCTATGAATGAAGAAACAAATCAGCAAGTAAAGGAGCACAACTATTGCCCATTTGGAATGCCAATAATCTGCTGGTAATCACGTTCATTGTAAAAAGGTACAAATACATGTATGTTGTCAACAATTGTAGTCACTTAAAGTATGTCTCGCCATTCGGCACAACCCGGAAACTCATTTATTGAAAGTACTTCTTGGCTTCTAATTCTTGAAATGTTATCTATCGATCTATATTCCTTGAAGCGCAGGGATCACTCACTGTTATGGGATAGGTTTCTAACCATTCATGATATGGTATTTCTAAGAAAATACCTGATGTCATATACTTTTCAAGTGTTTCATTTTCCACAAGTCTTATAAAGAAGTTAATGCCCGAAAAACAAGGCCTAAGTTCACTTATTCTTTGGGCCGAGATGGGGCCAGGGGCACATAGCATGGTGACGAACCATAACCCCAAATGTCTGCATACCAAATGTCAGATGCCTATGTACTTTTCAAGTAATTAATTTTTCAGAAAGTTAAGCTGTCGGAATTTATTAAAAAATGCTTGGGTTTATGTAGTTACTATAGGTTGTTGTCTTCTTCGGATATTTTCTGGGCCACATTAAGTACTTTTAAACAAAAATTTGATTGATCTCAAATCGAGGATTTTTATGCTCATGGAAATTCCAGCCTTACTTTTGTACAAGGTACATGGAATTTTTTGTTAATCGCCTGGATGGTTGATTCGGCTGATGGAGTGTTCTTTATATCTGAGGTTAATCCACTCTTTTTGCTCATGTTTTATAGCATGCCACACATCCGGCATCAACATTATTACCTTTTTTTTTGGGTTGGATCTTTTGGCCTATAAGCTCAGTTTCATGAGTTTATAGTGTTTCAGTGAAAGCAAGTACAGCACAACTAACCAAAGACCTAGCAGTAAAACTTTCCCCCATTATTATTTCATTGATTTAAATAGGTTAGCTTTCAATTAAAAAAAAAATGCTTTACTTGATAGACCAACTTGATTTTGTCAACAACTTTAACATTGATGGTTTATAGTCCAGTTATTTCTGCAGTAAAACAATATCCAAATAGCAGAAAAGGATAAAGAATTCTTAAGAATATCTAAACTCCACCTTGTTACAAATGTCATGTAAAAGTTATCATGGAAAAGAGTAACATTGAAAACAAATTAAAAATCACCACACAACATCTAAAATTCAAACCTTTTACAAATGACTCTTTTAGATAATTGGCAGCAAGCAATAAGATACCTCAATGAAATCACCACTAGAAAACTACAATTCAAACCTTTCACATTTGCCTCATTAAAATCATCAGCATAAAAAAATAAGATATCTCAATTTATTTTAATTTATTTTTGTTCATACACTGCTTGCAATATCACATTTACTATCATAAAGATAAATGTACATATGTACAGTTAATAAAGTCAACAAAGCAATGTATTTATTCTATCTTTTTTAGTTTACATAAATAACATTAAAACATTTTTAGGTAACTAAACAATTGTGTTTTAAAAAAAGAAATTTGAAACAACGCAAAATGAAAAACAACAATTTTATCCTTCAAATGTGAATAGAATTGCTTTTTTAAAGAGAAAAGAACTTCGTTAGATTATTCTATGCCTTTGAATTACTGAAAACATGGAAGTTTTCACAATTTTGTAAGTTTTCAGGATGAGGATCAATTTGCACTTTTTTGGATAACTTATATTCTTTTCTTTAATGAATAAGCGATTGGCTTAGAAGATTTATCCACAAAAAGTTTGATTTTGAATTTAGTGAAAAGTAAAGCCCACACAAAAACTTCCATGATTTCTGTATTCCTCATCACAAAGGTTAGATATTACTCTATTTTATTGACCGGGTTGTTCATGGATCAATTCTTTTGGAGTTCTTTGTTTAAATCGTACCTAAAAGACTGAAATATTAGGCTCCCTCCAACCTTGTGAATAAAATAGAGTAATGCACAAATTGCTTTAAAATCTACAGAAAATATTTCAATTTTCCTAAATGTTTTGGTTGTGATTACATTTTGTAAGATAGCTAAATATTTTGATATACTATGCAGTGTTAAATCTGATTAATTACGAGACTTAACAGAAAACCATACCATGCAAAGTAACACAAACATTTCATGTGTGGATGTGAATATCGTTTTCTTTTGATTAAAAAAATATATATAAATATAATAAAATACCAAATTAAAATCATATATACTTGTACATAATTCATATTCAGCTGACTTTCAAAATTAGAGAAATTCATGCCTTTGGACATTGAAATAAAATGCAGTTTAACTGTAAAAGAATATATGAAATGGGCGCTAAATCATTATGTAAAGGTAAGTATATATTAAAATACATTTGTTTTCCGAGACAAAATTTTGTAGATTAATTTATAAGTTTATTTATAAGTGGTTTAATTCTAAAGTACATCAAACAGCATAAGGGCTATTCCAGAATTAATTGTATTGGGGGGGGGGAAGCACTATAATTAAAATTTCATGGGTGGTGGTATTTTTTAGATATTTCTCAAATTCAACATAAAGGGAAACAAATTAAAATTTTATGCATGGAAGTTATAAAAAAAAGTGCCTTCCGACCTCCTCATACCTTTATTTCTGGAATAGCCCTAATGCAAAGCTGTACTTTTCGTGAGATTTAAATTTCTTATTAAATCTACCAATAGGCTTACAATGAAAAAGTATTGCAAATCATTTCATCTACAGCAATAAGAAAAGAATACCGTTTGTATATGTATGACCTTTTTCTACATTGTACTTGCTACAAATATTTTTTTTTAAATCCAAAATGTTCTAATTAATTATTTATAATTGGTTGTTTGCAAAAAATATGATTATGGAAATAGGTCTTTATTTAAATGAAATAGCACTAGGTATCTAAAACAGATCATTTTTCCTCAGATCTAATTAAATTTACTATTCAAAATATTCTACTGTTTTCTAGCTAATATTGTATCAAATTTATAACATTTATGTCTACATTTTTGGGGACATTTTCAACAAATGATCCATAATGTTCCTAGAAATTCACCCAATAATATAAAAAAAAAAACAATTTGTGAATAAATAAACTGTTAACACAGAGACATGTCTCACCTGTCGCAACTGGACACAGTATAAAATGAAGTAAAAATCCTCCTTAAACTGATCTTAACTAATGCTTAAGCAGCTGCATACCAAATATAAATGGTGAACCATAACTGCTTTATAAAAAACACTTGTGACATAAGTAAAAAGTTAAAAAGTGTAAAATCTAAAAGTCAGTAGACCGTGACTGCAGGATCATACAGATAAAATACTTTTGAAATTGATCTGTACTGATGCCAATGCAACTGCATACCAAATATCAATGATGTACCATAACTGCTTCATGTTAAACAGACTTAAGAAAAAAGGTTAACCTCGGCCAAATCATTGTAAAATTTCAAAGTCAGTAGACCGTGACTGCAGGAGCATACAGGTGAAATCCTTTTAAAACTGATCTGTACTGATGCTGATGCAACTGCATACCAAATATCAATGGTGTAACATAACTGCTTCATGTTAAACAGACTTAAGAAAAAAGGTTAACCTCGGCCAAATCAGTGTAAAATTTCAAAGTCAGTAGACCGTGACTGCAGGAGCATACAGGTGAAATCCTTTTAAAACTGATCTGTACTGATGCTGATGCAACTGCATACCAAATATCAATGGTGTAACATAACTAGTTCACACAAAACAGACTTAAGCAAAAACTTTAACCAATTGTGGACGCCGCCGCCGCCGCCGTCGCCGTCGCCGTCGCCGTCGCCGCCGGAATCACCATACCTAAGTCTCGCCTTTTGCGACATTTGTCGCAGGCGAGACAAAAAAAATGTACAGCAACTCTTATTATGAATTTTGAACATTTATCCCAGAAAAATAACATCTAAAAAATGTGTAAATGAAAAATGTCAAACAATTTTTAATCATATGAAATTGCAAAGAAAAGAATAAAAACTTCCTAACCATTGATTTCAAAATTGAAGGATAACATATTTACTAGCATGACTATACCTGAATTTTTTATCACTGTATAGAAAGAGCAAAGAGGAAATACAGTTGTCTTAAATGTCAAATGAAGCTTACTACTGCATACTATACTGACTGTTATCTCTATGTTTTTGTAAAGTCATATCTTTTTTCACACCTTATATTATAGATTAGTGGCGGATCCAGGGGGTCTGGAACCCCCCTTTCGTCAGAAAATTCTGTGATTTTCATGCAAAATTTGGGCAAAAATCATCAAATTATAGTTTTGGACCCCCCTTTTCTACCGAGGACCCCCCTTTTCAAAAATCCTGGAACCGCCACTATAGATCATTCTCAACTTAAATTAACAAAGTCAATGACAGATAGCTAAGCACATAGTTGGATTGACTTGAGACAGAATGTAAACAAAAATATTTTTAAGATGAAAATACACAACCAAAATTATTTTGATGTATTTTGTCATAATGTTCTCAAGTCAGCTGTTTCCCCCTTTCCATACATTTATTGCACCTTAAAGCTAATAAACCATGGTGTTGAAAAGCAGCAAAGAAATAACCCTTCTATCAAACTTTTTTCAGAGTTCCCGAAATGTGTCGGACCTGTCAGACCTGACTGGTAAAATTTAAGCAGGTCTGGCATTTTAAACATACTTACTAGACCCATGTCTGGTAAATTTTAGTAATCTTTTAGAAAGCTTTAATTGGACCAGTAAAAAAAATTTGGTCCGACCAAAAGATTCCATTTAGACGGACCTATGTCTGACAAAGAAATTTTAAGTTTCGCGAACTGTTTTTTGATAAAAAAAAATAATGTCTTTGATGTAAGTAGAAAAAGGTAAACCATTTTAAATTTAGTTAACTTTTCCTAAAAAAAAAAGACATAATAGTGTAAAAAAATCTACAATGTATGAATAACTGCAAAGCATATTTTTTTATTAAAGAAATGTTAGTATAAATTTTTCTTAAATTTAATTTACATGTATTGTCCAATTAGAAATTTTGTGCACTTACAATTGAGTTTACACTAGCAAATTTTGTTTAAATAGCAACTCAAATAGTTCATGAGAACAAAGGAGGAAGGATTTCTATACATTTTGGAAAGATTTATATTAAACACACTTGGATTTTTGCATGATATTCAAGTAAAAGGGGGCCTAAGTTTAAAAAAATAATATTCTGTTTTCTTTTTTATGCACAAATATTTCACCCGCTTCAAAAGTTACATGATTAAGTCCCTTTAATCTTGAATTTTCAACTTGAGCGTAAATGAAATAAAACATGAAGGCAATAAATAGTATTTGCTTAAGTTTTCATGATAGTAATATAAAAATCAAACTAATAAGGACACCATGCATGAATTTTACCATACTTTAAAAGTGTCAATTTCGTGAGACAGCATTTTGTATTTTTGTAATTATTTCAAAATTCTTTGAAATATTGTGCATGGGATACATTTTCACATATTTCGTGCTTGTGAAATAAGCAAAAACAACCCAAAGGCAAAAATGTCCATATTCACAGTATTAGAGAACATCAAACAGAAACATAAAAAATGCAAAACAAATCCTTGTTTGAAAATAAATGAAGATTTAACATGGTGAATAAACTGGTTCAGTATACTCTATGATAATGTGCAATAATTTTTTGAAAAGATGAAAACAAACCTAATATGTGCACTCATTGTGTGAATCGTGATTAATCAAATTAATAACATATTGGAATTTCTAACAAAACCTAGTGTTATCAGAAAATGTATTACTTCTTATTACAAGCTACCAATTTTTTTTCTCCAAATAATCAATCTTCTAATATAGGCAAACCATAAAAAAAATTGCATAAGTTTCAAAAGGGAAAAATAATTTATAAGCTTGTTCCCTTGTGAAAACAATAAAAAGGTTTAAAAATCCTTAACATAAAGAAAAGGAAACCAAGATCAGTCATTTGAATATTTACTAAATGCATATCAGACTGAAAACATTTAAGATAAGTTTCAATAAAAGCTTTTTGTACACAACATTAAATTTGGTGTATGAGCAGTGAAAACCAAAAGATTTTTTCTAACATTTATACATTTCTTAAGTTTATAAATCACAATTAAACAGAAAGTAACATTTAAAATCGTAATAGTATAAAAATATCACAATATCAGAAAGAATTTCGCAAAAAAAGCAGCATAGATTTACATTGTTTGCTTAATTATGGACCAAATTCTATTGAATGATGTTATACATTAGGCCTCACAACAATGAACATTGAAATGTGTAAATATTACAGCAATATCTCAAAATTATGTATTTATAAATACTAATGTATATCACAATATATGTTGACATCCTTTAAAACTATTAACAATTAAGGCTTAAATGAAGATACAGTGTTGGCCCTAAAATTATCTCCCTTTCATCATAAGCCAAATGATATATTTATAATTTTATGACTATTTTGTGTTTATTTAATGTTACCACCTAAGGAGAGGAAATATATAGGCTTAGTCCTGCTTTCCAATCCTTTTCATGTTTATTTTCAAGAATAAAATATGTTCAAATCAATAAGCCAAACAGCCAGTTTTATGTGTTTTTAAATATTGCATTAAATCCATCAATCAACTTAAACAAAATATTTTATACCTGTTTTACATAACTCATATGCCTTACAACTGCTAATAGTGATAAAGGATGTCAAAATCTGCTCACTTTCACTTTCTACTTTCACTTTTCCTCCTTTGTCTAGAATATATAGTACTGAAGATAAAAACATTATAAGGTCTATACATTTTACATATTCTCACAAGAATGGATTATAACTTTGTTGTTGTGTTGGTTGTCCAGACATGGGCATAATCGGTGCCGGTAGAAGCCCCGATGTCGATGACTGTGAAAATCCTTGTGTATTGTTTTGCATCTGATTCAATGTCATACGTGCAGGCTGATTTTGTACTTGTGACGCAAAAGGATTCGATGACACAGGGGTCTCAAAAGGATTTGTTGCTGAAAATGATATGAAATAGAATATCAAACATTTCTGTACAACAATATTTAGTGTTTTTAAAATTCTAATTTACTCTGGCCTCTCAACTTTTAGTTAGAGTTTCACTGAAAGATCTTTTATAGATGTAGCATGTGAATCACATTGAAATTGTTTGTTCAGTACTTGAAATTATACAATTTTGTTTGGGAAATGACATAAATGGTTATTGTAAATTAGATTATGGTTATTGTAAACATAAATGTCTGTTTATTAACACATACACAATTTTCAAGCCTGCTCTGTATCTACAAGAACAACATTATTTTTAAATTGTAAAATTTAACAGTTGTCATTTATTGTAGTGCAATGTAGATCAATGATACCTTTTTTAGTACTTGTTGTTACTAGTTGGTCTAAATTCACTAAATTTGCATTGTCTCCTAAAAATTCTTGTGGTGTTTTCCTATGTTTTTGTTGTTGTTGTTGATCTGTCGGTAATGACTCTTGCATATTGTTCATACTCCAAGGATCTTTCTTCTCACCTATATTCAAAAGTTACAATTGAAAATGTACAGAAAAGTAATTAAGATACATGTATATAATCTATTAAAAATATTTTCAAACATTGTATGAAACATTATATACTTACCGGGTAAACTATTTGTATGTAGTTTGCCAACTTAAAGTTGGGTCTTTTATTGATTTTTTAGAATTTGGTTTGAACCATGTATGCATTGTATTTTTAATCTAGAACCAATTGCAAGAGGGTGAGCAATGACTTTGAAGGCTGTGGCTATTTTCCATTTTGAATTTTCTAATTGCTGCTGATTTATGGAGACTTTGTCAGGTACACTTATTCGACAACTAATGATTATATCCTTACTTAGTGTTATTCATCTACATATACATATTTCAAATTGTAGGTGCTTTGGAATTTTCTTTCAGATTTATTCTTTTGGCAACAAAAGATATATGACAAACACAAAACATCATAATTGATCATGTTCTCTGAAAGTTGTTGGAACATTTTATAATATTAAAGTTTGTTTTTGCCTACAAAAACGATGTCTCCCCCCGTTTCCCCAAAAATGTCCAAGTTCAAAGGGCCATTTCTCCCACAAAAAATTGATGATCAAAATTTCCTGGTAATATGCACAACAATATATGGTGTCCTTCCTATATACCAAGTTTCATTGAATTCGGTCCAGTAGTTTCAGAGGAGTTGCGCTGACAAGATGAAAAATGAGGATTTTCAGCAAATTTCTAAGTTCAAAGGGCCATAACTCCCACAAAAATTTGAGGATCAAAATTTCCTGGTAACATGCACAACTACATAAGGTGTCCTTCCTATATACTAAGTTTCGTTGAATTCGGTCCAGTAGTTTCAGAGGAGTTGCGCTGACAAGATGAAAAATGAGGATTTTCAGCAAATTTCTAAGTTCAAAGGGCCATAACTCCCACAAAAATTTGAGGATCAAAATTTCCTGGTAATATGCACAACTACATATGGTGTCCTTCATATATACCAAGTTTCGTTGAATTCGGTTCAGTAGTTTCAGAGGAGTTGCGCTGACAAGATGAAAAATGAGGATTTTCAGCAAATTTCTAAGTTCAAAGGGCCATAACTCCCACAAAAATTTGAGGATCAAAATTTCCTGGTAATATGCACAACTACATATGGTGTCCTTCATATATACCAAGTTTCGTTGAATTCGGTTCAGTAGTTTCAGAGGAGTTGCGCTGACAAACTTTGTGACGGACAGACGGACGGACGGACACGACAAAAACAATATGTCTCCCCACAAAAGTGGGGGGAGACATAATGAAGTCAAACAAGAACAGATTCTAGGTCACCCACCTGTTAAGTGGGGAAAAATCTAAGTCGTCTTGATAAACAGGAAGTAGATGAGTGAAAGATCTGAAAACACACCCCTCCATATGGGACCCCTACCTGAAGCTGCATACCAAATACCGAAAGCCTATGATAAATAGTTGCTGAGAAAACTGATAAGAATAAGTGTGACAGACAGACAGATACACAGTGTTGTCGCAGGGAGGACAATAATCATGATAACATCTTTACATTCATTCAATCAAATGCCAGGAAAAAAAGTTACAATAATGTGAATAAGACTTATTCTTCCAACATGACTATCCTTACCACCTAAAGGATCAAAACCATCTAAATCTTGACTAGTGCCTGACTTTGCAGGAGAACCCCCGGCAGGTCTTGAGCTCAGTAAATCAAATCCATCGTCCTCCTGTCGACCTGTTCCATTGGTGGTATGTGCAAAAGACGTGCCAAATCCATTATCAAAACTAGCTGTGCTAGTGGTGATGGTAGGAGAGGCATCCCATGGAGACTTTTGCCGAGGGGGCTGCGACTGAACAGAGGCTGCAGAGGCAGGGGATGACCAAGGATCTAAAATAAAATAGTCATAACTTAATAAAGAATAAGTAAAGTAGTACAACTTAATAACTAAAAATTACATACATCTACATTAAATACTTATTAGGAAATGAAATCAAAAGTAGTGCTATTGGTGACCAACAATATGACAAAGGTAAAATTATGATATGCAAAGATGACTAAAAGTATGATTTCTTAAATACATTCTAGCACTGGTATGAAAATTTCAACATACTAACTCCTACTAAAATTACTTAGAAAATGTTCTTTGTGCATAAACAAGAAAGTAAAAAACCACCAATACCTGGAGCGACAGTTGAATAAGGGGGAGGTGGCTGTGCCTCTGTTAAAGGAGCTCCCCAAGGGTCAGTAGCCGGCTGTGGGGGTGACACAGTTCTAGCTGGGGACTGCCAAGGGTCTGTTGATGTCGGGGGTGGCTGAGCCACTGGCATGCCCCAGGGATCTTTATTTGCTGGCTGGGAGGGCAAAGGTGCTCCCCACGGATCTGTCATTTGTGATTTAGGCGAGTCTAAAGACAATAATCCACCAGTTGTTTGCTGCTGAAAGATAAGTATCGTTTCAACATTAAAAAAATATGATACTACAAACTGTCACGACTGTACATGCACACTATGATTGACTTTTGTAGAGTTTTTGATTAAGTTTCAGACTGTCAGTACATTGCAGTTCGTCTTTCACTTCAAAAGCTTGATAATTATTACACTCTACATTTTTCAAACATTTAAAGAAATTAAAAGCTAGTCAGATAGCATGACTGGCAGATTGAAAGATTTGCTACTTATTATAAGATGGACCGGCAGATTTGCTTTATTCAGTTAAAGCTTCAAGCTGTTGGTCTTAATGTTTGCTATTTGTCAACAAGTCTTGGCTTTAGACTTGCATACATGTACATAGATTTTTATACTCAAAAGTTCTACATACTATGCATATTAGTCAAAAAGCTGTCTTTTTTATTGTCTAGAACAATATATAACCTGCTATTCAATATAGATGTAACTGAAGTGTTTTACCTTTGCCTTTCTAGCAAATGCCCTATAAGATTTTACCAAGATGATATAGATCTGTACGGAGGTGATATTTATGTTTAAAACATTGATTCAAGTAACAACACGTAAGATGGGAAAAAAGGAAAATAAAGAATCTTATCATGCAAGATTGTATATAATTGTTGTGTTATCAAACACAAACCTAAGTTTTTACATGTTTAAAATAAAATCTGATTAAAGTCAAATTTAATTCAAAAATGGCTAGCCTTCCTCAAACAGGAAGACAAGCAGTGGGTGAGTAACAGACCTGACATTGAGTCCCACATTATGGTGTCCCATGCCGATGCTGTGTACCAATTATCAAATGGCTGCAATTAGTAGTTGTTGAGAATATTGCTACGAAATTTTTTGCCCTGCTGGCATGTATGTCAAAAGCAAATAGAATTTTCATGCTCAAGACAAAGAAAAAAGCAGTTAAGTATGGTAAAAAGCAATGTTTTTTTTTAAGCTTAAGTCTGCTACATGTCATGCAGAATTTTTTTTTTTTTTTAAATTTGTATCATGTACATCTTTCAGAACAACATAATGCAGAATACATTGTACAAAATTATGTTCATGCATGCACTGCTTTTAAGGAATTTCACATTATAAATCTTTGAAACATTACATATCAGATCATGCACATTTAGCATTCAGGGAATACACATAATCTATTTTACAATACAATTTATGCTACACAAAACATACACCTGTATGTATGTATCATGTGTATGTTGTGTGCAACATTAATATTAAGGCACTATAGCAAAGGGTCTTATTACAAATGCTTTGAAAATGGATAAATTCAAAACAGTAACTTCTTACTGTTTTACTTTTAGCCAATCTTCTGTCCTAGACAAAAAAAATAAAATAAAATAAAATATTTTTTTGGTTGTAAAAATGACACAAATAATTACAAAATGAAGAAATTGTGACAACATGGAATGTTTTTAAAATCAATAAAAATAAAAATTACTTATTATATTAACTGAAAGCTTTTTTCAACTGTCAGAATAAAAAAAAATATACATAAAAGATTTTTTTTAACAGAAAAAAACTATGGTTACAAGAAAAAAATAGGGCATGTAATGGGACATTAAATGATACCCCGCCACGTTATAATATCAAAAGTTCATAAAATTTGATTTCAAAGTGGCCTTTCTCGAAAACTATTTTTCGGATCAAGCTGGAAATTGAACTTGACCTGTATTTTATTGTACTCAATAACTGTACAAAATATCATTTGAATCCCATGAAGCGTTTTCAAGTTATTGGTCGGAAACTCAAAATTTCATGAAATTTGATTTTTCAAAGTGGCCTATCTCGAAAACTATTTATTGGATCATGCTGGAAATCAAACTTGACCTGTATTTTATTGTACTTAACAGCTGTGCAAAATATCATTCAAATCCTTTGAAGCTTTTTCAAGTAATTGGTCAGAAACTCAAAATTTCATGAAATTTGATTTTTCAAAGTGGCCTATCTCGAAAACTATTTTTTGGATCATGCTGGAAATCGAACTTGACCTGTATTTTATTGTACTTAACAGCTGTGCAAAATATCATTCAAATCCTTTGACGCGTTTTCAAGTTATTGGTCGGAAACCTTCGGGGGACGGACAGACGGACAGACGGACGGACGGACAGACACCGAAAAAAACTGAGGGTATAACATCATACCCTGCCACTTCGTGTGGCGGGGTATAAAAATATTGACACAAAATATAGATGTTTAATGTTTATTAAAGTGCTTTACCATATATACTATGTCAGACATGTGAATCATGTGAAGAAAAGATTGAATATTAAGATTTCAGATATGGGTGTGCTCTTGAAACAGAAAGTTATTTGCTGTTTAGTATATATACATACAAATATTATTTACAAATGTAAAAACATGATTAATGAAAGTGCTGCACAGAAATATACCAGACTGACGGACCAGTTCAGTGAAAAATTTACAAATTAGTCTTCGCTTCACTTAATTTGGTCAAATTTACAATTAAAATGTTCAGGTGGTCCTGCAGACCTTTGTTATTGGTCAGGCAAGAAATTTTCAACTTTCGCGAAGACTGGTTGCACCTGTTTTTGCTTTTTTTTAACACAAATATATGTAAGTAACAATATCAAATTAAGAAGTACTTTACAATGTTTAATTATGTTTTACTGTCTATTGAAATTTTCTTGGAAAACACATTTATTTAAATCAATCGACTTTTATTTAAATACATTCTTTATTCTTAATGCATACCAAAATTATACAAAAAACTACAAAAAACATGGTATCTAATGGAGCATTAAACAATTCCCGACAACCATAATTTATAGCATTTTAAAGAGACCTCAGCCCAATTTTTTTTGGAGGGGGGGGGGGGGGTTGCTAACAATTAAACCATGTAAACCTACAAAACTGTATTCTTATATTTATTCAAATTTGAAAACCTTATGGAGACTGAAGACACCAAACAATACCATCATTCGTCTGCAATTTTTTTGTGGTCGTATAAAAATAGGAAAATAAATGTGTAGTTAACAAACCTTTATTTTTTGTGTTTTTTGTAGAGTACAAAATTGTAAACAAATATAATGGACCTAAAACACAAAAACATGGAAGACTTTCAAAACTCACTTCATCAACTTGTTTTCGACTTTCTTCTATAGCAAGCTGCAGTTTGACATCATCTGACTTCTGTTTCTTTAATTCCTCATCATGTTCTTCTTTGCTCATTGCCAATGCCAACTGCAGCTGAATTTCTTCTTCACCCGCAGATGAAGGTCTGGCATATTCGGCCAACTCAGTAGATCGTCTTCTTACGTCAGTAGGTGATGCTGCAAAGATATTTGTTTGTTACTTTTCTATCTAATATGTTTCGTTGTAATTTGGCATTGAATATTGTTCAAAATCTGCTTGTATGCATTTACTATATGGCATACAAAAACTTTTCTTCAAGGAATTTTTTTTGCTTGCATATATAAAAGGATACATGTCTATGGTTGAAAAAATCTAACATGTCTAAGTTAGAGAGAATATCATAACACAGTTAAAATTGAATACATTCTTTTTGTGCAAAACCAATATTCTTTCATCTTATTTGAAAATAGAAATAAGCTAAAGGGAACTATTCAGAAAATAAAATATCTCCTTTCAACATATGATAGACCAAACTTCTAGATCATGAAAGTCATGAAAGTAGAATTTGATAATTATATTAATTATTGACAACAAACACTGCCAAACATCTACTGTATAAAATAAGTGCATGTTAATATTATGTTTGAAGAAATGTAATAAGTACTTTAAGTAACCACGTGAAAGTGTATTAAAGCAAGAAAACTTTGTATTTTCCCCCTTTTTCCAAATGAGTAAAAGTACCAATAGAAAACGGGAACTGCTTATTATTAACATGATTAATGCAATAAAGAACATGAAGAAATACATACATTGTATAATCAGTAAAGTCTGGGATTTAATAACAATAATAGAATGCATGACTGGCTATCTAGCAAAATAACTACATACTGTAAATTGGGATATTTTGGTGTAGGGATATTTAGGCGGTTTTAAATTAAAATGGCCATGTTTAATTTTTGTGTGTATTATTTTGGCGCTTTCAGAAAAAATGTTCTTCTATAATTTTTTATATCTTCTATAATTGAATTCATATTCACAATTCTACTCTTCAACATTAATTAGTGTATGTTTTTTTTACCAAACCCAAGCTAATTAGTATATGTTTTGGCTTTTAATAACAACTCATTTTATGTCTAATGATAATTTGACCAACAAGTGATTATATCCAAGCTTATCACCAAATTGAGTGAACATAAATGTTCATATTGAAATAAAAAAAAAACGGAAATTAAAAGATTTTTTTAAATTCACATTGTTACTCAACGCATTGCTTTTAAGATCTACTTTTAAGATCTCAATGCATTGCTTTTAAGATCTACAAATTACAAACTCACAATTTCATTTTTGCAAAATAAATGTAAGTAGATCATTCAATATGTCTGTAACATACAAACCTGATTTAGTATTCAAACTTACAAATAATTTCATTTCATAACTTAGTATAAAGTTAGTATTCTAGGAATCATTCAACAAATTTTAAAGGTATCCTAATATATAAACACACTCTTTTTCAAAGTCAAAATATACAACATGTACAACAGCATGTACTGAACCAATTGAGCCTATCTGCTGATTTCAATGAAAACACTTTTTAAAGTGAATGACATTGTATCTAAACTATTCCATTCTTTGCGAAAAAGATGAGATTTAAAACAATTGAAGTTAAGTAATATTTTAGAACTTTTTTCCTGTACAAGCTATTGCATATATAAGTAGATGATAAAAAAAACATACTCAAGCATATACATGTACATGTATTAGTATATACATGTAAATAACTATCATGACTGTAGAAAGCTTATGTGACAGTAAATTTAAGTCCTTGTTTAAGAACTCTTTGCATAATTTTTTTTCAGTTAGGCCTATGAGTATGAACATGAGGGAAAAGTAAATCAAATGACATGCATGATGCATGTTATGTGCATGTCTCAAACTGTTAAAAAGTCATGAAAGTACATCATGTACATGTACATGTAGTTCTATAATTTAATTCATTACTGTTTTATCTTAATACAGTTAAAACTCAATTCTGTAATATTTTACATTGGCTAATAAAAATTTTACATGTAATTTTTTTATGCTATCTTTTCTACTAGTTTTCTTCAAAAATAGGCAAAACAATGCTCAAAATAATTAAATTTTCTGTAACAAAACATTTTTTTCTTTGTTAAGAAAAGTAACAAATCTAAATATGCTTGAGTATGTTATACTAGCTCTGCCTAGCTGCCTACATGCATCACTGTGAACAGTTTCACTACCACCTCCATAAGGATCACTATAACCACCAGCTCCAGATGATAAGCTTGGACTTCCACGGCCATATTTCACCTTAAATGAGATAAAATGTTCAATATGAATAGATTAATTTACACTAAATTGGTTTAAAGTACAATATATCTTAAATTTTTCAGTTGAATAAAAACAAAATATCTGAAGATTCAGTACATCAAATTGAAACTTTGCATGTACATGTATAATTACAATGACTACCTTTTTGTAGTTCAAATACTCAATGTGATTGAAGTGACGCTTCTTAAGATATCTATGCATTAAATTAAGTATCAAAATGATTTGTCTTTCTTAAAGATCTAACTTAATATCATTGATTATTTACTTGAACTTTTATATGCATCAATCCACTGCATAAATAGCAAAGAAATAACTGGTTTTTTTTACTTATGGTGTATGAGGGTTCTGATTTTTTTTTACATTCTTTTGCATGTTAGTGTAAAATTCGAAAGTATGATCCTGATGATATTAAAAACACATGTTTATTTATTAAATGTACATGTAAGGGATTTAAGTTCAGTATTACATGCGTGTGAACTAGTGTCCTTTTTTTTAATATACATGTATGTATGTAAAAATATTTTTGTTTGTTCTAAAAGCTAAAAGATTTTCAACAGTTCATGATCAGATGCCTTACATTATGTTGTGCATAACTGTAAAGCAATAACCTGAATAAGATACCTTATCATCACTTCCTATACCCATAGCATTCTGTGCAAATCTTTCCTTGGCTTTCAAGGCTTTTGCTCGCTCATTCCTTAGCCTTTCATCATCTTTTAGTAGTGCTACTAGTTGCTTTGCTTTTTCTCTGACATTCATTCCTTGATCTTTGTTGTCTTCCCGGTACTGGAAATCTCTTAGTGTTTGAATGGCAAAAACATTCTCTTTGCAATTTTGTGCAACTTTTTCACTGCCAGTTTTTATAATATAATCTAACAACATCAGAGACTTGTAAACATGTCGCCAGTTTTTACCATGGTCATTAAGTCTTTTCCAAACCATTTGCATAATTTCAGTAAATGCCACAACGTTGTATGTTAAATCTGCAATTTCTGACATCAATGTACTAGATGGACCCCAAGGATCATTAGATGTAGCTTCTCTGACCTTCACCTGGGCTTCCGAATAATTATGTATTACATTTTTCACTGTTCTGCGAATTGGAGGCATTCTGTAGTGCTTATAGTTAGATTAACCTCAAATATCTTAAAATATCAAACCAATAAAAACTTGTTCTCTGTTTCTGTATTTTTTCTTCTAGATTATTCTCTACAAAAAAAAAAGAAAGTATACATGTAAACCTGTTAAATATGTACATGTAGCTGCTGAAAATAATTTCCCAAAGCCTGTTTTTTTATCACATTGGAAACAGGTTCATTTGATGTAAACTGAGATAATTAAACTTATGAGATAAGTTATAAATAACAAAGTCGTCGCAGCATTTTGTACACTGGCAATATTGTCTTCAGATTGTCTGTTGAAACATGGTGTTATAGTTCGAGGGTAACCACTTTAATTATAAATCGGACATGCATAATATTCATATCATTGGAAAGAGGAAATCCTGCTGCATGGGAAAGGCTAATTCTCTTTAAATTTAGATGAGCCATTTTCTGAAAAACACTGTTTAAAGTTGTCAGTTTAAAATAAACGAATCATTTACCTAAATGTAGTCATGCTTTAAAAAACTCCTCTTGGAAATATTAAAAAAATATTTCAATTTTCATAAATTACTGTCTAATTTAGTACCGTTAAATAGCAGAGAGCTCACAGAATAAACAAGTCAAATTTTTATGATAATTAAGTGAAATTGAGACGAGTAATTACCAGTTAAAGGTTAAGCAATTTCTTGTTAAAATTTGACACCCACTGTCGATAACTGCTGATAAGAAAAGTTGTTTATTGTGATCAATTTCAATCAGATTGCGAGGATCTGCATTTTTCATCCGTCACTATTATCTAGTTTTTGGTTTATTAAAATTAAAATAAAAAGTAAAGCTGATAAAAAATCATACCATCCCATTCCCGAATTACTCAGCTATCTAACAATATCAAAATAGTTCAAAGTAGTTACAAGTTCTTTTTCCACACACGAGTTTACTTGCGTTTTTCACAGCGACGACACTGTTTATTCAGCCAATATCTTATGTTTAAAAAAGATGATTTATATCTCTTTACTTATAATTTTCTCAGATGTAAATCAAAAAGTTGTAGATATAGTAGAATCTTCCAAGTCTGGAATTAGTATTACCTGTTATACATGTATCATAACTAAACAAGCATAAGAAATGTTCCATTATACCTATGAAGAAAACTCTGTTACTAATTGTTAGGTAAAGATTGGTAAGAGACCACAGTTAGTAAAATCTAACTTAGTAACGGAATGGATTTCGCAAGTTAATATGGTATTTCGAATTAGGCACCAATATATTTCAGTGTTTTTGTATTACTTTAAAATTACATCACATTAATAATACATTTACAAGTTCAATGCTATTGTATGTGTGTGTTTTAAATACTCCGTAAGACCGGCTAAAGCATATAGATTTTGTGACAAACAGGATTGGATTTCGAAACCCGTCATGTTAGTTAGAGTTTCAATAGAAATACAGAATTTTAAGCGTTCAAATGTAAATTTTACTTATCATCACATAAATGTTACCGGAAATGTTGTTCTTATTTACTATTTTTACCCTTAAAACAATGAAAAACCGATTCACAATGAAATGTCGATGAATAATATTCAGACAGGAAGTTAAATAAGTTGAACTTCCGTTTGAGGGTGGAAATTGGAATAGCTTGAATGAATTTCTAATTTTGTGGCTTCAAGCATTATTCAGAGAAAACTGAATGAAGAGAAGAAACTGTTTTTATTCATCTAAGAAGGTACCACTTAAGAATAGTTAAATTCATGTTTGAAGTGAGATAAACTGAAAATCTAGATCTCCGAATTTGACCCGATTTGATTTGCTTGTTATGTTCTATTTTTAGCTTCCGGTTTTGATTCTCCAGGTATTTCTTTCTTTCTTTATTACTTTTAAACCAATAACACCTTTCTGGTATATTTATGCGATTCACAAATGATATTTCTATGTAGGTAATTTTATGGATCTGGTAGAAAAATCGTCTGTATGATTCTGTACATGTAAATTAAGATTTCATTAATTACATGTAGAACCCATATTTTTTCCCCACTTACAATGTAGTCTCATTTTCTTGTCATGTTTGTTTATGTAAAAAAAAAAGCAAAATAGTTGTATTTAAAATCTTTTAAATTGGCAATGGGAAGTGAATTAAGGGGCGATGAGCTCTTATTTCCTGTTGTTTTTCTGCGTATGTGCAGATTTGTCGAAAATTCCAAAATACAAATGAATGGTAGACTTCCATTGGACACCTCTGCCACACTTTATTTTGTCCAAAGGAAGTCATGTGATGCAGATTTTGCCATGTAATGTTCCTTATATATAATATGGAGTAGGCTTTAGCCTAAAATCGGACGAAGTCAATTTCTCATAGATTTTTCTAATGAAATAAAAATTGAATAATGTCAATGATGAAAACAATGCCTTCATTCTAAAAAAAAAGTGAGCTTTGAAAGTTTCAAAGAATTTGGATAATGTGCAAGCCCCTCCCCAATGCATGACATTTGCATTCTTGTTAAAAATACATTGGGTCAGTGATTATTCAAACTTGATATATTTGCGCAAATATAGATATTTAGGGACAACATTCGGCGGGGACGAAATGACTCCCCTTTAGAGGTTCTGTGACGTCATATCCCTGTCAGCGAATTTCGCGTTTCCTGCAGACAAACAACATTTTATGCAACATTTATTCTGCCAGGTTTTAAAGGCTTTCTGTGTCAGTATTTATTATTCTCTGTACTGGCATCAATTTTAAGATTGATTTAGAAACCTGGCGGAAAATAACGGCATGGTTTGAAGAATATTCCCGCAGGATTGAATAGTTGTTGATAATGATTTACAAACACTGAGGTAAGACCCTTTATTCATTTCTACATTTTTTTTATTATCATTGCTAGGATGATGGAACATCAATCTTATTTATCATGATGTATTATTAGAGAAAACAAATATTTATTGTTCGTTGGTCATGTAAACATTCCCACATTAATTACGTTGTCATGGTGTCATGTCGTGACAGTGACGTCATTTAGTTAGTCCGTTGTCATGTAAACACGTCGCCATATTGGAATCCGTTGTTATGGTGCTTTAATTATTTGAAATTTTCAAATAAAGTTCAAATGGCGCACAAAAAGTCAGTGGAAAATTATGACTGTATAAAAATTATGTTTTCGCCAAAACATAATTTCTTTTTAGGTTTAATTGGTTTAAATGCGGACACACAACTGAAGCTAGCATTTTGTTCTGGGGATTATGGGATTGATTTGCAAAATGCTACATCCGGTTTTCAGCATTAATACACTTGTCATATGACCTATATTCTACACTTAGTCGGACTTCGTCCGATATAATAAAATATTGATATTTTGTAGGGATGCGTTATAGGGTAAGGGTTGCGAAATAGGGTAAGAGGTACCGGTATGATATAGCAGGGGTTGAAAATTCTGTAAGTCCGATGCCCGGGGCTTAGAAAATTGAAACTTGAGGCTTGCCAATTTTCTATGAAAAAAGCCCCATGGGCTTAGCCTGTCTTGAAAAAATAATATGTATTTAATTTTAATTATCTTGAACTGCATATATGTCATGCAAATATGTCATATTGATTGTATGTTTTTGTAATGTCTGTTGTTTGAGCACAATCCTTATATGGATTTCCTTCAAATAAAATAATTTGAATTTGAATTTGAATTTGTATGTACTATTAAATTTTCCAATAAAGAATAAAAAGTAGTCATTATTCTATGTTAAGGTAATTCAATTCTTCATTCCTTTTCATGCAAAGTTACTGGAAAATATGTTTTTAAATCCTGTATTTTAAGGAATGCAAAAAACTAGCTACATGTATGCAATATTCAACAGCTTGGAGAAACTCATGTAATTTTATGAAAAATTTAATTTTTGATAATTTTAGAGCATTATCAGAGAGAAATTTCTTGATTCAACACAGAGCACAGACGTCAAAGATATGCGTATTCGTGCTTGACAAATAGATAGGGAAAGAATTAAAGTTGTCCAGGAATGTGCTCTATACTTATTTGTAAGAAAAACTACCAACAAATTTTCAAAAATGAAGCAAATATTGATATTTTCTGAGTTTTCAGCGTGTTTATTATGTCATAATATCATGCTTGTTGCCGTCACAATCTGAAATCGATTTAATATGTAAAGTTTTGTTTTCTGATGACTAAATTACACCAAATCCATTGTGGAAGTACAAAGTGGACAATTATGTGAAAATATTGGACCGATTTCAGCACTTCCTGAGCATACTTCTTTGATTTAAGATAAATTCATAAGAACCAAATTGTTTGATAATCATGATGATAATTTTGTTTGATTTAAAAAACATGTACATAAATTTTTATTTCAAATCTTATCCCCCAAACTTATCTTCATATTTCTGGATACAGATTTCACTAAATAACAAATAAGATTAATATGCTATACATGCATGACATGTATATGCATCAGTGATTCTGAAGTTCCCTTTTACCAGACATGTCCTGTAATCATGTACATTGCAATGGAAAAAGTCAAAATATTGTACTGGACCAAGCAAATTTTTAACCAGATTTATCAGGTGTCTAACGGACCTTTAAAATGTCTGATACATGTGTTTATTCAAATCACAACTATTCAGATCAATGGCTCAATAAATTCAGATCAGTACATGCATTTTATTTGTCAAATAGAATAAAATGACAATTTTTCCTCCAAGTACAGTTAGAACCTCAATTTACCGTGGCTTAAGTAAACATGCAGGAATATTTGAGTCATTGTATAGGCAGTAATGTTTAAAGACACTGGTCTGACATCTTATAGGAACTATACTTGCCCAAGGATGAAAACAAAAAAATATGTATGAAGGCTGTTATCAAGTTGAATGTTCAATACATGTACATACATTTTCTCAATAAATTAGTATATGACTGCAATCATTTTATAATTACTACATGTAATCCCATTTCACATAAAAGACTTATTGAAGGACCTTTAAGTAGGGTTACAGACATAGCACTTGTGAAAATTTACACCGTTTAAAGTGGATGTCATGTTGGAATTACTGTACACATCACATGTGTACATGTATCTTAAATTAATTTTTTTTTATCATGTTACCTACATGTAACAGATAATTAATTTAGATAAAAACTATAAACTCTTTTTAGCATGTTTATCTTTTTTATCATATGCAATTACAAAAATATGTAAAATTGGTTTAGTGTCATACATTTCAAACATACACCTACATGTCAAACCTTGATAAAAAATCATTTCTATTTTCATCAAATTCTTTGTAAACAACTATTGTAGTAATTGTACTAATAATATTTTATCTATTGCATATTATAACATACATGACATACATGTACATGTAAATGTATTTTTTTGAATTTTATTTTGCCACCTTTATAGAAATAAGGACTTGAGAGGGGGAAATGTATCTTTTTTATATCGATAAATTTTGTTCTATTTGAATCAAATCATTGTATTTTCTTTGAAAATTTTTAGTGTAATTGGTCAACAATTATACTAATATTGGTCCTAATAAAAAAGAAGAAGGTCAAATTACTGTGTCCCTTTTAACTTAACTGAGATACATTGTACTTGATGGCATTTTAAATTTTGTTATGTATTCATTGAGAATTAAATCTCTACTTGAATGAAAAGAATTTAAATGCTTTTTAAGTGTTGTATATAGATATAATTATAGCAAATAAATGAAATGTGTATTCATTGTTATTACAGAGACAGAGTTACATCAATATAGTTTAATGGGGACCATGTGACTAAAGAAGAGCTGGTGAAGATTCCAATGGAATTTTTTCAACCTTGTCTACTACTTCTTATTGTAACAGTTCATAAAGGTACACTTCTATATAACTTTCTTATTTATGGTAGACATTTGTAGTCTAATGGATATACTTTGGGTGAGAAAATAGATTTACTCAAGATCTTTGATAATTAAATTAGTACACATATATCTACTGTGATTTCATTATTATACCCCCGCTTCGAAGAAGAGGGGGATATACTGGTTTACCTCTGTCTGTCCGTCCTTTGGCAACATAACTTTCTTAACAGTTTTCTCAGCAACTACATATCACAGTGACTTGAAATTTGGTATATGAGTACAGTTTGAGGTCCTTTATCCCGAGTACCAAAATTAGGGCTGTCGAATATCTACTTCCTGTTTACCGACTTAGTCAATTTTCAACATTGCTAGTCAATTGTTGAAAATTTTCGTAGCATTTTTCTCAGCAACTACATATCACAGTGACTTGAAATTTAGTTAATGAGTTTGAAGTTTGAGGTCCTTTATTGCGAGTAAAGAAATTAGGTCTGCCTGTTTACCAACTTAGTAAATTTTTAATATTACTAATCAATTGTTGAAAATTTTCGTAGCATTTTTCTCAGCGACTACATATCACAGTGACTTGAAATTTGGTATATGAGTTCAGTATGAGGTCCTTTATTGGAAGTATTGAAATTAGGTCTGTATACTCAAATACATCATTCATTTGCTGTTTATGATAAGAAAACAGTTAGTGCCTAAATAAAACATTGCTTTTTAGCAATGTTGACTGAAAATGAAATCATTGTGTATTTACTAATTAGATATATAACTTATACTAGGTTGTATTTATGATTGAAAAATGAAAGATTCTAACTTCATTAAATTTTTTTTTTCAGTTTTAGCAACTTGTCAGAATGGATGTGGATGGAAAGGTTCCTGTGTCAATAATGAATGTATCTGTCCTCAAAACTATACAAGAAGTTCCAATAATTATGACTGTATTCAGGGTTTGTTGAAATTAGAAATCTGCTAATGGCTTTTAATTTTAGCACTTATAGCACATATTACATTTAATCCAAAAAAGAAGCAAAGAAGTGTTAATAGGGCCTTTGTCGAGAAAGATAGAGATATAGAAAGAAAGTTTGAAGTCAGAAAATGTCTTGAAAAAAACAAAATTGATACCAAGGAGACCACATGAAAAACATACAACATATACATGATGTAAAAACACATATGAAGATTCTCATAAAATATCAATCAGCAATCCAAATTTTAGAATAGCTTACAATTAAAAAAAGTTTACATGTATGGTCTACACATTACAATGAGAATTGCAGTGAGAACTGTTTTGAAGTAAAAGTCCATCAAAGAGAAAGAAAATTAATGTATTAGAACTATTTTTTCAGATGGATGTTCTGCAGATGATTGTTTAGAATGTGATCAAAATCAGAAATGTATCAGGTAGTACAAATAGTATAGAGTTACAAATACATGAAATAGGGCAAATTTTATTTTCATTTGAGCTTGCTCACAGTTCTAGTAAAAAAGTCCAAAATGTCACAAAATTTAGAATATTAACAAGGCTGAGAATTTTCTTTTTAGGTTTTCACATCAACTTCATGGTTGACTGAATGATCACAGCATTTCAAAACTATACACATGCATTAGGATACAAGCATACAAAAATCACCATTCAATTTTAGCTCTGATGTCAGCTTTAGAATCTATTGGTTTTGTACTTTAATAACTGATTCAAACCAAGTAGATCTTTTTCAAACACTCTTCTGATGTGAATACAATTGGTTTTTCAGGTGTTCAAAGTTTATAGATGAACTGTCTAGATCATGCCTAGACAAATGTGTAGGAGAAACTAAAGTCATCAATGATAATAATGGGGGTCTGTTACAAGGAAATGTCTGTAAACGTAAGTTCTCATATGAGTCTGCATGAAATATGCCAAGGAGTACCAATTAAGCCTTTAGAAATAATCACCATCCCCAAAAGACATCAACAATACATAGAACTGTAGTGGGTTTTTTTCTGCCTTCAAAAACCTTATATACAGTTAGGCACAATAATGTTCAAAATGCATTTGACCCACATTTTGTCTTCTTGACTCATAAAAGAGCACTCAAAATCATAATTGCACTCAATGGTTTAAGTACCATACTTTATACTATATATTATTCTCATCAACATATTCAAGATAAACCACATTAAATATAAATTTGTTATTTCTGTAAGCAATCTGATTTTGTTTACCTTGTCCATAAAATCATTAGCTAGGCATGTTGCCTCTATGTAAATGCACATAAGATGTAAAACATTTCCTACTAAAGTATGCATCAAAAAAAATATTTTCATAAAATACCAGTATCTCATATATTTGATATAGTTTTATTATAATCTTGATTTTTCTGAATTTTTACACACATTTAGACAACATGATAGATACTGGAGAATAACAGTTAGATATCCCACACTTTTAGTTTATTTTACTCAGACAAACAAACAGTTTCTTTTCACTCTGAAATCTAGATCTCCATATATTACTGTTATCATTGTAATCACTTTGATAACCTTTATGATGACTTTTCTGTATTTCAGAGGATGAATCGAGTGATAGTAAGGACTTGATTATAGCCGTGGCCTGTGGTGTGGCTGGAGGTGTGGTGCTATGTATCATCATAACCATGGTGTTCTATTGTCATTATAAGCATACAAGGTAATCTATATGGTCTTATAAATTCTTAGGTAATAGTGGTAGTAGCTAGGTTGCTAGTTCCATATGAACATGAGTTGATTATAGCCGTGGCCTGTGGTGTGGCTGGAGGTGTGGTGCTATGTATCATCATAACCATGGTGTTCTATTGTCATTATAAACATACAAGGTAAACCAGCCTTATCTATATCAGTGAAAGGTAGTTTAAAATAAAGTGTACTGGGATTCACAGAATATGCTAAAAGATTAACATAGAATTTCTAACATAATAAACATGTTTAAATGTTTTATTAGTAAAATTGAGTAGTAATACATACTTACTACATACAGCAAACATACAAAAAGATCAAAACACCTTGAAAATTGCTGGTTGTTTTGCATCCCAGATTTTGAAATTGCCATTATTTTAAGAATGTTTTTTTTTTAAATGCACCTATTTCTTATCTTAGTGTTACAAATGTATCTATAAAACATGCATCAATTTTGATACTTTTACAAGAAATTACTTTCCTTGTTTTGTTTTTATACCCCCGCTTCGAGGAAGAGGGGGGTATACTGTTTTACCCTTGTTTTTATAGCAACTTAATGCAGAAAATGTTGAATAATATACTGAATACTAGATTTTTGTAATACTGCAGTTACTGCATGTCAACAACTCATTTATATCCTGTTTATATCAAATAAAACATTCTAAAGATCAGGGTTTTTCCTGAAAGATAATCTGCATCAACTTGTGTTGGGTAAAAACTCAACTTATAAAATCATATTTTATATATTGGTATTATAACAAATAAAGAACACAAAATTTTAGACCAATCATATCATTGCTTCGACTTGAATATCAGATGTAAATTTTGGTATCTTGTTTCAAGCTATAATATCTAAGATCTGGTTATTTTTTCATTGCAGAAAGAAGATAAATTTACAACAGAAGAAATATAAGCCACAGAACATGCAATTAGGAAATCTTACACAGGTATTGGTTTGATGTCTTATGCTTTTATAAACTTGCATGAAAAGTCACTTCCCTTTCTTTGAGATATTAGATGAGCATTTGTCATCTCAGTTGACAAAGAAAGATATGAGAATGATAATGATGAACAAAGCATTATTATTTAACTACCAGTGCATTTATTAAAGAAACAAACAGATACTTAAGACCAACTTAGAAGCATTCCAATTTCAAAGTCAATTGAAAAACAATGAGACATTGAAGTCATTGACACCAGAAAAAAAAAGCAGTACTCATGGACATGAAACTCTGTAAATGGAAAGTGGAGTCTAGTGCTCTTAAAGGATGAGAATTTCTTGGTTGTTGCATAACAAACAACATGCTGTCTTCTTAGTATTCAACTGAATAAGTCAAGTCAAGTTAAACTGATAACATTTCTCCTATATATAAAATTTTGTGTAATTAAACTTATTCAATAAAATTAGAGTTTTTATATGACCAGTTCATAATACTTTTGAAGACTTTGTTTAGGAAAAACCTTATTTTATGTTTGTTTCAGATACCTGTATTTGACAATAAAGGTTTTGGTAAGTTGTGATACATTTTTCTGTCTTCAACTCAAAAGTTCATGTTGTCATTAATAATATTTTTCTTTGGATGTTAAAAAAAAAGGTGGAGGAGTGAATTGGGATATTTTTGAAAGTTACAATTACATAAATGTATCAGATGAGAATCTAAAGGATGTGTTGAAGGATATTAAAATATAGCTTCTAAAACAGGATTGAGTTGATTATGAAATTTCTAACATCCAGGGAAATAAATTTGATTATTTTAATTGCAATGCTTGCTGAGCGATTTAAATATAAAATTTATTTCCCGAGATGTTAGAAATTCCATAATCAGGAATTTAGTTGAAGAAGGTTTTTCTCTAATGTCTACAGGTAAAAAATTGAAATAGGTTGATCATCAATTGCACATGCAACTACACTTGGAACAGAATTTTCTCTAGAGGAGAGAAATGTTTTTTAACAACTGGTTGAGAGGTTGACAATGCAGATGAAAGTTAGAGAATACTGGTTCTCTATTAATATGCATGCTAGTCTTTTGATGGTTTTTGACATGACATATTAAAAGTTAATTTAAAACTAGTACTAAGTATGTTATAAGATATAAATTTAATGTAGTAAAGATTTTATGTAGTTGTCTTGGTGTATTTTTAACAGGAAGAGTGGGATCTAACCCTGGCAACGGTATTAATTCCTCTTGTAGTTATAAGTGTAAAAGTACAATTGTATATTTTTTGTCTCTGATCTCTCATTTATTTTTCAATATGGTAGAAATTACCAGGATCACAAATCTTTGCATTTTGTAATTAAAATTTTTAAAGGACTTTAATTGAAGTTTTACAAAAGTTGAATTAAAATTATTTTTGGAGAAAACCCTATTGAAAATAGGTTGAATGTACAATAGTACTTTTACATTAGCACACAATATTTATATTTATAATGTATGAGATTATTATCAGGCTGCTACTCTCTTATCCTCTTAGCATTTTATGCATTGTACATCATGTAATTTATAATTCTTGATACATGTATTATATCCTTTATACTGGATTTTGATGCATTACAACGTATTTAGTACTGCATTTTGTTATTGAATTGCAATATGAATTTTAATTTTTGAAAAAAAAAGAATATTAAAAGTATAGCTAATCCCTATTTTGTATCTTCAAATATTTTGTAAATGCTCTGTACTTTGAATTTGAAATTTGAAAAGATGGTAGCAAATATTTTTTTTTTAGAAAATGTATATATACTCGTATATATACATTATATTATCAATTTAAGTCACTTTATACACCTTTCCAATATATACTTCAATATAGTAACATATAGGGTTTTCCATTGTGGATATTTAAAATATACGTTTATAATGTAGGTTGTGTCGTGTACACTTATTCCACATCTCATTTTCTTCTATTGTCAATTTATCCTGGCTTTAGTTATAGTTTTCATATATCTAATTCCAACTATTTTGACATAAACATTTCAGCTGATTTTCGACCAATTGATTTTGGGACATGGATTGGTGAGACAGTTTGTTGTTTTCATAGATTTTGATATAGTAAATCTGTAAACATGTGTGAACTTTTTAGACTTTTTGTTAACGTTTCATTTAACAGGGTTGGATATACGATTAAGCACTAGATTTTCTTGATCTTTTTCTGATTATGAATTAGGATGTTCTGTACACAAGCTGGTCATACATGTACACAAATGTATATAGGACTCACAATTTGAATACACTTCTTTTCTGGAAAGGACTTTTCTGCAAAATCAAGTAAATGAAAATACTCCTTTTTCTTATAAAATACACCAGGGAAACGTGTAAGCTTCAACATGTCAGCGTGTAAACACAACAGGGAATCATAGTTTTTGTCATATTATGCCCTGTTTTTCAATGTATTGTTGTTCGATAGAGTAGAAAACTAATTGTAGAAAAATTTAATGGTATCTTTA
The DNA here is from genome assembly GCA_963971305.1 of Arcuatula senhousia. Lineage (NCBI taxonomy): Eukaryota > Metazoa > Mollusca > Bivalvia > Mytilida > Mytilidae > Arcuatula > Arcuatula senhousia. Next base: position 29,420,548 of record OZ020307.1, on the reverse strand, counting down.
TTTTGTAATGTACATTGTGTATGTTAGAGGTGACCAGTCAGGGGCGTAACTTTAATGAGTTATTACAGAAAAATAACAGTCATGTGTTATTACAGGTGGATTTTTGAGTTGTCTTCTCTTGATTATGTATAATTTTCTTAATCTCTAATAACATGTGGCTGTTATTTTTTTAAGCAACCATTTCATTTTCTGTTTGAATTAGACTATGAAGATCTCTAAACCTCTTTGCGCAGTGACTTAATTCACTAAATTTTTTTTGGGTTTGTAGCTTAAGGTAGGAGCTGCAAATGGTGAGATGCATTTTTAGGTCTTTCAAACATCCACTTCCATGATTACCTATTTGACAACCTGACTTTTTTTAGTAAATTTTCAGGGTTGATAATTTTTGTAATAGATTTCAAAAGACAACAACTCTGACCTTTGATTCCTAACTCAAAATAGATAATCTCTGTCCAATATATAAGTGTGGGGTATGCAAGTGTGCTCACTAAGGTTCTTTCATTTGAGCTATAACTAGATATTGAACAACATTGAAGTGTTAATGTAACAATAGATGTTGCTCTGTGGTAATAGTATTATATTCAAGATAGAACCACATTTAAAAGGATTACTAGGGTAGTATTAAATTAGTTTTACTTTTAAAAATGGTTTCAATTTTATAATTTTTTCATTGTTCATATATGTATCCTCATTACATAAAACTGTTAGTAAGAGCTTCTATAAAGAGGAAAGTAAATTGAATTACAAGTATTTTACTGACTTCATGCCTTCGTCTATTTGACTTCTAGATTTGCAGTCCTTGTATTTTGATTTTTTTGAATGCATAATTATTATTCATTTATTCAATAACATGTAATACAGCTGGACATATGTGAATGTGTTGCCTGCAACATACATGCCTTGTTGAAATGTTAACATGTAGAGAATATCATGGCTTCATCTGTTGTCTTGTACTCTGTGTCCTGAGACAACACTTAAATTTGGTGCAAATTTTCCAAAAAACTACATGCTATGTACAGTTTTTGGTATTTTGCATGTATTGCATGTAACAGCTAAATGACTGTGATGCATCTTATTCCTGTGAACAAAAGGTTTTAAAATGCAGGCATTTTATAGTGGTGTCTTTAATGAAGAGCACAATTTTTTTTTGTCTTAATAGATGTGTGTTCTTAAATATATATTTGTTTGGATTTTTATAATACCTTTAGCTGCTGAGATAATATCTCAAAATACTAAAAATTAGACAGGGTACTTATATAGATAGATTATATGGATATAATAATAAAAAATATTGGAACTTATTTGTTTAAAATTAAAAATACTGTGAGCAGCAAGAATTATATTGGTTTAGGTTTACCTAGAATACAAAATATATATTACTTAAAAATAATGCCAAATCTTTCTATCACATTGCATGCTAAAAGCCACATAATTATTCACATGTTAATTCAGCATAGATTACTAAATAGAATACATTTGTTTGTATTTGTGTGTACTAACTTTGATTTTTTTCAGAATCAAGTTTTAATTTTCTTTCAGAAAATGATACAGTTGGTGCTGTTGGGTCAGGTGCAATAGACAATGAATCCTACTACAGAGAATTACAGAAACTACAGCCTCAAGCTTCCACTCTGTTAACACTGCTTAATAACATCAGAGCTAGGCTCAGAACTATGGAGCAAAGTGATCATAGGGTTCCTACTTACAGGTAAGACTAACTTAAGCTTCCACTCTGTTAACACCACTTAATAACATCAGAGCTAGGCTTAGGACTATGGAACAAAGTGATCCTAGGGTTCCTACTTATAGGTAAGACTAACTTAAGCTTCCACTCTGTAAACACCACTTTATAACATCAGAGCTAGGCTTAGGACTATGGAACAAAGTGATCCTAGGGTCCCTACTTACAGGTAAAATTAACTTAAGCTTCCAATCATTTAACACCTACAGCCTTGGGCATCTTCTCTGTTACCACTTACAGCCTCAAGCTTCCACTCTGTTAACACTGCTTAATAACATCAGAGCTATTCTTAAGACTATGGAGAAATGTGATCCTAGGGTTCCTACTTATAGGTAAGATTAACTTAAGCTTCCACTCTGTTAACATTGCTTAATAACATTAGAGCCAGACTTAGAACTATGGAACAAAGTGATCCTAGGGTTCCTACTTATAGGTAAGACTAACTTAAGCTTCCACTCTGTTAACACTGCTTAATAACATCAGAGCTAGACTTAGGACTATGGAGCAAAGTGATCCTAGGGTTCCTTCTTATAGGTAAGATTAAATTTAGCTTCCAATCAGTGAACACCTACAGCCTCAAGCTTCCACTCTGTTAACACTACTTAAGAACATCAGAGCTAGACTTGGAACTATTTTAATGCTTCAGGGGCATAGCTCATGGCTATACTTTTTAATTATTTACAGAGGTGTTATCCACCAGTTGTGTAGGGTTTTGGTGCTACTAAACAAGACAGATCCACGAGCTAGTATTCCTTCAGATGCTCCTGGACTACTGCAATGGGCTCAGCAAATGTTAGAAGATTATCAGATGGATCTTCAGGTAAATTTATATGCTAATCTGAAACCTTATGTAAGAATTAGAGTGTTATTTGATAGTTAATAAAATAAAATAAGCTTTTTGGTTTCATAAAATCAAACCAAAATTAGAACAATGTTTTAGGCTTATGATTAAAAACTGATTCTGATCTACATTTTCAGACTCATCAACAACACTCAAGTCAAAAGTTTAAAGGCCATATAAAATTGTTCAGTATAATCTTAGATATATACTATAATATTACATATATGGTTTATCATTTTTACATTTTCATTGGATTATTTGGTCATGTGATTTTATGGATATTTAGTGTATTTCTTTGCTTTGGAAACTAAAACGATGCATTTTTAGTATATTGACGCTATGTTTCTATTTTTACCTATATTGACGCTATGTTACTAAATTTAGATCCGAATATTCTTCCGTTCTTGACATATTTTATACACATCTGTGTGACGTCATTTTGGACGTCCTAAATATTGACGTACAAAATGTAGCTTGCAACGGAGCCTTTTACAAAGACGCAATAAACTTACTGCCCAAAAGTTTAGGCTAGAAATAATAAGGTGTGGAACATTTCGTAGATAAATTAGTTAATTTTTGTTTTGATGTTGCAAGTAAAAAAATTATGACATCGAAAAAAATGTAAAAATCTTCGAATATGAATTACATGATGTCAAAACATTAAAAAAGCAATTCATTAACTCTAATTAAAAAACAACTAAGACACAGTTTACATATTTTCAAAATTTGACAACGTTTGGCTGTTTCTTTAAAAATTGATAAATTTATCTGTTTGGTCATTGTTGTAATATGTTTAGGCATTTTTTTTTTTTATCAAATCTAATATTCTACCGGTTTTCCAAGTTTTCTACTCCTAGCGTGTCTGATGAAGGTTAATCCAGAAAAGCGCTTCACACACAGTGAAATTTTGCCTTTGTACATTTATTAAAATCATTTCAATATGTAGATCGTGTCTTTTTGACACATATTCCATATTCTTTCGTTTTTAATATTATTTCAGAGTTTGGCTTTAGTGCCGTGTGGAGGTCGTAGAAAGCTTCCCCGTGCTTCAGTTGTATGCTCTTATATATTTTCGATTATTGGAATATGTGTTGGAAAGACACAGTTTACATATTTCCAAAATTTGACAACGTTTGGCTGTTTCTTTAAAAATTGATAAATTTATCTGTTTGGTCATTGTTGTAATATGTTTAGGCATTTTTTTTTTTTTTATCAAATCTAATATTCTACCGGTTTTCCAAGTTTTCTACTCCTAGCGTGTCTAATGAAGGTTAATCCAGAAAAGCGCTTCACACGCAGTGAAATTTTGCCTTTGTACATTTATTAAAATCATTTCAATATGTGGATCGTGTCTTTTTGACACATATTCCATATTCTTTCGTTTTTAATACATATGTAATATAACAATGATGGACTTTTGACTCTGTCAATACATTATATATGGACCTGTTAGGAATATATTGACCTCGGACTTCGTCCTCGTTCAATATATGCCTAACAGGTCCATATATAATGTATTGACCTCGTTAAAAGTCCATAATTGATAAGTATTATTGCGTAAAGTTTTCCATATTGGCTGAGTTATTGGTCCTCGGCTAGCCATATTGGACTGAGTCGAAGTCCAATATGACTAGCCTTGGACCAATAACTCAGCCAATATGGAAAATTTTACGCAATTATACCTTTATTGACTAACCTGACCAATATGGCTGACATGCCATATTGACTAGTCCAATATGGCATATTGACTAGTCCAGTAATTAATATTGACTGATTTGATAATAAAGGTAATAACAAAACTTTCAAAAGAAATCGTGGGTTTAATAAGGTTTTATGGCACCTAACCTCCCACTACCATTGGGATCTTCATGTACAAAGAATAAACATGACCAGGTAAATTTTGATCTGACTTTGAAGCACATACCAGTAAGTCGACAATGAAATGGTTACAAATATGAAAATGAACAAATGCAACCAGAAAATATAGAACTTGGAGATTCATACCAAATATCTGAGATGAAAGACAAAACAAGGTGGAGTCTCTGGAAAAAGTGAAGACACATCAGATAAATTAAAGATCACAATGGTCCTGACTTGGTACAGATAAAAATAAATTTTATAAACCAATAAAAATGTTTTAATCATTTTTCCTAGTTTATCTCTACCTATAGTCTGATGTGAGTACCAAACTTCACCATCAAATTTTGAAAGTGGTCTTAAATAAAATCTAGAATCATCAGTTAGTGTGTCCTTCGGTCTGTGGCGCAGGTACTCTTTGTATATTCTGATAGGGCAATTATCACCACCTTCAGTGAATAACTTAGGATTTACTTCTCGATAATCTGTAGACTTGGCCCCACTTCTTGTTTTTGTACTCCTTTCTAAATATAAAAAAAAATCATTAAAAATACACTTGAACAAAGCTTTCAGTTTGTGTAAAATTGAAATCACTCCATCCTTAAAAATGTCAATAAATCTTTTAATACAATGTAAATGTACATGTGTTTTCAGGTCTACAGCAATAGCAAATTTTAATAACAATATCATATTTGAATAAAATTTTGATATAAATATGAAATTTTGATATAAATATGATATATCAGTGTATGGTTTAGTGTTTTTTTTTTTAGGGGGAATTTGGAAGTCTCCCTTTTCATGGTAAAAAAATGCTAAGTTCAAGTACAAAAATGTATTTTCAGATGGAAAAGGACAAATGATCTCCCTTAAAAATGTTTGTAAACACATTACAGCTGTTTCATGTGTCCCATTATTATTTTTAGCTCACCTGGACCAAAGGTCCATGTGAGCTATTGCCATCACTTGGCGTCCGTCGTCGTCCGTCGTCCGTCGTCGTTAACATTTTTCAAACGTTAACTCCTCTAACACCATAAGTCCAATGGCTTTTAAATTTGGCACAGTTGTTAATTAGCATAGGTAGTATAAAACTAGCGTGGGGATTTTTGATTCGTTGAAAAGCATGGCCGCCATGGCTAAACATAGGGGTAAATTGCAGTTTTTTGCAAATAACTCAAAAACGGTAACAGATATCAAAATTCTGGCAAGGGTAAAAGTGATCAGCACCTCAAGATCTACCTACCCTTAAATTTTCAAGAAGATCCAACAACCCATGTAGGAGTTATTGCCCTTTTTCTGGATTTTTTCAAAATTTTGCACTTATTTAGCCCTATATCTTGAAAACTATACAAGATACTTTAAAAATTCAAATTGCATATGATTAAGCACATCAAGATCTACATTTCATGTAATTAGGTCAAAGCTGTAGAACCATTTCTTTTAGGAGTTATGGCCCTTAAAGCGTCAAAATTTACCATTTTTCATTACTTTTACCCTGAATTTCAAAGATTAACTTGTCTGACACCATACATCAAACTTCAACCAAACTTGGCACAGTTGTTTAATAGCATTAATGCTACAATTCTATCGTTCGGATTTTTGATTCGTCAAAAAATATGGCCTCTATGGCTTAAAATAGAACATAGGGGTCAAATTACAGTTTTTTGCAAATAACTCAAAAACGGTAACAGATATCAAAATTATGATGGGAGACAAAAGTGATAAGCATCTCAAGATCTACCTGCTGTGAAATTTTCAGGAAGATCCAACAAACGACATAGGAGTTATTGCCCTTTTTCTGGATTTTTTCAAAATTTTTCACTTATTTAGCCCTATATCTTGAAAACTATACAAGATATTTCAAAAATTCAAATTGCATATGATTAAGCACATCAAGATCTACAATTCATGTAATTAGGTCAAAGCTGTAGAACCATTTCTTTTAGGAGTTATGGCCCTTAAAGCGTCAATATATACCATTGTTCATTACTTTTCCCCCCGACTTGTCTGAAACAGTAAGACCAACTGCATCTTGACATGGCACACTGTTTGATAGCTTATATGCTACAACACTATCGTTCAAATTTTTGATTCGTAAAAAAACATGGCCACCATGGCTAAAAATAGAACATAGGGGCAAATTTCATTTTTTTGCTAATAACTCAAAACTGGTTTCAGATATCAAAATTGTGCAAGAATCAAAAGTGATCAGCATAGTAAGATTTACCTGTCCTGAAATTTCGGAAAAGATCTGACTGCTGATGTGGGAGTTATTGTTCTTTTTCCTAATTTTTGCCAAATTTGCACTTATTAAGCCCAATATCTTGAAAACTAACCAAGATATTTCATAAATTTAAATCGCATATGGTTAAGCACAATTATATCTACAAATATATGTATCTGTGTAGGTCAGGTGAGCGATTCAGGCTCTTGGGAGCCTCTTGTTTTAGTATGCAGTGTTCACAAAAAGACAAACAAGCAAAGTGAAAACCATAGATCTCCTGCTCTATTACAATACATACCACTGAATTCCAAAAACTCCTTTCCGTCTGATGTTTTCTTGAGCTTTATATCCCCCCACATCATATTGGTGTGATCTTGTCTTCCCCTCAATCCAAGGTAAGAACACTGCATTAAGAAGAGCATCTGGATTACCTGTAAAAGAATTTTATAAATATATATAATATATTAAATTCCAGAAAAACAATTTTCCATCTTGTATTGTAGAAAGTATGGAAATCATTTTATAATCCCCCCCACCCGGAAAAAATGCATGTAACGTTACAAAAAAAACCATCACATGTACAACAAACATTAAATTAACAAACAAGTGATCTTCAGAAATTTAATTCAGACAGGCATTTTATTGATATTATCATGATTATTTGAAGGTGCTTGCAAAATGTTTTGTCTAAAGATATACATTTACAACTCAAAGAGTCAAGACACATTTGAAGTAACAAACATGTTGCCAGCTTAAGGAGTACATGTACTAATGTATAAATAGTTTATGTCATTTACATGTGTAAATGAATATCTTACAATACTAAATTTTACAGATTGCGATCATGACAATAAAGTATTCTGAATTAATGCAAATTCAAATTACTAACATTTGAAGCTAGTTCAATTTTCATAATTCATCATACTAGTATATTGAAGTACAAAAATTGCTAAATTCAATTCAATTATAGTGTAATGGTCAATTTTACATTAAATTTAATTGTCTCAGGAGGATATCAGATCACTGGCCCATGCAGTGCTATTTTTCTTTTGTTGTCTGCTTATTAAGTTATCTTTTATATTTCAATGATTACAAAAATCAAATCCAACAAAAAAACTTACTTGCTCCAATTATACCCCTTTCTCTAAGAATTGCAATTTCTTCACTTGTGAGTGCTTCAGCTCTATTAGGTCTCCCACCTTTGCCCATAGCCTTCAATGACTTTCGCTTAGCTTCCAGTACCTGTCTAGTGTGACTAAATTCTGGGTCTTTTTTTACACTGAAAAAAAAAGTTTTAGCAATTTACATATAACTGCTGACAATAATATTTGTTGAGAGCACTGTCATACATGTACAAGTTCACACAAAACTGATTTCCTTTTGGATTCACATGTCTAAGAACGGCAACCGTAAGATTGTTGGAGAGGAACTTACAGTCGTGACTTATTTTTATAAAAAATTCTTTAGATATTATTAAAAAAATTATTTTCCAGCAAGATAAAAAGATTTTCAGCTAAATGTATTACAATGTAACAATATATGAAGTTTGCATATCAAACTGCACTCCAGCTACATGTACATGAATTGACATGTACATGTACAAGTATGTAAGAAAGTTATCATTAACTTTATTTGGAGTACAAACTTGTGGTAACAAATACCATACATGACATAAGCTCCACATAACGTAAACATGATTGATGAATTCATTTCGAAAAAAAATGTACATCACAGTACATATACATGTACATGTACTCATCAGCAAAGCATTGCTTGTTTCATGATTGTCAATAATTTAATTTAAACATATTTTATTGTCCAAAAATCAAGACAAAAGGATAAGACACAAGTTTTGCAACTTAGGATGTCTTCTCCGTAAGATTGTCAATAAAGCATTTTGTTTGTTTGTTCAAAATTTGCTTTACAAATTACATGTTTGAAGAAAATGTATTTTACATGTAATTATACAAATCATTTCATCAACCATGAATGGACAACTCAGTTTATAATTTGCATTTAAGTGGACTTAATTCCATTTACATTAAACATCGCCAATGTACATGATGTACATGACAACATGTAGTACCTGATGGTGCTTTTTAAATCTCTAAGGTATCTGTCCAGACTGTTAAAAATAGAACTCAAAGAATCTGGTTCATACTCTGTTCCATCCTTCTTCAAAACACCAAGAAAAAATCGAGCCATTATGGTATCAAGTTCAGTGGCAGGAATGTTATCTACACTTCTTTTTTCATCAATGCTTTCAAAATAATCAAAAATGATCTTCATGTCACTTTTTGTCTTTGACTTAGTATTTTTATTCTGGTTTTCATTAAGAAATACGTCAGTGTCTTCTTCAGTCACAGATCTAAATCTTTTCTTTGGATTTTCGTCGCTACGGTTTTCGTCTTTTTGGTCATCGTTATCATTCTCATCCAATTCTGTTGTTAGATCCATGAGATCAGGGGGTAAATTTTCAATTTCTTCCAACTTGATATTCTCTTCGCTCCCTTCCTTGTTTTTATTTTTATTTGTAGTCACTCTCAGTGCCTCCGCCTCAAGTCTGGCTAAATCGTCATAATAAAAAAAGTCCTCCACTAGTGCGTCTTGGACATCATTTGAATTTTTCAATAATCTGTTCGGCTTTCGACCTGACATTTTGACAACAGACGACAGTTTTCGGAATCCCTCGGAACTCATTATCATTATACACGATATAATACGAGAACAAGGAAACCGCTAAATATTGGACTGGCGGTATCCGTCCAATATCCATATTGGACGGATAAATAACATATTGGCGTAGTTTTGTGTTTATATAGTATAGGCTGTTTTCATCATATTTAGACAAATATTTTTATGTTAGTCAATAATCACTGGTACATATAGAATATTATGTTTCTTCTTTTTTGATACTATATACCGTTTATCGGGAAATTTTCGCAAGGTTCTAATTTTCGCTATATTCGTGACCATTATTCTATTGCGAAATATTGAACCCGCATATTATAGAATCAATATTAATTTGTATTGAAAATATCATGAAATTGTGGAAATAAATGTCCGCGTAAATAAAAACTAGGTCAATTGGTATGAAATCACGAAATTTGCAGGCCGCGAAAATTACGCTATACAGTATATCTAGGTGAGTATCAGATGAGTCCGGTAGGACAAGTCTGATACGAAACTAAACGTAGATAGTATCAAAATGTAAAGTATATAATATTCTGTTGATCTGTAGTTAAAAAACACACACTTAAGAAGTTTTCAGTACAATAATGTTACATGACGTCACACATTACATCACATATTATTGCATGACGTCACAGTTATCAAATGCTCCCATCTGATATTTTCTTGTAACACAGTCTGAACATGATACTAAAATATATCAGGCAGATGAGATCAAAGGGAAAAGCGGCTAATTACCGATAATATCATTAAACAAAATTATAATAAGAAAAAAAGATGTGTTTACTTCTAAAAGTTTTAAACAAACATAGTCACACATGTTGCATGAAAGTGCAATTGTATAATAAAAGCATAGTACTTGGTATCAATATCAAAGATTAAAAATAAAACATTTATGTTCATGTACGTATAACATATTCAAACTTCTTTCATAACGCTAAAAATTAATTTTGTTTCAGGAGCAACCAATTAGTGCCCCTGAGGTATCATCTGTCAGTAAGATATCTTACATTGATGTCCCAGTGGAGAGACAGAAGCCACATCAGTATGCTGTGCCACAGGTCAACAAAGTGACCCACGAGGCCACATCACCCGTACATCATCATGTTCCATATCACCATAGCCAGCAGAGTTCATTGTCTCACCATTCTGATACCGGGTATTACAGCAGCACACCTGTCCCTGTGGAGTATCGCAGCAGCACCCTACCACATGCACAGATCAATTCATCCTTCACCACATTCACTTCCAAAAAATCAAAAAAACATGACCCACGGCTTGTTAGGAGTTCTTCGAACATTGCACAATATCCTAAAGATAATTCGACTGGCTACTTTGCCAATGGACGCTATTACGATCCTAGTCCTGCTAAGCCTGAAATCTACGCACCTGCTAGTTCCTACAGCGATCGGGAGAATCGAGTCCTGTCAACTTTTGTTTCAGATCTTCCACAAGATAATAGTTCAGCATCTTCATCTGTCTCGTCACTATATGTTGAGTATGTAATTTCTGTGTATTAGATTTTTTAAAGTTGAAATATCTGATTTTTATGCCCCATCTTCTAAAGTAGGGGCATAAAAAGTCTGTTCGTCTGTCAGTTCGTCAGTCCTTTCCCATTGTTGCAAGATGGGGCATTATGTCTGTTCGACATATTCTTGTTTTTTAAAGATTTAGAATATAACATTCTTATAGTTTTGATAAGCAATATTTAGGTTTTAAATATTATAAAAGTTTTAAAAACACACTATTCTGTTAGCATTTTATTATTACAAATGTATTAACATTTGAAGTGGAAAATTCTGTATTTTAATTAAAGTTGATAGTAGACATGCATTTGATCCACTGACGGACATGCTACATCGTACACTGAAAGGAGATTAACATATTACTTAAAATACAAGTTAGTATGCCAATAGGACTTTGTGTTGTTCATAAGAAGCATAAAACACATTTCATTCATTTTGTGTTGCACATTTTTGTGGACATATAGGATCACCACGGTGTGAATTTAACTTGGCTATAGGATTTAGAATTTGGAATCTTATTATTTGTAATAAATGCTTTATAAAACTTAATATTCACTACAAAAAACTAGATTGGTTCAATATACTGTGGATTCATGAGAGCTGTTCCATTTAAACATACGAGTAGCCAGAGAAGGAACTTTTGAATTTAAATGTTGTTTAAAAAGCACTGTAATTATATGCAGGTGTCATGAAAAAAACAACCACCCATAGATAATTATAAAAAGTGCCTTCCCTGTGTACCTCATATTATTAAACGAACAGCCCTGAGTTATTTTCGTGGGTATTAGTTTTTATCATTTCTCCTGAATATATATTTTGTTGGATTCTTAATTTCATAGTTTGTGTATTTGGTTTTAGTAACAAACTACAAATAGCACATTGTTGGATTGTCTTTTTTTCATGGCTGACTTTTGTCTACGAAATTCAAGAAAATTGAATAATAAAACCACAGTAATCAAACAAACCCCATTTCTTAAAATAAAATTTCCTAAATTGTAACACAAATTTTAAGTTTATGATTTCTAGATATTGTTTGATCTCAAGGTAATATAAAAAAAGTTTTATAATATATGTAAAATAAGCAATTCTTTTATTTCTATGAATTCATTTTACTTCCATTTGTTGTATATTGTACTTGTTCACCATACTATCTTAGAACACGTTAAGTATTAAATCACAAGAATGTCATTCTGTTTAATTTTTCAGTGCTGAGGATAATAACGACGAGGAGAGTTTAGCAGAGGAGGAGAATCTCCCCTTTAATCCAGAAGAGGCTACAGATCCTGTCGAAGTTTGATGAAGGACCTGTGGTCCCTTAGATGTTTTAATGTTATGTGATACAAGATGTTTTGGTGCAAGATTATCAGGGAGGAAAAGAGTCTGAAATATGTGATAAACTTTTATACAGAATCATTATTATAATCACAGATGTCTTTTTTTAAAGGAATACATATTAAATTTTATTTTAGATCATCTTCATTTGAACTTGACATTAATGAATTATGAATGTATTTCATGCGTTATTTTTATAATGGATATTTTTTATGCATTCATTTTATATGGTGTTGTATATTTTTGTAATGGAAAATTAAATGACTTGCAAAGTTTTAAAACTGGCTGCTTTTATATTTATTTGTTTACAGATGATTAAATTTGGTTATGCTTTTCAGTTGTGCAGAAATTCTGTTATTTTATGTTTCTTAGCTATTTTAATATTATGTAGAAGAAATATCTTGGGGTTTTTGCCTCCTTACAGAGATTTTTAAAAATTACTTTTTTTCACTTGATGGTCCATTTCTCATAAAAATATATTCCCCATTTTTCTTTCCTTGATAAAACATTTTGTGCTAAGATTCAAAATGAAACAAAAAGAATAGGTACATTACAAACTGAAATAATTACTTTTTTTTTCTTTCACTATTATCATGAAAATATTACTTTATTATGTCATTTACATGAAATGTTTTGGATATTATCTAGGACCAATTTCTGTTAATTTCTTAAGGTGTAAAAAAAAATTATTTGAACCAATTTATACCTTAATGCAATACATATTTTGATGTAAGATATAACTGGCCAGTAAAATTAGAATATGATCTTTCCAGACTTAGTGTCAATTTTTTTGTTATATTTTAAACTACTTTTTTAAAGAAAATGTTAATTGATAATTGTTATCACATGTTAAAGATATGGATTTAAAAAAAAATAGTTTATTTTCACCAATATGTAAGTAGGTGATGCTCCCTGAGCTAGTTCAGCTGACCATCCTTTGTTATACATACTAGAAAGTGGCATTAAAATATACATGGGCATTAAATGCCACTAATTGAAGCATTCTGACAGAAACATACTGTCATAATTAATTTTTCATTAAAACTTTTTTGTTGTTATTATTTAGGTATTTTTTTTAATGCTGGACAACTGGCTCATATCTAAAAAAAGAAAAAAATTAATTACAAGAAATTCTAGAATTTGAATTATAAGTTGTATTTTTTTATTTTGAAGAAAAATACATATATTTGCCTGATTTTGAATGAAAGAGCTTTCCTACAATTATCAATATATAATGTTTCATATTGTAACTTGTTCAGATCTTTATAATTGTGTATAAATGTATATAAATGAAATGTAGGAAGACATTTTTTGGGTCAATTTTAAGAGATTTAAAAACTTTTTAATAATGCTGTAGATCAGTTATTTTTTTATTAATATTATTGATATTTTCAATGTATTAGAAATTTTATTCAATGGTTGTTGAATTTAAATTTTAAATTTTGTATTTTATTGCATTCCAACAGAGGTTGTTATAAATATTTTTCATAAACAATTTCTATGATCTGCATTAAATTCTGTATGTATAAACAGATTGAGATTTTTGTTGAATACTTTATTTGTTCTTTTATAACTGATCTCAATGATGATCTGATATTCTGATTCTGATTCTGATGTATTATATTTTATGCCCTGCTTTCCAAAGTAGAGGGGCATACAGTTTATTTACAGCTTTGTTTGTTCGTCTGTCCCAAATCAGATGTGTCTTCATGGTGTACCTTAAGGTTTAAGTTTACTTTTTCATGCAGAATGTATATTGTCATGAAACTTTATATACATACAGAAAGTATGATATCATAAATAACCTTAATATGATATACTTCAGTACAAACAACATCAGAAAAATATACCCCTGACATCAATTTCATGGTCCTGTGAATGGTTGTGATGCTGGGACATATGAATGGTTGTGATGCTGGGCTTCATGTCTTTTGAATATATTTTCGTTTAAAATATAACCCATAAGTTTTTTATGCCCCTGCGACGACATGTTGGGGGGCATTAAGTTTTACTCATGTCCGTCCATACGTACGTCCGTACGAATTTCCGTCAAGCTTTTCTCAGAAACCGTAAATAGGAATGACTTGAAACTTAGTGGGATGGTTCAGTATTACAAACAATATGTCCTAAGCAAATTTTAGACCTGTCAGACATCTACTTCCTGTTTGGAGCTTGATCGATACCAAAATCGACATGAAAATTTCCGTCAAGCTTTTCTCAGAAACTGTACATGGGAATGACTTGAAACTTGGTAGGATGGTTCAGTATGACAAACTATACGTAGTAAGCAAATTTTTGACCTGTCGGACATCTACTTCCTGTTTGGGGCTTGACCGATACCAAAATTGGCATGAAAATTTCCGTCAAGCTTTCCTCAGAAACCGTACATGGGAATGATTTGAAACTTGGAAGAATGGTTATGTATGATAAACTATGCGTCCTAAGTGACTTTCAGACCTGTCAGACTTCAACTTTTTATTTGAGGACAGCGGGGGCATCCGTGTCCCATGGACACATTCTTTCTTTATTTATATAATTATTTCAAAATTAAAGAAAAAGACAAAGAATGTTTTGATGAATAATCAGATTTTTATATAACTTGTATGAACTTTAAATGGCAAAGTGCTTTTTTACCTTGTTTGTAATAAGAAAATAGTTTAATTTATTATTTGCTAGATGCAGGATTGAAATGCATCAAACTTGCTGCTAAGCACTTGTTTTACTTGAATACAAAACTTTTATAAACTGCCCTTTGATGGTTGTAATTAGAAAGCTGACAAACAGTGCATAAAAAATTAACTGCAAATTTATCCTTTTGAATGATATAATTGTTGATGCAATGTGTTAATTTTGAAAAATATCATACTCTTTAAGTATTAACTTAATATTAAAATGATCTGATTTAAATATCATTGTAACTTGAAAGAGAAAGCTTAGCTAGGCAGAATTGTTATTTCATAATCATTTATAGAACACAAACAAATATTTTAGTTCATTTGAGTGTGTTATTGCTATGCTATATTATGAATAATTTGAATATTTTAGAACAGAAATCAAAATTTGTTTTATTTTATGTTAAGTGTATATCTGTAGATTTTTAATACATTTTGCTAGCTTTACATGGTAGTGGTTCAAAGATTTAGTCATTGTTTAACATAGTCATAGTGTTGATTGTGAGATTGTAGAATGCAATTTCTAACAAAATATATCTTAACTCTTTATTGATGCTGCAATATTAAATATTGTTTTTTTTTCATGGTCTGATTTTCTTATTTACAGCCATCATTTATGAGCTCACCTGGCCTAATCAGGAGTCTGTTGTCTTTTTCTTCTTCCTGTCCTTGTTGTGTTTACTGGTTTTATCTCTGCCCTTTCGGACTTTGACATTTAATGCCACATTGGTACCTCTGTTTCTTTCTACTACTATGGGGCAATTGTCAGTTTTTGGTTTAACAATTTCAAAATTCTTCTTACCTGCAACCACTGAACTAATTAGATTGAAACTTTGCAAGAATGATATATTGCATGGTGGCAAACTCATTTTAAATTGATCAAAAAAAAACATGGCAACTATTACTAAAAATAGAACATATCACATGATAAATCATTAAAAAAGCTTATAACCAGATAAGAAAAATCTTATGGATCTTTGACTGTAATAATCAATGTTCTACCAGTCTCAATTGGGCCAAAGTAGTCACATTACCTTTGTGAGGTGTTATGGCCCTTCAAAGGTAAAGGGTAAAAAAATGTATTTGGAGGCAAAAAATAACAGTATTGCAGATCGAGGAAAGCTGTTACTTATAGTTGCTTTTAATAACTTTCAGGTCATTAAGCTCTTCAAAACACTTTATTGAGTCATGTGAGTGGAAGATGTGGGATGACCGTTTCTAAGGGTTATAAAATATAGTGTGTTTGCTTATATAATAAAGACTATTGCAAATTTAGAAAAGTTGTTACTTGCTTTTTATAATCTTCAGCTTACGAAGCTCTACAAAAGACTACATTTGGGTCAAAGTTGTCAGGTGAAATCTTATAGGACTTATATGACAAAATGATTTTATGGAGTGAAAAATCCGGGTTATAAAATGGTGAATGGCAGGCGGGCGGGAAAGATATTTCATAACAGTTTTCTAAGCAACTACTTATCACAGCCACTTGATATTTGGTATTCAGAATAAGGGTGGGGTCCCACAACGTGGGATTCGATTTCAGGTGTGTCGCTCACCAACTTCCTGTTTAACCAAATCCTGTCGTTTTTGGCTTTGACAATTTTCTTTATTAAACGTTTTCGCCTAATAAAATGAAAACTATTGCTTGCTTACACATCCATTCCATTCAGCTGTACAAAAGTATGCGTTTGGTCGAGATAGTTAGGTAGTCCCTTTTATGGGTTCTGACCCTTTTAAGGTTAAATGTACGGTTTAGTGTTTTTCAACGATTTTGCCTTATAAGTGTTATGGCACTTTAAGGATGAAAAATATCTGTCTTCCGTGTCGAAGTCTGTAGTTTATGTTTGACAACTTTAGTAGTAGTTGACTTATTGATATAAAATTTAAATATGCTGTTCATTACATGTACTTCTAAAAAGCTTCATATTGCATTTGGTGTTTGTGGCCTATAAAGTTTCAGAATAAAAGAGACAAAGTGGATGATTTTACAATCAAATGTAAACATTTATTTGTTTTTTTATTCTGTATTATGTATTCACCATAAAATTCTGTCAACTAAATGTTTCAACAGCTTTGATTCAACTTACATGTATACCACTACAATGCCCATGGATTAAATTGAGCTACGCGTACATCCCAATTAAGCTCACAGTGAATTAATTACATGTAGTAATTATTGCTTTACTCCAAGCAGTACGACCCGAATTTGGCTCTATTCGTTTGTACTTGTCTTTTTGGTGTTTTCTGTTCCTTGTTTAAGGAAGGGGTCTATCTTTTACTATTTCAGAACTCGAATTGAACTATATGCATTTAATGTCCAGTCGATTTTCGACTGGACATAAAATGATTTTCGACTAAATAACGTACGTCGACTTTTTAGCAATGTCATGGGATTGTCATAACAAGCAGGAACTTTTTTACATCTGCGTTGTTAATTTCTATTCAGTCAGTCGTTTTATGTTTTCTGTTTCGTGGTGTTCTTGCCTATGTTTACGGCTTTGTCTTTGTCATTTTGGATTTTGACACTGGATCATCCCATTGGCCCTCTGCTTTTTTTTAATTGACCACTATTTTATTAACAAGTATTCAAAAACAATTGGGTAGATAACTTTTGCTGGGTTACCAGAGACCTCTTAGCTCGGAGTAATCTTAATCTCAATATTCTTAATCTTTAAACCAATCTGATATTTTGAGAAATTGCTAACACAGAGTTATGTTGCTCCATGGTTGCTTTCTTCACTCAAGAAATTTTATGACAGACACCGTGCACTTGTAGACAAATATGGAATTTTTATCTCTAAAATGAGTGCAGGTGTTGGTTTTTCGTAGAATTTTCTTCTTCCTTTACCGGATTTGACATGCTGGATTAGAAATTAGCTGCAAAACGGGTGTGCTAAGGCAGGCAGGAACTGCTTACTTTTCCTGAGCACCTGAGCTCACTCTTGTTAAGACTTGAGTTTGCTTTGTTGATTTCCGTTCAGTTAATTTTGTTTCTTCATGCTGTTTTTGTCCGTGTTTACCGGTTTTGTCGTTGCCCTTTCGGACTTTTGACACTCGAATGTTCCATTGGTGTCTGTTTGCTTCTATCAATGCATATTCTTGTATAAAATCTTATTTGTCGATCCGGTGTGTCAAAGTTATAGCAAATACATGAGTAGCTATTTCTCTCTTTCTATTGGTCCAACTTCTATTTTCTAATGACGGAACTGGTGTGGTAAGTCAATGTTGTCGTTGGTTTTGTAAATTTGTACAGCACTTAAGAAAAAGCTTATTATTGAAACATTAAACATCTTCTTTATATTGGGTCAAAAGTCGAATTTGAAAAGTGTAAAAGATGTGTCCGTGAAGTTCGTGGACAGGCAAAGATTTTCACTAAACGACGTACTAGGGATTAGTTCTTTACATAATAATAATCTTGAACATTTCTTTCATACCTGGTTTACTATAATTGAACGAACATTTCGTATGCCGATTACTGTATGTACCAAGGCGGTTCTATTTGGAGGAACGTCATCACACTAAACAGTTACAGTTAGATTATATGTAAGTTGGAGTACTACTGTTATAAAAAAGGCTATGTAGTCATTATTTTTGCAATGTGTTCCCATTTTTGTCTCGCCTGCGAAGCAGAGCGGGACATAGGTGTTACTTTACCGGCGACGGCGGCGGCGACGGCGGCGGCGGCGACGGCGGCGTTAACTTTTTGCAAAAGTTTTATGAGCACCTCCATATCTCAAGAACTATAGGTCCTGGGTTGATGAAACTTGGTATGCATATGCCCCAGTAGTAGCTTAGCACAGTTGCATCCCCATCTTTTGACCTTGACCTTGATTTTCCGGTTGAGTGACTTTGACAATTTTCAATACATATACAAATGTAATAGCAATGAAAAAGTTTTGCGAGCACCTCCATATCTCAAGAACTATAGGTCCTAGGTTGATGAAACTTGATATGCATATGCCCAAGTAGTAGCTTAGCACAGTTGCATCCCCATCTTTTGACCTTGACTTTGATTTTCCGGTTGAGTGACTTTGACAATTTTCAATACATATAATAGCAATGGAAAAGTTTTGCGAGCACCTCCATATTTCAAGAACTATAGGTCCTAGGTTGATGAAACTGGGTATGCATATGTCCCAGTAGTAGCTTAGCACAGTTGCATCCCCATCTTCTGACTTTGATTTTCCAGTTGAGTGACTTTGACAATTTTCAATACATATAATTGCAATGGAAAAGTTTTGCGAGCACCTCCATATCTCAAATACTATAGGTCCTAGGTTGATGAAACTTGGTATGCATATGCCCCAGTAGTAGCTTAGCACAGTTGCATCCCCATCTTTTGACCTTGACCTTGATTTTCCCGTTGAGTGATTTTGATTATTTTTATTGCATATATTAGCAATGTTTAAGTTCTATAAACATCTTTTGATCTCAGAAACTGAAAATCCATGTTAATTCAAAATATAGTGGAAGTAAGAAAGAATAATTGTTTCTGATGGTGCGGGCAGGCGAGACATACTTTAGTGTTAACTCTTGTTGTATTTAGCTATGCTAATGTGCTTGTAAACTCGAGTTCAATTTCCCATGAAGCAAGTAAAGACGCATAATATGATACATTTGTGACTACTTAACTTCAATGTTTGGCTATTATGCTACCTGTTTTGGTTATGGAGAATTCCATTCTGCTATATGACGCAGTAATTGTAGTTTCTAATAGTATATTGAAAGATTAAAATATTCGTGGGTTTGCCAGACTTGTCTGACACGAATTTACCAATAAAATTAAATACTTTTCTGTCGTTGAAATTTTCTGTTGTAAAATTCAAAATTGTTTAAAACACCAGCTTTGTTCCGCACATGTTCGATATCATTGGTGCTGGATTTGGCTTTCCTACACAAACGTTTTTCGTTTTCAATACTTTCGGTTTATGATCGACCTTCCATATTGTTTTGATTCAAATGCTGCTGATGAAAGGTTACTCCTTGAAATAAGCATCTACGGCATAAACAAAGTATCCGTCTTTATAACCGTTTTGGTATTTGTATTTATGGCACATGGTTAGTTATTAAACCCAATCAATGTGTTTAAGAGTTTCATATAGGATAGCGAAAAAGTGTCGAATATTGAGCATTGGACATTTACATAATACACAAACAAACAATCAATCTTTGAACATAATAAATGCTTAAACAATTGACATTTATTCCTCGGTCCATTGCAGTATAGTGGTAAAACTTGGTATAAAAAATCACAACAAAATACGAAAGGGAGTTCAACAAGGTTCTTTTTCCCTTGTATTTGCTATCACTTTACGATTATTCATTTATTGCTCGCCAAGTAAAAATACTTCGACTAATCAGAAAGCTTCTGTATAGTTTAAAGATCAGAAAACACTAAAACTTCAATGATTCAATGTTAACCTGAATAGAGAAAGTGAATTTGAATCCAACACGGTGGTTTTAATGGTTCCTCCGGGAAATAAGCAGTTTCATATCAAACCTACATTTTAAAGTATTTTTAGACACTTCTGAAATTAACTATTTATGCAGATTTTAAAAAAAATCGTGACCAATTCTAACTTTTACGACAGGAATAGTCGGAAAGTACACAATTTTCCCGTTCGATAAAAAAATAGCCGAATGCGATATGTTAGACAGGGACATTAAAGTCAAACTTTATTCTTGAAGTCACCGCACTACAACGACCGAATCCTTTAAAAAGTCTGTGACAACGTAAATGTGACATAAAACAAGCACTGATGATACTGTTAGTAATCGTTCATTTGAATGAGCTATTGGAAAACGAACATATCTTATTAGTAAGGAGAATATTTTAATTATAAAAAAAAGCAATAACATACATGACACATGCATGACATACACCAGAAAATGTACATTTTAAATTACGATCGAAATCTAAAGTACAAACCATAAAACAAAACGAAACAGTTGAAACGATAAAATATAACAAATGGATATAAGATTGTATAAAACTCCAACCAAGCTTCATGTCCGTAAAATCTGTAAGCAGTGTCGTTTTGAAATATATATTGAGAGGAAATGAATGTATCAACGGCCCATGTGGTCAGGTTTTCAGTGCATAAAATTATGCAGGTATACTCAATCGAAAATATGGACGAAGTTGATTGTGTTTTATCAAAGTTTTTCACTTGCAGCAAAAAGACAGTCTGGTAGTAGGTATAAACAATGCACGCGGTATTGTTGTAAATGCCATAGACGTGGGCATCTCCAAAGTTGATGAGGAAAGCATTCGATATCAGACGAAGCGTGTAGTAAGCTAACGCAGCTAAAAAACTTAAGATTAGTACTTTATCGCACCCAGACAGTTTATGGGTAACAATTACTGGCCGGCATTGAGTCTGTAAATGATAGAAACATCTTAAAACAAACAAAAACGCAATTGTCACCTCAACGCAATCGTATATGTTATTAGCCGTCTTCAAGAATTTTTCATGACTATTCCCGATTTGTAAACAGTACAGTACAATATCTGGTAAATTTAATAGAAGAGGAATAGAAATGCCTATGTACACACGACTCCTGTCACTGGTCGATTGCGTCTGTGTTTGACGGTTTGCAGCATGTCTATGGCTATTATATTGGTGCCTCCTCCTTCCGCAATTTCTCTGTTCGTCTACGTTAATGAAATCGTAGATATTGCAATCGTGATCTTCGTTTTGAATTGTCATATAGGTTCTCTCACCATGAGTGCTGAGTAATCTTGCCTCCTCAGAATATTCATTCATTTGATCATTTGTTTCAACAGTATCTTGAATATCGGCCTTCTCAAAGTTCTTTGCTGGCCAAATTTCTATGAGAAATAAGAACGACAACAGTGCATGTTCACAAATTGTAGGTTCAAGGAATGGATCGATTTTATTGACGACAGAACTAATTGGTGACACATCATCGCAATTGATAGTTATATTCTGTTGCCGTCCGCCTGTTGTTATGTTATACTCTCCTCCATCAAAAGTTCTATAAATTTGTACAAAAGCAAATAAAAATCTGCATATATTACCCATACAAAATAGCAATAACGCGTAATAAATACCTACAGTACTATGGAAGTTAAATTGTGAAAAATATGTTAAAAATCCTGTTTGCACTAACGAAAAAACTGTGAACAGAACCAACATAATTATATGCTCAATGATTCTACCATTTGATACACGATTTAAGCAATCGGCGTACATTGACAAGTTTAAAATGTAATAAGTTACACATGCAATTGTGAAACCCCATAGAAATCTCAGTTTTATTTGACTACATGCATCTAAGGGTCCTTTGTCAGTGACTACATTGTTATTTTTCAAATAGTACAAAGTTATTATCAAACATGTGAAAGTAGCAAGAAAAACCCAGGTTCCACACACAGTCATTAAAACGTCCACAGATTCGAATTGTACTGCTTTCGGTGTTGTGCCGGCGAATAGCACTTCAGTTACTGTAACAACAATACCGAGTAACAATATAACACCGGAAATTCTTCCATCATGTGAAATAGTTCCATTTTCTTTTTGTTTTGGATGTCCTGCAGTGAAAGGAAATATAAAGGCGGAACGGAGGAAAGTAACCATGATCTGTCCCTCTTGTAACGTTGTAACCTTCAAGTATAAATAGTTAGAAAATTGATTACTTTAAACATACTTTATTTATATTAAAATACACAATTTGGATTGGACAAAAGTAAAACATACTTATTAAGCCTTAGTTAAACAATAAAATGAATATACAAGTTGAGCATGCATGCAAGTTACATTTGTAAATAAAAAACCAAACAAAAAGAAGTATAACTACTGAATAAGAAAAAAAAAGACAACGTTTTAGGAGTAATAGAAGAAAGAGAAGGGAATGCTTGGTGTCTGTGTTGGAAGAAATCATGAGTGCGACCTACTCTATTAAACATCTCTTTGTCCGTTTTATATAACCAAATGAATATTTAAAAATATTTTCGTTTTGCTCTTGACTTAATGCGGTACTACCACATGTAAGAAGAGTCGCATTTAAAAATGTGTTATTTGGGAGCCAGCTGAGATCATTGACAAGTATAGCTCTATGTTCGTTATATAAGGGACATTCATTTCATAGAAAATTGATTCTCGAGCATTAAAATAATGACAGAACTTAGCACTTCCTATAAAGAAAGTACTAGGGCCATTTTCAGGTTTGAGAATATGTGATAAGGTCGGGAAAACAAACATAAATATATTATAAGGTCAATAATATGTACTCGCTAATTATATGACAAGCCCAGCCAGGCAATTCCTCAATTCATATTTGTTTCTTATACGGATGTATTCATACATGTGTAAATGTGTTGATCCACTAACCATCTTTGAATTACAAATACCAAAACGCGGGTCTAAACGGTTAATTTGGCTATGCTATATATCGATATTTCAAGTAGTAACTTCTCATCAGTAGCATTTAAATCAAAACAATGGAAAGTAAAATTCCAAAACTGTTGAAAACGAAAAGTACTCAAAATTAAAACGTTCGAACAGGGAAGCCAAATCCAGCACCGAGGATATCGACCATGTGCATTACAAGGAAACAAACTGGTGTTTTTAACAATTTTGAATTTAAAAAAAATATTTGAATAGCTATAAACAATAAATGATATTCAGTTCTCAACATTAATTATGGAATAAGGGTGCCTTTTCTGTAGAAATATAGTATAAGGTATCTTATTTCAATTCAAAATATATGAAAAGTGGGGTTCCAAAATCTCAGCGGTACCTCCCTATCCATGAAGTATAGAAGTCTCCCACCGGAGACTTTGCATTGACTTTCAAAAGCTACTCTTTTTTAATTCTGAAATCTGCATTAGTGTCCAAAATGCTTTCCGTTACTAAGTAAGGATAAATATAATCGAAGTTAAATTAATACGTTTTAGTATACAATTATCACCCTAGTTGGTCTGTGACCCGGTGGTTTCTTTTCCCGAGAAAGAAAGGTTACCCGAGGGCTTGCCCCGAGGATGACCTTTCTTTTCGAGGGGAAAGAAATGCCGGGTCACATATCATCTAGAGTGATAACTGTTATATTATATCGAATATTTAAATGACACAATTCAATATTGAACTTTTAAACATATTTCGGACATTTTAACATTTTTTTCATTGGAAAAAATCAAGCCCATACAACGCTCAAGAAAAAAAAAAGCGGGTCTCACGTGCAAAATCTCACGAGAGGGTGACCTTACCATGCGACCCAACGATTACCGGTTGACCCAGCGGAATATGACATGTCACATGACCATGTCATAGCGAATCACAATACAGATTTTTATATGAGTATATAATATAATTTATTATCTTGAAGGACAAACTTTATCGCTTTCTGAGTTCTGATTGAGTTGTGCACAGGTATATAGAATGATCAGTTATAAACCCTATGTAAATCTATCCTTTATTTTTATTCTTTCTTTTTTTTTGTACTCAATCCATCATGTTACTTCGACCTTTCAAAAATATTCTTTCAAATAATCGGTTCAGGTAAAATTCATCCTAAATTATTTTCATAAATTTAAACATATTAATCATTTTCTTGACTTTCTTTTCTTGATTGTTTTAATAATTTTGTTGGTATTGAACATACAACATGATCACTTAAAGGTTTTAATAAATAAATAATTTAATTTTTGCTACTTAACAGAAATAGAAATTTTGATCTACTAAGTCAGAGTTAGACCCCTCATGTCAAGTAGGGGTCTATTTCAAATCATTAATCATCAATATCTTTGCTACGCATTAGAATGTGATATAGGTTGGCAGAATATTATATCATAAAAAATTGTTATGGACAATTTAAGACCAAAATAAGTAAGAAATGGTGAACTTACCCTTTAACAAGTTTTATACATAAATGAATAGTATCAACAAATAAAACACCAAAGGATGATCTAGGACATAATATTGGGTCTTTAAGAGTTTAAATACATTTCTAATAAGGTAAGGCTATCCAGGCAATTTGAATTACATTATTATAGTTGCATACTTGATAACATATGTCAAATATAATTATTTGAGATATTTCAGATCTCATGTAATTGAAAATGAAGCTATACTGGTTCTTATCTTATTCTTACATACGCACAAATAAAACAAACAATTCAGTCCATTGCATTGACTGGTATTTTTGAAAAAGCTTATAAAAAGCTTCATGAACTTAGCAACGCACTAAAAGCAAACATTGATAGATGATCATGCTGCAGGTATAATAGTTGGGGAAAAAATTCTTTCAGTCATTTCTTATACTTGTTGGCTCTCCGTCATTGAAGGACCTACTCAAATATTTGGCTTTGGTTTTCTGTTGATAATTCTGGTTATGTTAAAGACTATTATTCATTATTAAATATGCATTCATTTTTTTAAAAATCGAGTTACATAATACATGTAAGTAAGCCCGCTGTACTCAATTGAGTAAACATTCTGGCAAGTGGACCCTACTGCAATATACTTAGCAAACATTATTTTTTCGTTTGTTAAGGAGGTTTGCTCCTCATATTTGGGATTTTTGTCAGATTTTCGAGATCCTCATGGTTTGTTCATCTATTATGCTTGAATTTGTTTGCCCATGAACCCCCTATTTTCTTTTCCGTATTCAAAAATGTGTCCAACGAATATGCTTTTCACAATTTTTGATGAAATTTTATTTAATCTGTCATAAATTTTTAAAGGTTTAAAGATGCCAATCTGCGGCAATGCAAAATTAATGAAGCCTCAGGGTTTGTCCATCTATTATGCTTGAAATATTTTGCCCATGAACCCCCTATTTTCTTTTCCGTATTCAAAATAAGTCCAACGAATATGCTTTTCACAAATTTTTATGAAATTTTATTAAATCTGTCATACATTTTAAAAGGTTTAAAGATGCCAATCTGCGGCAATGCAAAATTAATGAAAAATATAGATAGAACTTATTTCCTGCCAAAATTATAAACGCTTCAAGCATAAATACGAGCACATGGACCTATAATTTTTTCTAGCTTATTATGATCATTTGTCCATATTCTTCAAAACAGATGCAATTTGATTCATTTTTATTTATTTTAAGATAGAGAAGCAAACTCCCTTAAGTTAGTAAATTAATCACTTACATGATGTGGGTTCAAAAGATTTATACATATTAAGTACCTGGCATGAAAATGTATTGGTTATGTTTACAAATAATAGGTTTTAGGGCATTGAGGGGCCACAGGGTGCAGCTTCCCCCATTTTATGGCGGTTGACAGTTTGGAAGTATTACACTGTCAATTGGCCAAAGCGCTGTACCAGTTATTAAAGGAGCACATATTTGTACATATGTTAAACTTATTCAACCTATTAAGGCCTCCACCATCTGCGTTTCCCGCAGTGGTATCCAAAATTATCCATACCAACCTACATGTTATTATTAACAGTGATTGATCGATTTATTCTAAGATGCCATAATCTGCGGTATCTATTAAATGATTGATAGATTGATCGATTTTATATAGAAATGATCGTATTTCGAGTGTATTGCAAGATTGATCGATTTGAATTAAGTTTATTTACATAGACTTTCGAACGTTTTGTTTTGAGTACTATTCGTTTTCAACAGTTTTGGAATTTGACCTTCTAATGTTTTGATTTGAATTCTACTGATGAGAGGTTACTCCTTGAAATATCGATATATAGCATATCCAAATTAGCCATTTATACCTGCGTTTTGGTATTTGTTATATTAATGTAGTATATTAACGATCGACCAATAGATATAATGTTATCATAAATAAATATACTGTGGTCCTAATATGCCAACCCTATATCTGTGTTTGTTGTATTTGGCCTCTATTTGACAATAACGTCTAGACAAAGATTTTAAAATGTAAATAAATCAAATTTAACAATGTCTGTGTATAGAATTATTGAATAAACGAAAACGTCTTACTGTATAATACTATTGTCCAATTCAAATAATGTCTCATATAAGGTATCACATTATTAGCCTTTGGTATGAGTTGTGAATGACAATATTTCCTCTATCAAAAAGGAACGTTTTGCCAATTATTTCCCTGTAAAATATTTCCTCATATACAAGCCCCAGATGGAGAAAAAACAAATTAAATATGTTTTGTCATGAAATATGTTTTAGCAGAAAACTTTATCTAAAAGGGGGAATAGAATAATTTTATCGAAGAACAACTTTGTTGCAGCTATTTTGAATTATTACAGTTGTGTTTTCTATGGCAGGCCACAACCACAATAATGAGAAAAACCAAGATTAAGTTATGTATTACTCGATTAACTGAGTTTAATCTAGGATAAACTGACCTAACTATCATGAAGCTGAGAAAATTATAGCTTAAGTTTCGAAAATCTAGGTTTTTCTGTAATTCACACAGAGCTAGCTAAGGTTAAGAATCCAGGAAAGATGTTAAGTTCTGGCCAATCAAGGGTTCCGTCCAGAAAAGGTGGGTTATCTTTTGGCAAATCAAGGTTCATCCCAGATAATATGGAATATCTTTTGGCCAATCAAAATGCTCGATACAGATGACCAAACCATGTAAACTGTGTTTTTTTTGCAACACACCTTAAAAGTACTACTTATTAATCTTTAAGTTAGTTGAAGTATCTCAATCTATTATTAACTGAATTATCTATCATTTAGTTGAAAAACAACAAGGATTTTCTAAAAGTTTTAAAGTTTTATCGATTAAAACTCAGTTAAACCGAGATTTTCCGAACTTAATGATAGTTGCAAGATAATCTTAGTTTAAGTTAAGTAAATCAATGTTCTTCTGTAACTTCTATTTAATTGGGTTGATAATATGAATAAGGCCCTGTCTTTTTAGCGAGCATCGAAAATCTATATACTTTTTAAAATTAAATCCATGTGCTCGACTGGTTAAGTTTAAAGTAAAGAAGGAACTTTTAAAAAAAGAATTTGATATTAGCAAAGTCTGACCCCACCCAACCCAAATCATTTGCACTTGAGAAAGTTGTTGATAAAATATCTGGGATCAATAACTACTTATTAAAAATCAATTATTTGTGCAAATAAAAAATCATGTAACATTCTGGGGCGACATTAAGCGGGGACGTGGATTACGTGACGTCATTTCCTTGTCAGAGTATTTCGCGCTTCTTTAGCAGACAAAAAACAACATTCAGATTTTGTTAGGTTTTATAAGATTTTCTGAGTATCAGTGTTTTATTTGAAGCATTGGTCACAGAAGGTACATTAAGAAACCTGACGGAAAAAAAGGTAAAGTAAAAAATAATCATGCGGGACTGAGGAAAGTGAGTGAAACCCAACAGGATGGGACTCTTCTTTCATTTTCAAGTGAGAACCTTTTATTTATTATTATGAGTAGGCTTTATTCAGAAAATTTATGTGTTTCTTTAACCATCTTATTTTATCTTGCTTAGAATTTAACAAAGCTTGGTCAGTATCATGCATTTTGGCATGACTAGTCAATGGGACGATGTTGCCAAAAGCTAGCTCGTTAATTTCCGGAAAATCGTTTTTCAGCGGAAAAGACCGAATGGTGTTTAAATAAAAATCTGTGTGTAGAAATAAACAAGTGGGTTTTGAATGAGGGTTTTATCAATGTTTTTGAAATTCAATTTTTTATATTTTTGTATAACAGATTATGATGTATTTTTTATAAGCCCAGAGGGTTGATTGTTTTACTTGCTCCGTGCATATTATTTTAAAAGTAAACCTGTTCCGGTTTTATCGTCAGTATATTTCTGGCACATCACAAAGCATTCACAATGTCGTAGGGCTCGCATCTCCGATGCTCGCTATAAGTTTATGTTACTTAATCCTAGATTAAGATCAGTTAAAGAAACTTAAACTTTTTAAAATTTTTATTCATGAGAGTGGTAACGGCGTACCATATTTTGGTTGGTTCTTAAATGATTATATTAGGCGGAGCTCTAATCATTTCAAGGAGGCTGGGGGTTCTAAAACGGAGCATCTTTTTCAGTCATCTTGCAAATTTTTAGCCTATATTTCAGTTTAAAAGACTTGTTACAGCAAAAATTATGTATTTCTTTATATTTTATTAACAAAAAGATTACAAGATAAACACTTCAAAAGATATTAAACTTTTTATTTTAAATCTGATTTCAGGGGAGATAATTGGTGGGAAAATGCGTGACTAATTTTTACAAAGAAATGTATTTGAAAAGTTAGTTTTCCTTAAATATCATGAAAAGCCTTTAAGGGATATTGTGACCCCATGATTTCATTACAGAAATCAAAAGTATATCCCATTTTTGTTATTTTACACAAAGTAGAAATTTCTATGTCAGGTTTTAAAAATATATGCATTTTTTAGACTTTTTCCTATACAATCTATACCCATTACATGTTAGGTATATCTATGGACTGACTTCCTATTATGTTCTATACTCCCGTTTTTCAATTTGAAGATATTTGGAACAACAATAAGAGGAACAGAACAGACTTTTCATGTTGATCAGAACAGACGAGGCAAGCAATGGGGAGGAATGATACTATGAACAAAGAGTCATTTTAAAGTAAACATTCAAGGAAGTATCAAAATTATTTTTAATGATTTGATGACGGGTACAGGATTTTACAAAAAATTACAAATTTGTCATGTTCTGACTTCCCATTACCTATATACAATGTATTTTCATACTCACTACATAATTGGAAGACTACACATATAAGGTGTATGCTAGTGGATTAATTTTGACAATCTATAATCGACATATTTAGCCATATTTGGTAGAAATACTTGTAGTGAAGATTATAATTGGCTTTTATTCAACCGGTTATAATTATATACATATATTTTGCAAACGATTTTGCACTGCGTTTGTATCATGTTGCGCTCGGCGAAGCCTTTTATTCCCTTTAATTTGATATCACTTTACGCTAATTCAGTTACAGCTCGTTAAGAAAAAAGACTTCGACTAATCAGAAAGCTTCCGTATTGTTAAAAGATGACAACACACGAAAGATGTAATGATTCAATGTTAAAAGGAGGAATGCGGCCCTGTGGTTTAAGGCACATGACTATAAATCACTGGCCGACACCTCTAGGGGTTCGAGCCCTACACGTGTCAAGGTTTCCAGGCTCCTTCCGTTGCTCGTGGGTTTCACCGATTTTCATTCTTGGAATATCGGGGTTTCCTCTCACTCACAAAATACTGGCGACCATGCAAGGGCCTCGTGAAGAAGCTTGTTGAAGCGGACATAACAAAAATAAGTGGGGAGCGACATTGAAGGTCTGAATTTTAAACTGGTTACCACTCATTTGTACCATACCCATACCCACCATACCATGAGCTATTGGAAAACAAACATATGAACAAAATTTTAATTAATTATTTAAAAAAAGCAATGACATACATGACATGCATCAGTAAATGTACATTTTACGATCGAAACCTAAAGTACAGACCATAAAACAAAACGAAACAGTTGAAACGATAAAATATAACAAATGGATATAAGATTGTATAAAACTCCAACCAAGCTTCATGTCCGTAAAATCTGTAAGCAGTGTCGTTTTGAAATATATATTGAGAGGAAATGAATGTATCAACGGCCCATGTGGTCAGGTTTTCAGTGCATAAAATTATACAGGTATACTCAATCGAAAATATGGACGAAGTTGATTGTGTTTTATCAAAGTTTTTCACTTGCAGCAAAAAGACAGTCTGGTAGTAGGTATAAACAATGCACGCGGTATTGTTGTAGATGCCATAGACGTGGGCGTCTCCAAAGTTGATGAGGAAAGCATTCGATATCAGACGAAGTGTATAGTAAGCTAATGCAGCTAGAAAGCTTAAGATAAGTACTTTATCGCACCCGGACAGTTTATGGGTAACAATTACTGGCCGGCATTGAGTCTGTAAATGATAGAAACATCTTAAAACAAACAAAAACGCAGTTGTCACCTCAACGCAATCGTATATGTTATTAGCCGTCTTCAAGAATTTTTCATGACTATTCCCGATTTGTAAACAGTACAGTACAATATCTGGCAAATTTAATAGAAGAGGAATGGAAATGCCTATGTAAACACGACTTCTGTCGCTAGTATTCGTATAAGGCGATCGCATCTGTGTTTGTCGGTTTGCAGATTGCCTATGGCTATTATATTGGTGCCTCCTCCTTCCACAATTTCTCTGTTCGTCTACGTTGATGAAATCGTAAATACTGCAATCGTGATCTTCGTTTTGAATTGTCATGTAGGTTCTCTCACGATGAGTGCTGAGTAATCTTGCTTCCTCAGAATATTCATTATCTTGATCATTTATTTCAACATTATCTTGAATATCTGCCTTTTCAAAATTCTGCGCTGGCCAAATTTCAATGAGAAATAAGAACGACAACAGTGCATGTTCACAAATGGTAGGTTCAAGGAAAGGTCTTATCTTATTGACCACAGAACTTATCGGTGACACATCACTACATTGAATAGTAACATTTTGTTGCCATCTACTTATATTATAAATATCATACTGTCCTTCTCCTATGCTTCTATAAGTTGCAACAAACGCAAACAAAAATCTGCATATGTTACCCATACAAAACAGCAACAACGCATAATAAATACCAACAGTACTTTGAAAGAAAAATTGTGAAAAATAGGTTAAAAACCCTGTTTGTACTAAAGAAAAAGCTGTAAAAATAATCAACAAAACTATATGTTCAGTGACACTATCATTCGTGTTACGGTTCAAGCAATCAGCATACTTTGATAAATCTATAATGTACAGAGTAATACAAGCAACTGTGAAATCCCACAGAAATCGCAGTTTTATTTGACTACATGCATCTAAGGGTCCTTTGTCAGTGACTATATTGTTATTCTTCAAATAGTATATAGTTAAGACCAAACATGTAACAGTAGCAAATGCAACCCAGGTTCCACAGACAGTCATCAAAATGTCAACTGATTCGAATTTCACTGCTGGCGTCACACTGTCCCGATTTTGACATACGATGGACACACGAATGTGAAAATTTCAACTTCGTGCGAAGTTAGTCCCAAAGTTGCTAAAAATCAAAATCAAAGCCGAAGGATATACGACTAGAACAGATGGCTAAACGATTAGAAAAGAAGCAAATACGAATGGCTGCGAACCGATTACGAAGTTGATCCGATGTTATCAAGATTAGTCGAGAATTAGATTCGAAGGAGAAACGAAGTTATACGATGGCTGTACGGCGTTGTGTTTAGCATACGACGGGTCTACGATGCATCCCGAATGGGTATACGAAGCATGAAATGTAATAACATTTACAATTTGCAATAAGATTATAAAGATAATTGTATATAATTTGTCCTTTTCTGTATCCATAACTAGTTAAAACGAAGGCTTTCCAAATATACATCTGCTGTCCATGATGTTGACCAGTAAGAGTAGATGAGACATTTGATTTAAAGCTAACATGTAGAATGTGAAGATAGAACAGAAAAAGGTGTTGTTGCTTTATCTTGTTTTCTTCGTGCCTTGTGTGAGTTGACTGAAGCACACATAATCTGAAAACATCAAGTATGTGTTGTAACTATGTAGAAAAATTACAACAATGCATGCATTGTTATTGCAAATCGCATTAAATAGGACAACCCGTTTAATTGTAATACGCATTTTGCAATAAAATTATAGTTCAGTCTACAATTTGACCGTTGATCTCATTATTGGTACATGTATATATGGGTAAAATATAAAACTAGGGCTTTCTTAGTATACCCACGCTGCATGACCATGATGTCGACAAATAAGAGTGGATGCATGTAATATATAAATGTAGAGACTGAAGATAGCAAAGAAAACTGATGTTACTTGATTTACTTTCAAAGTCTAAGAAAGTTACGCGAGAGCAACCGATTATAACGCATTACTATGGAACAGAAGCGTATTATTTCGGGAGAAGTGATAAAACAAAGCGCGTTATGTTAATTTTTAGATCACCAAAATGAGCTCAATGCGCTTTCGTACTCTTGGCATAAAGTTCAACAATTTTAGCTTTTGCGAACGATTCTTGAACAAAGCGTGTTTACCTTACAATACATAGTTCCTTACTGGTCCCATATCTTAAAGTCCAAAGGTCCCGTAAACATTTGCGGACTGAAACGGAACGTTAACTGGATCTGTAGCCGGTAATGATGGACTCGCATACAGTACATACAAAAAAAAGCAGTTTAATTACTATAAGGGTTTAGAAAAAAGTGTGGGAAACTGAAATTTCATTAAATTTTCAAAGTTCAAAGTGTCCTAACTCCTGTAAAAGTTTGCGGACCAGAACGACCCGTTAACTTGATCTTAAACTCATCATGGTATACTCATATACCAAATATCTATATACATGTATAAGTCTTTAAAAAAGTGCGGAGAACTTATTGTGACAATGAGAGGGTCGGTCCGGACAGACAGACAAACGGGCCGACGGAGTGCAAACCTAAAGCCCTCTTCTGTTTTTGTCGGTAGGGGACTAATAAATACTGAAGTATGTTTACAATGTTTAAACCTTTATTTCTTATATTGAAATTTAAGTAATAAAGATGCCACCAAAGCCTGAAGGCGCGGAAGAGGGTCGCGACTGGCAGGAAAGAACAGGACGAAAAAGAAAGCATCAGAATGTTCCAGACCATGACTGTCTTCGCCTTGTTTTGCCAGGAAAGCGCATTTATCCTAAAATGCTAAAATATCGCAAATATAAAAATGATCATCACCATTATAAAATTTAAGTAAATGTGTCTAACTCATAGTACAAAGAAACGATGATCAAAAGATTAAATAGATATCCGTCCCTTAATCTTCATCTTTCGTACAAATACATTTAATTTAGTGAATTAAATACGGTAGAAGGACCAGAGTATATAAAAAAATAAAGTAAAACTTAAAAAAGAATGATCCATATGTTGTAATTTTTTTTATTTAGAAATTATCTTGGTTCTTAACAGTGTCGTGTTTCCATCTCCATGCCATTACCCTATGCCATTACTCTAATTACGACGGCTATACGAATATATAGCGAGGCCCTTACGACGTCGTGTTCCAATCGGGGACCATCGGAGAACTTCTTGTTTCATTCGTGTCGCCATCGTGAGATAAATGTAACCGACGACAATAAGAACGCAACACGAAATGATAAGATACAATCACGAAGGCATTACGATGCAAAAGATGGAATTACGAATACAACACGAAGATGGGCCTTCGCACGAACCTTCGGCAGTTTTTTTAACATGTTAAAAAATTAGGAAGGCATCACGAAGTTGTTGTCGAACTTGGAATATTTCCGCCGATGGTGCTACGATGGTAAAAGATGGCAACACGAATAGCGCGATTTGGATACGATCACCCCCGATTTAGAGAATATCCATAATCGTGTATCCATCGGGGACAAAATCGGGATAGTGTGACGCCAGCATTACTGTAACAACAATACCGAGTAGCAATATAACACCGGAAATTCTTCCATCATGTGAAATAGTTCCATTTTCTTTCTGTTTCGGATGTCCTGCGGTGAAAGGAAATATAATGGCGGAACGGAAAAAAGTAGCCATGATCTTTAACTCGAATCACCTTCTAATCTTCAAATATAAATGTACAAGAAAATTAATTCTAAAGCATCTAATAAACATAAAAGAAGTCACACAAAATATTAAATCAATACTATTTGATTTACAAATCATTAGCCACGATGTATGTGCACCGGCTGGCGTTTAGTATTTTTAAAGCACTGAAGAGTAGGCTATTCTTTTATAATACTGAGATTGGCATTTGATGTTTCTTTGACGGTGATCAATACATGTGTCAGATGTAACAAAATTCTAATACGTTATATGATTACGTAATTGTAAATTAAAAAAACAATGTACATGAATTTGAATAAGCATTGTTCATGTACGCTATAATTGAATAAGATAACATTTCTTACTGTATAAAAATATTGTCCAATTCAGAAAATGTCGACTAAAAGGTATCACCTCAATGTTACACCTTAGTCATGGATTAGTCATTAGATAATATTTCCTCTTTAAAAGAGTCCCGTGCGGGGCCCGGGTGGCGAATAGGCCCGCAGCAGAGCCTAGCTTGTCGTAAGAGGCGACTAAGGGTCTTGGGATTCTGACGTCGGGTCAGTGCTCAGCCCACAGAGCGACCAAGTGTGTACCCTAGGTGGCTGAATAGGGTAGCCCTCGTCCGCGGGGGTTGTCAGGTCTATAATACGGAAACCCTGACCGCCGACCATAGTGGGCCAACGTGTGTGGAGAGTGCCACGCTTCATGCACGTTAAAGACCCCTTTGTGGACCGCCCAGTAGTGCACCACATAGGCTAAATTTTCCGACCCTACCCACCTCTCCCCTTTTCCTGTGGTTCTTCTAAATTAACCGGTCCTTTGTTTCCCATCCCACCCCCATATTTCATTTATCATCATCATTTCATGTTCATTTTATCATCCTTTTCATGTTCATCGCCTGTAAATAACCTATATAGCGTTGCACGGGCGTAAAACAACAACTCACTCACTCACTCACCTCTTTAAAAGACAATTTGCCAATTATTTCCTTGTTAAATATTTCCTTATATACCAAATGGGTGGAGAAAAATAACACTATTTTTTCATCGATAGCAGAAATGACCTCTATCATAAGGGGAGGGGGACAGAATAATTTGACACAAGGACAACGTTTTTGGATTTTCAATTCAAAATACAAATGACAACAAAGTTCAATTTAGTTTAGCAAGCTTTTTGTAATGAGGTTAAGTCATTAGAGAATTTAAGCGTAGGTCTTACTCTATTCATTTAAAGCACAAAAATACAAATAATAAATTTCAACCTATTTAGTAAGTAAATATTTTAATCCCGGCCAATCCTTCGGGAATTAGATTTCTCTGACACTTTCAATCTCAAATTTTCAGTGCTTCATTGAGTGTAAGTAAATCGGAATTGTTTTTTTTTTTTGAAAGAAAGAAAGATTGATGAACT
Organism: Arcuatula senhousia; assembly: GCA_963971305.1. Taxonomy (NCBI): domain Eukaryota; kingdom Metazoa; phylum Mollusca; class Bivalvia; order Mytilida; family Mytilidae; genus Arcuatula; species Arcuatula senhousia. The sequence continues at coordinate 29,384,687 of OZ020307.1, read as the reverse complement.
TTGTTCATTTAGTCTACATGTGCAGTTAACATTTGCAAAACAAGGAAGATTTTTCCTCGAGGCAAATTTAACTATACATGTGAGATGAACATAAAATAAATGAAAAAAAAAATTACTGGTAGATGAAATGAAAGAAGCAAAAAGTACCAATTGGGCATCCGAATAACAAAGTCCTAAAGGGCAGAGACAAACCGAATAAACACAACCAAGGACAGGACGAAAAATCAGACAGCATATCAAACACAGAAACACAAAAACTTCTGAATATCAATAAACAACGCGAAATCTAGTCGTCATGAGATTGAACTCAGGTGCTCCGGAAGAGTAAGTGGTTCTTGCCTGCTATAGCATACCCGGTGCCCTGCCAATTTTCAATTCAGTGTGTCAAACCCGGTAAAGGAAAACAGAACAAAACCCAATGTCAAACCAACAGCAGCTAATCCACCGTAAAATTTCATGAGTGACGACAGCCTACATAACCTTGTGATTACAATTTTTGTGTCAAATTAAACGTGACGCTCTGCCAAGGAAATCGATGTTATTCCCACAAGCTCTGGAGTAATGAAAGGTTTGAGGAAGAGACAAGGCCAATTTGGGAAACAAGTTTAAACTGCCACTAAAGGTGAATGTTAGGAAGAACTGTAAGCAAGCTCACGAAGCAAAAAAAAATCCTTAACCATATACCAACTTGTATAACTTTTTAGCTCACCTGGACCATATGAGACATATAAACCCATTGGCACTGTGAAATAAAGCTGTTGCTTGCATAAATGTTCAGCTCATTTAGCTTTACAAAAGTCTTCATAGGATCAAAGTTGACAGATGACCCCTTATAGGGGTTACTACACCTAAACTAATGTTATTTTCATATTTTAGGCATATGAATGAAAACTATAGCAGATAGAGAGAAGATGCTGCTTGCTTAAATGTTCAGCTCATTGAGCTCTAAAAAAGTCTTAATAGTTGGCAAATGACCCATTGTAGGGGTTACAGCCCCTGAATGGTGAAAAATAGTGTTTTTGGTTTATAGAATGAAAACTAATGCATATAGAGAAAAGATGTTGCTTGCTTAAACATTCAGCTCATTTAGCCCTACAAAAGTCTTTATAGGGTTGAAATTTTCAGATGACACCTTATAGGGGTTATGGGCCCTAAATAACGTGTTGTTCATTTTTTTGGCCTACAGAATAAAAATTATAGTAGATAGAACAAGAACAGATTCCAGGTCCCCCGCCCGTTGAACGTTATATTGTTGAAGGGGCATACTGACCTGAAAATCACTTACACCTTAGGGGACCCCTATAGGAGTCTGCATACAAAATTTCAGAACCCTAGGATTAGTAGTTACTGAGAAAAGTGTTACGAAAAATTTACCATTGAGCCTATGGGAGAAAAAATGACTAAGTCGTTAAACAGGAAGTAGATGTCAGACTGACCTGAAAATCACTTACACCTTAGGGGACCCCTATACGAGTCTGCATACAAAATTTCAGAACCCTAGGATTAGTAGTTACTGAGAAAAGTGTTACGAAAAATTTACCATTGAGCCTATGGGAGAAAAAATGACTAAGTCGTTAAACAGGAAGTAGATGTCAGACTGACCTGAAAATCACTTACACCTTAGGGGACCCCTATAGGAGTCTGCATACAAAATTTCAGAACCCTAGGATTAGTAGTTACTGAGAAAAGTGTTACGAAAAATTTACCATTGAGCCTATGGGAGAAAAAATGACTAAGTCGTTAAACAGGAAGTAGATGTCAGACTGACCTGAAAATCACTTACACCTTAGGGGACCCCTATAGGAGTCTGCATACAAAATTTCAGAACCCTAGGATTAGTAGTTACTGAGAAAAGTGTTACGAAAAATTTACCATTGAGCCTATGGGAGAAAAAATGACTAAGTCGTTAAACAGGAAGTAGATGTCAGACTGACCTGAAAATCACTTACACCTTAGGGGACCCCTATACGAGTCTGCATACAAAATTTCAGAACCCTAGGATTAGTAGTTACTGAGAAAAGTGTTACGAAAAATTTACCATTGAGCCTATGGGAGAAAAAATGACTAAGTCGTTAAACAGGAAGTAGACGTCAGACTGACCTGAAAATCACTTACACCTTAGGGGACCCCTATAGGAGTCTGCATACAAAATTTCAGAACCCTAGGATTAGTAGTTACTGAGAAAAGTGTTACGAAAAATTTACCATTGAGCCTATGGGAGAAAAAATGACTAAGTCGTTAAACAGGAAGTAGATGTCAGACTGACCTGAAAATCACTTACACCTTAGGGGACCCCTATAGGAGTCTGCATACAAAATTTCAGAACCCTAGGATTAGTAGTTACTGAGAAAAGTGTTACGAAAAATTTACCATTGAGCCTATGGGAGAAAAAATGACTAAGTCGTTAAAAAGGAAGTAGATGTCAGACTGACCTGAAAATCACTTACACCTTAGGGGACCCCTATAGGAGTCTGCATACAAAATTTCAGAACCCTAGGATTAGTAGTTACTGAGAAAAGTGTTACGAAAAATTTACCATTGAGCCTATGGGAGAAAAAATGACTAAGTCGTTAAACAGGAAGTAGATGTCAGACTGACCTGAAAATCACTTACACCTTAGGGGACCCCTATAGGAGTCTGCATACAAAATTTCAGAACCCTAGGATTAGTAGTTACTGAGAAAAGTGTTACGAAAAAAAGTGTGACGGACGCACGGACGGACGGACGCACGGACGGACGGACGGACACCGGCATTTCCAAGTCCCCGCTCCGCGTTGCGGCGGGGGACAAAAAGTGAATGTTAGGAAGAACTGTATGCAAGCTCATTAAGCCAAATCCTTAACCATATAAATACCTTTTAGCCCACCTGGACCACATGAGACACATTGGCACTGTGAAATAAAGGGCCACACATGTACGACGGAAAGCCCCTCATTCATAATAATTTAACAAGATATGTATATTGGCAGTCTGATTGCATACCCATTACACATCAGGTATATCTATGGCGTGACTTCATCTTATATTATATCTAAATTTATATATTAACCAGGTTTTCAATTTGAAGGTATTTGGAACTCCAATATGAGGGAAAGAAAAAAAATTGCATGGCGATCATTACAGACGAGTCAAACAATGGAGAGCAAAGATACCTTGAACAAAGGGTCAAAGTAAACGTTTGAGGAAGTATCAAAATTATTTTTTGATGATTTGATGACTGGTACGGGATTTTAAAAAAATTGACAAATATTTCCTTGTTATCACTTCCCAGTACCTATGTAGTTTCATACTCACTGCATAATTGATAAATTGTACATATAAGGTATGTTAGTAAATCAATTTTGTATAATTAACATGCATACAAGAATGTACTGAACACTTTGAACTGTTTCACAATGTAAGTTGCATGTTTATGAAAATGGTTCAGGGTTTCTTAATTTTGTACATTGAAAACCAATCACACGCTAACAATACAATTTTCAATCAGGTACGCATTCTTTCTTGGAATTGTTTTTTTTTATATAATTTAAACAGCAAACAATTATTGCAAGAGATGCATTTTATTATCTTAATCAAATTCTATCTTTTCTAGATTTAAAACTGACCGAAAATTACATGTAACTATGACATTTTGGAAGGATTGTTTCCGTGCAGTTTTTATAATGCCGTTTTTCGCTGGTCACTACCATGGTAACGGAGACGAAAAAGAAAACGATGGGAGTATATCAGCAGTGGTTTTGCTGCTTAGTATTGTTGTTATTGTATTTGAAATACTCTTAGTAGGATCAAACTCCTTTGCAAGTAAATTCCTTGGTGGCAATATATCATTCACCATGATGACTATCACCTCATTAGGATCTGTTATATGCTGCAGTGTTATATTCATAGTATCTTCCTTCCGCCCGAATTTGTACCACAGGAATAACAACATAGATGTCTCAAGTAAAATAAGACTGAAGCTCCTTTGGCTGTTTTCACTCGCATTTCTTATATACGTCTTAATATTAATAGTCTTCGATGTAAGTTGCGTAACCGAGCATTTGTTTAAGCGGGATATAAACAGTCTGATATTGACCAATGCGAGCCTGTCTGTATTCATTTTAATTCAAACCGGCTTTCTCACTCGTTTTTCTCAATACACATTCTCCAAAACCTTTGGGAACTATTTTGGACTATTGATCATTTTGTTATCAAATATCACCCTAATAGTTGTGGGATTTACAGACGTATACTCGCCCTTGATTTTTAAAAACACTGACGCCAATTATTCGCATCTGGACAACCAAACTACAAAATCATGTATAACCAATTCTTCGGTTGCGGAAATAACACAAAAGGCAATAATATTTCTTGAACCGACAATGTATGAATACTGCATGTTATCCATCGTTTTCATTGGTGAAGTATGGCCATATTTTATGAATCAACATCAATTGTCTGAACCATCATTCATAATAAACAACGATAGAGAAGAACATACAACAAGTCTTTCTTCTAGCTCCACACTCAATCCAAATAGAACACGAAAGTACATTATTGGAGTAACATGCATTTTGTTCAATGCTCCTATGATAATTCTCTATTTTTTACGAGCTCCTATGGGACACAATCTTGATGAGGAATTATACATATACTGCTGTATAGCACTTTCCTTGCTTATGATTGTGCACTTTAAATGTTTTCATTCCATTTCCAATCAGTCTTCTCCAATAAAAGAAGGGAAAATGACTTTGTACGATTCAAAAGATTACGCTCTTGTTGCAAGTTTCTTAGGAACCGTAGCTTTCTATATATCGGAATTGACATCAGAAGCCATGTTTCCTATTAGAATTGAGACAACTGTGCAAAGTGTTAAAATTTACAAGGTGGTTGGATCTATCGTTGGAGCATTCTATCAAACAGTTTTCCTAATTCAAATGAAAGCATATAAAAAGACAAAAAACTATTCATCATTGTTTTCAATTGAGAATCTTTGCTTGTTTCTGTCCCTTCAAAATCTTGTACTATGGGCAAATGATACTGTCATCGTTGCACAATATATTAACTCATCAAATAAGTATTCACACATTAATGAAACACCAAAATTGATTCAATTTTTATTTCCATTTTTATTATTTTACCACCTATCTTGTTTTGTCTCATACTATGCACATTATCTTAAGATGAAGTAAACTTGTTTATACAGCTCATGAATGTACATATAATCTATAATTATGTTCTATCATAATGATTGTAAAATAAAACTTAACAACAGTTGTGTTATTTAATCAAACTAATGACCAATAATTTAAATGTTTCAGTTTTATCAAAAATGTACACATGTAAAATATTGGTTCAGCAACGGCGTTTTGGGATTACATCTTCATATGCGCGCAAAGCTAGAAATAAAAACCCTCAGGGTTTGTCATACGCAATACACACTGTTTAACCAGAAAAAAATATATAAGTCATTAAAAGCAAAATTGACATCAGGACAAACAAACAAAAACATTCTGATATATTAGGATCATGTGGTCAAAACACCCGAACCAGTTTAAACAGCATAACCAAAAAAACACAAGAAAACCACAAAAAGACGCCTAAATGTAAGAATGTCATCAATTAACATGGATCGCAGTCCTCAAAATGTAGATGCACTTCATTTCTACAGTACTTAAAGCCCCTCATATTGAATTGGACTATATATTGGTATAGTTGGTCAAGTTGGCTGCATGAGGTGACCCTTTCATCTTGCCTTATGTAACACATATGTTTTTGTTACTAGTATATAGCCATGATGCAGGCAACTTAACCGCGAACCATAATTGTGCAGTTGATGGGAAATACTGCTGCTTGTCATTGTTGTGAATTGAAACCTGGAATTGCCTGATATAACCTAAATGCCTAAACTTATCCATCTTGAGTTTTCCCAGTGACACCCGTAACGCGAATCTATTCGAGTATCAAACTGGTTTCAAAATCCCATTTCTTGCTCACAGATACAGTAGAAAAATTTGTACTGTCCCGTTTCATATTGTAGAAAGCAATTCCAAATTGAAAATCATTATGGGAGGACTAAAATACATACATACAATTGTCACTTGAAACCCATGGATTGTCAATAGAAAATAATGCAATGTGGCATAAGTGTACGCAACACAGCTCAAGCTGTTTTTTTTTTTAGAAAAAAACCACCAGCAGCCTCAGTAAAGCCAATAGGCGCTGCTCGCTGTTTTGCAATAGGTCTAAATAAAATAAACAGTTATTAAATCCAATGTAGTTAGACAAAAAATAAATCTCGATTAATCATTACTAAAGAAGTGTCTATCTTGACGACCTTAGAGACCATGCTGAGAACATATATAGACATCTTTAAACAATTACTATTCAATGAATTATTTCACCACAAGTCATATGGTACAAGGATAGGGGAAGTTTGGGCCCCCCAAAAAACTAGTTTAACCTCGCCACATTTTATATCTGTTTTTCCTTAGCCAGGATTCTAAGACAAAGCTTTTGCTTATTCTTGTCGTTTTGATGTTTTTGTTCCATTTTTAAGAAGGGGGTTGGTCTTTCTTTTACTATCTCAACACTGGATTCGAATTGTTTACATTTGTATTTGCCATGGGATTATCGCAAAACGGCGAACAGCCATTACTGGTCTCGTTCAATGCTGCTGGCTGTTTTTCATTGTGTTCTTTCTTAAATACAGCTTGTTTATATGAGCTGTGTTGCGTACACTTACCCTACATCTCATCATTGGCTGTTTGCAAAATGACATATTTGTCTCTTTGCATATCTTAAGTGATCTAATGTCAGAAATAAAAATTAAATTCATAAGAAAATCAAAATATTTCTCTTACTAGTACACGTATTTCTATCATATTTGACATGAAATGTTTTTATTTAAAAAATCAAGATATTATCCATTAGGCATTTGTAAGGGTCGAACTGAATTTCCCTTTTCCTTAAAGTAACAGCTAGGAAAAAAGACATTATAATATTCACAAAAATGTAAATTAAAAGAAAACTGATTAAGTGGTGAATTCAGAGGGGTCTAGGTGCAACGATTGAAGGTTGAAGGATATTAGAAGCTAAATCATATTTCTACAATACAAAACCACACACAGAGAAACTATTAACTAGAACCCCTTGTATAGACTTTCTACCAAATCCATTGTAAAATACTAAAGCACTTGACAATAAACTGTAGTTATTTTTTACATGTTCTTAATTATATTAATTCTTACCATCCAATTAGGCGGAAAAGTAACCTTTTAACTTATAAGATCTGTATAATTACATGTATTTCCGATCATTTACGAAAAATACCTAATATGGTCAAAATACTAAAATGGTCTGGCACGCCATAGCCATATGAATTTATATTCATATGGTCCAGCCATTTGCGTATAACCATATTGCCATAATCATATTCGTATGGTCGAGGTCAAGAACATTATGATATGATTATATGATTAACCTGTATACAAAATATTAGACCCGTATGTCGTGTAGTGGCTAAGAAAACTGCAACGAGAATTTTTCCTTTAAGACCGTTAATATGTGTAAAAACTCAACAATTCAGTAAACATGAAGTCGATGATCTAAGGTTAAGGTCTGCTTGGAAAACTAAAAGAGAAATGATTCTACGAACAACCAGACGGACGGACAGATGATCGACCGAATGGACAAGGGTAGAACACTATACCTCCCTCTTCGTCGAAACAATAGAAAAATCGGAACACAAATGGCTACTGTTAGTTTTTGGACAAAATTTTAAATCAATAAACTAAGTGGTTTAAGATAAAACTTTTGAAGAAAGCTTATTATCACATGTATCATGCTAGGAATGTGATATTTTCAGCACATTGTGCAACATTATAATTAACCCTTTCCTACATGTAGACGCCTTTGGACGCCTCCCACTTTACCAAATGTAGACGCCTTTAGACGCATCTTAGGGAATCGGTAGTTTAAAGCAGATTTTCGTTGATAAAACGTTTGTATCTGTAACCTGCCTCAAAACAACGAAAAAGTGAACATAATTCTTTGTAACATTTGTCAAATTTAGGTTTTTGTGCCATTAAGATCGGCAATATAAATAAATAAGATTGAGTGTTTTTTCTCAAGTTGGTCCGACAAGTTTAAAATTAGACGTCATGTACAAAAAACTTGCCAGATTTAATTTGGATGAAGATACTGAAATATGAATAACTTATTGATCATTTCGTAAGATTTTCATTGTCCATTAAAGTAATATAATAAAAATATGGCATCGGGAACGAGATGCATAAATTTGCGTAGTGGCAACTGAACTTTGCGTATTTATTTTACGCTGAAAAATCAGAACATTTCGCTAAAAAAGTAGAAAGAAGCAGAGGTACCAATGGGGGGTATCCGAATGTCAAAAGTCCGAAAGGGCAGAGACAAAACCAGTAAACACCAACAAGAACGGGACAAAAACAGACAACATGTAAAACATGGAAACGCAAAATAACTGAATATCAATCAACAACGCGAACTCCTGTCGAAACAAGAGTGAACTCAGGTGTTCCGGAAGAGTAAGCAGTTCAGCAGGCCGGGTCAACTTTGATGTACTGGCGTACCGTTCAAAGAGAAAATTGACGTAATCTGAGTTGAACTCGTCTCCAATCTCACCTTTTTCTGGGTGTAGTGAATCCAATTTGGATTCAGATTTTGATGTAGAGGACAGATTAAGTGATATCAGTTCACCAAGTTCTGTAAATACTTCTGATTTATCAGATTTTGAGGATATTGAGTCTCCATCTGAAAGAGATCCAGATTCAGACATTGACACTGATGAAGATGACACACTATTTGAGTCTGACGAGAAATTTGACTCCCAGTTGAGTGAGCTAACTTTAAGTCAAGTATCTAGTACATCAGATGATGACTTCTGGAGTGAAGAGTTGGAGGATGTAGAAATTGGCCAGTTTGAGGAAAGATGTGGTCCCGTCCACATACCACCACTGAATGCTTCAGCACTCTTTTTTGTCTTATTCTTCACAGAAGATTTCCTACAACACCTGGTTTATCAGACAAACTTATATGCAAAACAATGTAATGGTGACAATAATGATGATTATTGGGAAGATGTAAGTAATCATGTATTTTTCAATTTTTGCAAAAGTCATACAGATTCTACTGCTGTAATTATAAAATAAAAGGCAACTCAATGCTACGTACCATTTAATTATGTTTCAATTTCTTAATAACATAAATATTTTAAAGATAATGAGATGTGGAATAAATGTTCATTACCCGACCTACATATAAAACTGTAATTTCAAAATCCACAATGGAAAATGGCAAGCAGCCTCCAATGTGACCTGGTAGTTTGCAATTTGAGCTTAGTTAAAACATTTATTGAAAACCAAAGAAAATAAATATATATAAATACAAGGTAACCATCTCCTTATATAGATGCCTATAAATATATTACTAACAATGAAAATCTGGAGAAATAAATGTCTAAGACATTAAGGTGTTCACCCCTTATTACTATATATTAAATTCAACATCTATCAAAATGAGGGTATTCCAGGGAATTAACATTTTTATAGGTGTTATGCAGCTTGCCTGTTACAGATTGTATTGGTGCACAGATCCATTTCTTGGCAAAAGTGGAATAAGAGGTACCACGACAGAAAAACGCTTTGCCAAACTATACCAATACCTCCATGTCAATTATAACAGATAAGAGAGTTATGACAAGCTATAGAAAGTCAGACCCTTAATTGAAACAGTGAATGATACTTTCAAGTCTCATTACAGGCCAAACAAGAACCAGACAATTGATGAAGCAATGGTAAGTACAAAGGAAGGTTCTCTATCAAGCAGTATATGCAAGGTATACTATACATGTATTTATATGGAAAATTAAAACTTAGGAGTTACAGAGTTGTGATGCATTTTTCAATATATACATATATACATGTAAGTGTTAAAGTATTTTGAGGGATTTGTTTTGCAAAATTAAATAAAAAGATCAAATATCAATTAACATGTATCTGTAAGAAAATATGACTATAAAGAATTAATTTCTAAATACATGTACTTGCATATAATTTTGTCCAAGATAATTTCACTTTCAAACTTTAATTATATTTTCCAGGGAAATTTATCAAAAGGGGCATGGAAGTTTGGATGAGGTGTGAATCAACCACTGGATATTGTCATCAACATCTACATGAGGAAGGATGATCCTAATAAGGACCCAGAACTTGGACAGAAAGTTGTCGAACTGTTATGTAAAGATGATTTGAAGTGGGAAGTTCATCATGTGATTATGGACAGGTAGTTAAAACATTCAGGATTTTTAGTAGGATTGACATTCTGTACATTCTGTTTAAAAACGCTTTATTGTAAAACACTTTCATCATTTAAATGTGAAATCAAATAATGTACACAGGTAACTTTAATACGAAAAGTATGGCCATTTCAGTCTATACCATCTTCACAACTTAATTTTAATTTATCTAGAACCTCTCTGTATTTATATCATTTACTGTTTCAAGTATTTTACTTCCATACCTTTAGCAAGGTGCCTTGAAATGAATGGGATATACAGCTGTGTGACCACTATAAGTTCAAGCCGCGGCATTCCAGATGATTTTTCTGATCCACCCAGGCTAGCCAGAGGTGAAAGTTTCACAAGACAGAATGGAGACCTGGTAGCAACTCTTTGGCAGGATAAGACACAGGTAGTAAAAACACATGTATAAAATTTGTAAACAATTGATAAAGTAGTGACATGGGAAAGTGTAACATTTATACGATATACATGTGTCAACATAAAAAAAAGAAATGAGGGTAGCAATAAAACTATACTGAACAGGGATGATCGATCTTATATATCCAAGAAAAAAGACCAAACAAGGCAAAGACATACCAGAGAAATTGAAGATCGTAATGGTCCTACTAGTATTTATGGATCCGTCCTTCCTAGAATGATTCTATTTAAAATCTTGCCAAGTAATATAAAATAAGCACTTAAAAACTTTAATCGCAAACAATTTTAAAGGAAATATTTTACAAATGAGTGACATAAATAATGTTTACAAAAAATACACGTTTAAAATAAAGCCCATTAAATACAACACAAAAAATATTAAACTTATTCATTGCCTGATTATTATTTCAATAAAAACATATATTTTATGTTCACATCATCTCTACTAATTCAAATCCATCTGGTGAAGGATCAAGTTTTAGACGATTGAGGGAAGGAAGACGGGTAAAGAACTACTATAAATATATGGGTGGAGTAGAGCGTAATAACCAACTAAGAGCTAAGACACCAGTTGGGAGGCCTACCAAGAAGTGGTATATATATATTTTTATTACCTGCTTAACCTATGCATAACAAATGCATTCCTGGTAATGAAAGATACACCTGCATTCCAGTTCCACAAAAACGGTAGACCTTGTTAGATTTCAGGACTGATGTAGCAAAGGAATTAATTGAGAACTTCTCTAAGAGGGAAAGAAGGTGTACTCAACAGAGAGCTAGAAACCACTATAGTATTCATATGAACAGGCCAAAAATAAGGTGTAGATGGTGTGCTCATCAGCACAAAGAAGGGAAACTGTATTTGGCTGTTTGAGTTGTGACATACATTTATGTAAAGATGGATGCTTCGAAGCATACCACAGACACAAATCTTTGTCATTTTAGAATTAAAATCATTGCTTTTAAAATGGAACCATAAGTTTTTGTTCAATGACTAATTATTCTTAAACCATTATTTTATCAGTCTTTATTCAAATATTTATTCATCACAAATTCAAGTTCAGCATGTTATGTATGTCGAATATTTTGCAGTGGTTTTCCAACGATTTGCTAAATTTATAAATAAGTGTGTGTGTCTTAGTTAATCAACTTTTTGTATTCACACGAGCAATCAGTTTTAATGGCAGAGGAAACCACCAATCATGAGCAGGTAACTTACAAACCTAATTACATTCAGATGTTCAGGTCCTGTTTTTTTAAATACCACACATGACTCGACCTGAGAAGAAACAGACTAGTGATCAAAAGTATGGTATTTACACCATTGCATTGGACCACTCATTCACCCAGGCCCCGTTGTTACTTCTTATACCACCTAAAATGCATGCCAACACTTTAAATGCAATCCTACCAAACACTATGTAAATTTAGCGAGGTAAAAAATTCTATGGCTGTTTTAAATGTTTTATGCTAATTAAGTGAAAAGTACGGGAAAATGCACCTTCTTGTTGGCATGACAATCTTAATTTTAAAAAATTCTGTGAATCCAATGAGTTTATTTCAATACTCTTCTTTTTTGATTTTTTTCTTTCAAAGTGCATGCTTGTACATGAAATTCTAAAAATTGCAAGATTTTTAATCACATTCTATAATGAGCATATTTGACGGGAAAATGCTCTTGCTATCACATCAACTGAACCTAAAATGAAAAGTAACCGTTTTTGTACAATCTTACCAAATTTCATATTGACACCCTAAAGTATAACACTTTAAGGCACTTTTAAAATAATTTTAACACTAAATATTTTTCACGTGTTTCATGGTTTGAAATCAAAACTAATATATTCATGTAGACATCCACTAAATATTATAAGTTTACTATTCAAGATAAAGTTATAACAGAAAAAAACAAAATCAATGTCTTATTTTTATTTTACAAAACAATCCTATGCAAATAAGAAAAACTTCTTAGAAATCTATATGGAGGAAAGGGTTAAGGAAAGTTTTTTCTATATGACCTTGATAACGACCTTGGCAGGCAAAGGGACAGGACTCTTTTTAATGTTTTGGACTACAAGCTCAGTGCTGCTAAGGGATTGTTTGTTTGATACCCGGTAAACACAGATTGATTCCAAGACTATTGAAAAGCCAAAAACACATCAATCATATTAACGGACTAACTATATCTATGTATTGTATGTAATCAAAAGTTAAAGGACCAAAATATCGTGAGCCTAGAGCAATCAACTGGAACCATAATTTCAAAACAATTATGGATTCAGTTGAAAACTATGCCAGGAAATAGGCCAAAAAAAAAAGAACATGAAAAAGAGTGAGTGAGTGAGTGAGTTGGTGTTTTACGCCCGTGCAACGCTATATAGGTTATTTACAGGCGATGAACATGAAAAGGATGATAAAATGAACATGAAATGATGATGATGATGATAAATGAAATATGGGAATGGGGTGGGACACAAAGGACCGGTAAATTTTGAAGAACCACAGGAAAAGGGGAGAGGTGGGTAGGGGCGGAAAATTTAGCCTATGTGGTGCACTACTTGGCGGTCCACAAAGGGGTCTTTCACGTGCATGAAGCGTGGCACTCTTCACACACGTTGGCCCACTATGGTCGGCGGTCAGGGTTTCCGTATTATAGACCTGACAACACCCGCGGACGAGGGCTACCCTATTCAGCCACCTAGGGTACACACTTGGTCGCTCTGTGGGCTGAGCACTGACCCGACGTCAGAATCCCAAGACCCTTAGTCGCCTCTTACGACAAGCTAGGCTCTGCTGCGGGCCTATTCGCCACCCGGGCCCCGCACGGGACAACATGAAAAAGAAAGCGATGTTCTATCTGAGTGGGTAAAGTCTATGAGGTCGTTGGTTTTGAAAAAGATTAAATCTTTGAAAAGCTCGATGAGCACCAAGGCAATATCTATGTTCAACAACCCTGATGTTGCGAAGACATTGTCCACCTTACATGACAAATATATTGTCGCACCTGCTGATAAAGCGCCTAACAACATCATTTTCGTTTGCAAAAGACACTATATTGATTGTTTAACAGCTGAATTAGGGTTGGTTGTACTAGCAAAAACACCACATATTCAGCAACAACACTGTCAAAGGAGGAAATAATCAACAATCATAATTCTGTCATTTCTTCCTTTGACATTTCTGTTGACAAAAAGAACGATGACGTTCCATCCTTGTATTGGATTCCAAAGTTACATAAAACTCCATGCAAGCAACGATTTATTGCTGGGTCATCCAAATTTACAACTAAACCTCTTCAGTTTTGTTAACATCAATATTGACGGCAATAAAATCAAGCCTTCAAAAGTATTTCGATTATTGTTATTCTAGAAATGGCGTAAATCAAATGTGGATTCTCAAAAATTCTAAAAAACTGATGGAAAGTCTCCATCAAAGTCATTTTCACCATGTAATAGCATAAAAACTTTTGATTTCTCTACATTATGTACTTCAATTCCACATTCACAATTAATATCTCGTTTGGCACAATTAAAATCTCGTTTGGCTCAGTTGATTAAACGTAGCTTTATCAAAAAGAACGGAAAACGCAGGTACAAGTTTTTGGTAGTCGGCCATAAAAAGACTTATTTTGTCATCCAAGAGTCTAGCAAGAAAAACAAATTAACAGAAGATCAAATAATAGAAATGCTAAACTTTATAATCGACAACATATTTGCACAGTTTGGTGGACGTGTTTTTCAGCAGACAATAGGTATCCCATTGGGCACAAATTGTGCACCATTGCTTGCCGATTTGTTTCTTCATTCATATGAAGCGGACTTCTTACAATCACTTGTAGACAATAAGGACCGCAAACTTGCTTTCTCCTTCAATCACACATTTCGTTATATTGATGATGTCCTTTCACTAAACAATCCTCGATTTGGTGACTATTTACATCTCATATATCCGAAGAAACTTGAAAATAAAGGACACTACAGATTCTAGGAAGTCCGCTTCATATTTGGACCTATTTCTCTAAATTGACACACTAGGAAGGCTTTGTACAAAGCTCTATGACAAACATGATGACTTCAACTTTACAATAGTTAACTTTCCCTTTCTGTGTAGCAACATTCCGTCCGCCCCTGCATATGGATTTTACGCATCACAATTGATTCGTTATTCAAGAGCATATGGGGAGTACAACGACTTTCTTGAAAGAGCTACACGACTGACAAGCAAATTATTAACACAGGGGTACGTTGCTCCCAGGCTGTTGTCATCACTCAAGAAATTTTACGGAAGACATCATGTGCTTGTATACAAATACGGGATTTCTATCTCTCAGATGAGCATAGATGTTGGTTTGACATAGAGTTTGGTAATGTCATCCTTTCCGGATTTGACGAACACTGAATCGGTCTTTGGCAACGTGATGGGTGTGCTATAGCAAGCAGGGACTGCTTACTCTTCCGGAGCACCTGAGTTCACTCTCGTTTCGACTTGAGTTCACGTTGCTGAATGCGGTTTTGTTGTTATGTGTGTGTAAGTTTTATGTTGCTGTGTGCTTTGTTTCGTTGTGATGATTTTTGTCTTCCGATTTTGTCTTTGTCTTTACGGTTTTATGATACTGATTACCCCTTTGGTACACCTTTGCTTCTTCCTTATTTACCTGTTGTTCATTTCAAAGTTGTTTGAACTGTAATCAAATTATAGATTTTAAAGGGATATTGTCTACGAAAAATATTTTTTTTACTTACAAAACAAAGGCCAACAGACCTAATCTTAATTTTTTGAACAACCAAAATACGGTTATGGCACCAAATTCATCTTAAAATCGAAAAACAATAATCACTTTATATTATTTGTAAAGCTTTACAATAATTCATATTCATGAGCTAATTCCCGCCTTAAGCATGCTCAGTGTTTCTAATTTTGTTTATCAACGTTGCTTGTCCAAAATCGCAGCCAGTATACTGTATCTCGAGGTTTTAGCCGGTAGAAATATTCACGACGACGAAAACGCCAAAGTCGCCAAATAAAGAAAATGACATTTATGGCTCGTATATACTAAATGAAGACGATTAAGGCTGCGTTCACACTGAAGTTGTTTTGAGTAAACATTTGTAAATGTAGTTTAATGTGCTAAAAACTGGTTTCACACTTGATTCGTTCTCATTGATAAACCTAAATTAAATGACTTGACATATGAATTGTTCACATTATATAATGCAAGTGTACATGTAATTTAAATGTACAGAAAACATGTACATATAAATAATTGTGATTGTTGATTTGGCAGATAGACATTAAAACATAAAATAAGAATGGATTTTGATTTTCTGTCTTTTTGTGTTTACAACGGCAATGAAGGTGCAAAATATTTCTGGCGCTTAAGTCCGTTCGTCCGTATATAGTATTTTTAAAAGATTTTGCTATAAATACATACCCATGTATGCGGGTTCCGGGTGGCGAATAGACCCGCAGCAGCGCTAAGCTTGTTAGTAAAAGTCCACTTAAGAGCGCACAGAAACATGATATCGGAATGTATGCCCGAGGTGGTTGAATGGGACAGGTTTATCATAATAAAGCTACAATTGTGTATTGTGGAAATCCTGACTGCAAACCATAGTGGTGCCCTTTATTTGGAAAAAAAGTCACGTTCTCCCTACGTTAAAGAACCTTGATGCAGGTCTCGATAAAAGTAAGACCCGTACTGCGTACGATCCCCAATGAAAGAGGCTACCCATCCCTGTTTTTCCCCTTGACAGTCAAAACTTTTATCCCGGATTGGACTTGTGTCCCCAATATCTGCATTTCATCATCATTTCATGTTCATTTTATCAACCTTCATGGTCCCACAAAAATTAAATCCGAATGGGTAACATCTTTCATGAAATCTTATCCGCTTTGCCGAACGCATGCATAAATATATAAAAATAACATGTACCCCTCTTTTTTCACTCACCAGAAAATGTTGGAATATACGATATTTTGTACTCAAAATAAAGCTTTTTCATGAAATAAATGCATATGCATGTAGTTTATTCAAAGGAAATATGCGAAATTCATTGTACATCAAACCCACACAAGGCCTACATTAAGTATCGAATGCAGGTTATGAAAACAACATTTAACCCACATGTAACCATCGAAATTTTACAGTGTGAACGCATTGCTGTTTAATGTAAATGTGGACGACATTTAAACTACTATGAGTTAATTTTGCTCAGTGTGAACGCGGCCTTAGATAGTCTACATTGAATTAGTTTAATTTGTCACCGTATTAAAGTCTCCAGGAACAAAACATCCGAGATTCCGATTGATGGCCGCATTAAATACACTAAAAATATATCTGTCGCCATGAATGTAAACAAATAACCAATCAAGATGGTCAAATAATTTTGAACGAAATAAACCAAGTTTAGGGCAAATTTGGTTACATATTGATATTCAAAGTTTTCTTTTATTACATTTTGGTCTAAATGACATTAAAAACTTGGGGACGAATAAAAAGTGATTTTGGTAGACAATATGGCTTTAATATGTACATGTCGAAGAGAATAAACGAGATGATTGGGTACAATGATACTGGGAACAAAGGATAACTTCTAAATATAAATATTCGAGGAAGTATTTTTGATGACAGATTTTTATTTTTTCCCCAAAAATGTACAAATATTTCCTTGTTATTTTCTTCACACTACCTTTTGATTGTCATGATGCTTTTTACATAATTGGTAGTGAGACATATAAGGTATTCGTGTGCATTTGTAAAATCAACAAAAAGTTATCATATATCTGATAGATAAAATGAGACCATTTGTGCTTCACCAACTATGTTTTTCTTTGGCCATAAGGGACCGACCATTTAACTTGAAAGGGGTAGGGGGCTTAGTTGTTTCCTAAAAAATATTCTGAAATTATTTATTTTGGCAGCAGAGTGTAAGAAAAAAATATTTTGAAGAAGGATTTCTGCCATATAAAATAATAATAATAACGAAAAAAAATATTCTGTCGCTGACTCCTTCGAAAAATATATATTTTTTCTGACCAATACCAAAAAAAAAAAACAAAACCAAAAAAAAACCAAGCACCTTCTAAAAAATAAATGGTCCGTCCCTAATCATGCTAATGGTCAAATTTCTAAAATCAAAATAAATTGTCTGAACAGTAGATAATAAATTACACTGGCTTATAAGAACACACAATTAACATGTCATCAAAATACATTATTGAAATAACATGCATCTTGTCAAATGGTCTAAGAGTTATTTTCTACCTTTTACTATTGGACTTATAACATTTAAGTGTGCGCATGCAGTGGGCAATAAAAGCACATACTGTCAGTTCGTATCATTCATCTGAAGCGCAACTAGACTGTAAGTTAGTGTTAAACAAAATTATTCAAAGAGAAACATTTTAATTATAGAATGGAATTACATACTTCTTTTTCATGTAATATTCTTATGATCGAAACTTAAAGTATAACCCATAAAACAAAACGAAACAATTAAAACGATAAAATATTACAAACGGAAACAAAAATGTGTAAAACTCAACCCAAGCAGCATGTCCATAAAATCTGTAAGCAGCGTCGTTTTGAAATATATATTGGGACGAAATGAACGTATCAATCCCCCAAGTGATCAAATTCTCGGTACATAAAAATATGCAGGTATACTCTATCGAAAATATGGACGAGGTTTCTTGCTTTTTACCAAAGTTTTTTACCTGGAGCAAAAAGACAGTCTGGTAGTATGTACAAACAATGCACAAGGCATTACTGTAAATCGCATAGAAGCGAACGTTGCCAAAGGTGACCAGGAAAGCATTTGATATCAGACGGAGCGTGTAGTAAGCCAAAGCAACCAGATAGCTTAGGATTAATACTATGTCGCACCCGGACAGTTTATGGGTTACAAAAACAGGCCGGCAATGAGTCTGTAAATGGTAGAAACATCTTAAAACAAACAAAAACGCAATTGTTAAATCAACGCAATTGTAGATGTTATTTGCAGTCAATAAGGATTTGTCATGATTATTTCCAATTCTTACACAATACATTACAATATCTGGTAAACTTATTAGAATTGGAATTGAAATGCTAATATAAATTCGACTCCTGTCACTGGAATTTCTATAGGTCGATCGTGTCTGTGTCTGTTGGTTTGTCTGATATATGTGTCTGTTTCTATGGTGCCTCATCCTACCGCAGTTTCCTTGTTCGTCCACATCATGAAAATTGTCACTGGGTTCTTCGTTTTGAATTGTCATATAGGTTCTTTCGCCATGTGCACTGATCAAACTTGCCTCTTCAGAACATTCATTTACTTGATCGTTTATTTCAAAGTCCTTAAAATTATTTGACTTGTCAGCGCTCTGAACTGGCCAAAGTTCTATGAGAAATAAGAACGACAGCAGTGATTGTTCACAAATTGTAGGTTCAAGGAAAGGTCTTATTTTATTGACGACAGAACTTATTGGTGACGCATCATCACATCTGGTCGTAATATTTTGTTGATGTCCATTTGTAGTTATATTATACTGTCCTTCATCTACACTTCTATAAATTTGTACAAAAGCATACAAAAATCTGCATATATTACCCATGCAAAATAGCAATAATGCGTAATAAATACCTACAGTACTTTGAAAGTTAAATTGTGAAAAATATGTTAAAAAACCTGTTTGCACTATCGAAAAAATTGTAAAGAGAACCAACAATATTATATGTTCCGTAATTCTATCACTTGATACACGATGAAAGCAATCAGCATACACTGATAAGTATAAAATATCGAAAGTTACACAAGAAATTGTGAAACCCCAGAGAAATCTCAATTTTATTTGACTACATGCATCTAAGGGTCCTTTATCGATGACTACATTGTTATTTTTCAAATAGTATAAAGTAATGACCAAACATGTAACAGTAGCAAGCACAACCCAGGTTCCAGAAACAGTCATCAAAACGTCCACAGATTCGAATTGTACTGCTTTTGGTGTTGTTCCGGCGAATAGCACTTCAGTTACCGTAACAACAATACCGAGTAGCAATATAACACCGGAAATTCCTCCATCATGTGAAATAGTTCCATTTTCTTCTTGTTTTGGTCGCCCTGCAGTGAATGGAAATATTATAGCGGAACGGAGAAAAGTAGCCATGATCTGTTCTTCTTGTGATCTTGTAACCTTCAAATATAACATGCTTATTAAAAAGAAATTTGATTTAAGAATCAGATATTGAAAATCAATAAATATAATTTTTAAGTAAAGAAGAATTGGACATACAACATCAATGGCAAGATAATTTCTTTATGTACCTGACGATTAATGTATCAAGAGGCTGTCCAAGCAAAACCCAGGCTATAGCTGGCACATGATAATTTTGTTTTTTTCAAAAATTTTCATTGATTTCACATCAGGTTAACATCTATTCCCCAAAACAAATGCAAATTTTTCGTTTATTTAAGTGATAACTTAGATATAATTTATATAGAATGCATTGAAAATGTGCAGAAAAAAGGAGATAACTCTTGCATATTTGCAAAATTTGGTTGCTTTGTTCATGAACTTTAAGGCTGAATCATAAGTCGTCCATGCTGCTTTCAAACGAATTATGGTCATTTTTGTTTTACAAATGAGTCCAAAAATACATTAAAACAATAAATTTGCTGGGATAAAATTCTTCATGCGCCAGACTCTGTAAGCTTTTGCCTGATTTCTACATGGACAGCCTCTTAAGCATCTAAAGGTCGGTTATTCTTTTATAATTTTGAGATTCGTTTAGTTGTTTATTTGAAAGTGTCCTACATGAGTGTGAGAGGAAATAAAATTAATAAATAAAATCATGTTGTTTAAATAAGTTGTAAGGTAAAATATGATTAAGTCTATAAAGAAAAAAAAACAAATTAAAATGTGTATATGTAAAATTAAATTTAACAATGTTCATGTTTAAAATACTTAAAAAAAACCAAAATGTCTTACTTTACAATACTATTGTCGCCCACTTCAAATCATATCGCCAAAAAGCTATCACCTGCGTATTGCACGATTAAGTCACAGATTTTATTATTTCCTCTTTAAAAATAATATTTTGCCAATTATTTCCTTGTAAAATATTTCCTCATATACCAGCTGGATAAATAAAAAAAAAATGTAATTAAAATAAGAAAAATAGTAATAAAAAGGGGGTTTTGGAAGGGGTTAGAAAAAACATACAGAAGGACAACTCTTTTCAATAAGGAACTCATTTGAGTTTGCAAAGATAATTGTGTTAAGAATGTTTATGGCTTTAAATGATTTGAACGTAGGTCTTACACATGTATCATTCGAAAGACAAAATACAAGTAAATATATTAATCCTAATGCAGCTTTCTACATCCCTCCAATCCCTGTTAATAAGATTTGTCTAAAGGCTGAATATAGAAACATTGAATTTTCGTTTCGTCACTGACGATCCACACTTGTAATGTATCATTTTACGGTGAATCTGATTTTTTAATGGACCAAAAATTTTAATGAACGTTTATTTTTTTTTCATTTTTCATTCAGACTATATCTACAGTATATATTTGTTATACAAGTAGATTGCACGTTGTATTTAGTTTTTGTCTCAAGAGGAAACAAATTTAACTTTATATGTGAGACAAACATGAAGGGATGAAAAAAACATAAAAGGTTGATAAAAGGAGAAAGGCGATGCGAAACACAAGACCACAAAGGAAAATAAGTTTTAGTTGCCACGAGCATAAGATTATGACTAAAAAGTAAAGTGATATTGAGCCGCACTACAAGTAAGCTGAGGATCTTGATCATATCACAACTTGCATAAGCGCTATTTAATGTGCAAAAAATGTTGTCAACACACTGTGCACTACGATTATTGCAATAAAGATTTCTGTATTATGGCTTTCCGACCTATGCTTGCAAGTTGACGGGGTTGTTTGCCTCATCGGGCACATTGCCCCACGCTTTCGCTCTGTAGGCAAAAAGTATGTATTTGCATGTTTAACAGAGTAATGTTTCCGATTACTCTCTTCAGTAAGGTGTTTCAATAACAAGCTCAGTGTTATTATGGGCACTCAGTGTCAGCTTGTGGAGAAGGAGGGGGCGGGATAATACAAAATTAATTTATTTGCATATCCATCAAGCATTAGCTTTATATATGGGCTGTCTACATTCAATTTTGTATCTAATCCACTTGTGATCTAATCACAAGTTCCTGGATAAACATGTTTTATGTTTTCAATGTGAAGTTATATGGAACCATTATATTAATAAACCCATCAACACCAACAGAGGTAAATAAATTAGGATCCTTTATTAAAAAGTATATAAAACTGAGGACAGGGGAACCTTAAACATTTGCTTCATAATGTATATATATATTTTTTCAACTTGTTACATGTGTATATGTATGTATGTCTGTTTATGTCTATGTTATACTGTCACAAACTGTATAATATATAGTTTATATGACAATAAAGATTGAATTGAATTGAATTGTTATTAAGAAAGAACACAATGAAAAACAGCCAGCACCATTGAACGAGACCAGTAATGGCTGTTCACCGTTTTGCGATTGGCCCATGGCAAAAACAAATGCAAACAATTCAAATTCAGTGTTGAAATAGTCAAAGAAAGACCGACCCCTTCTTAAAAATGGATTAAAAACATCAAAACGACAAGAATAAGCAAAAGCTTTGTCTAAGAATCCTGGCTAAGGAAAAACAGATATAAAATGTGGCGAGGTTAAACTTTTTTTTGGACCCAACCTCCCCCCTATCCTTGTATCATATGACTTACTGTGAAATAATTTATCTAGTAGTAATTGTTTAATGATGTCTATATATGTTCTCAGCATGGTCTCTAAGGTCGTCAAAATCGACAATTCTTTAATTAGTAATGATTATCAAGAACTACATTGGATTTAATGACTGGTTTGAATTATGTGTATTTTATATACACATTGGGTCGATTGCAAATCGGCGAGCAGCGCTTTTTGGCCTCCTTGAAAGCTGCTGGCGGTTTGTCTTTGTGGTTTTTCTAAAAAAAACAGCTTGAGCTGTTTTGTGTACACTTATTTCATATTTCATTATTTTCTATTGACAGTCCATGGGTTGCAATTGACAGTTGTATGTATGCATTGTAATCCACCCATAATGTGCATAACATGTCAAAAAATCTATTGATTTTCAATTTGGAATTGCTTTCTAAAATAAGAAACGGGACAGAACAAATTTGTCTACTTTGTCTGTGAGCAAGAAATGGGATTTAGAAACGTTTTTGATACTCGAATAGATTTGCATTTATTTTACGAGTGTAACTGGGAAAACTCAAGATGGAGAAGTTTAGGCATTTAGGTTCTTTCAATCCATTCCAGGGTTCTATTCACAACAATGAGAAGCAGCAGTATTTCCCATCAACTGCACAATTATGGTTCGTGGTTAAGTTGTCTGCATCATGGCTATATACTAGTAACAAAAACATATGTGTTACATAAGGCAAGATGAAAGGGTCACCTCATGCAGCCAACTTGACCAACTATACCAATATATAGTCCAATTCAATATGAGGGGCTTTAAAGAGATATGAATGTATAGTATATAATCAAACAATGTTATTGTAATTTCAATCCTGAAAATCAACTGACAAACATAATTTTGTTTTTTTAGAGTGCCCTCAGTGAGGATCAAACTCACAACATCTGGGACATCTACGGCGTATGCGCTTAGCTAAAAAAACAGAGGTTGAAACCACTACACCATCCTAGGCTTCTCAAAAGTAGAGCTTTCGTTTGGGAAGTGTTACTTTTCCCTGCGAAGTACAATTACAACTTATTATGCTAACACAATGTATGAAGCGTCGCAAGGTTTTTAATTACAGAGATATTAATTTGAATTTATACACAGATTCATCAGTTTTGATAAATTCCATAGCCTTGTTTATAAGAGTATATACATTTTAAATAAAAAAAGTCTTGTGGGCATTTAACTATCAACATTAAGAAACAGAACATAACATGCACGTTAAGATACTAGGATTTGTTTAGCTAGGGGTTGTTTTTGAATTCATAATGAAAACATTAGAGGAAGTTTTTTAATTGGTATTGGAAAATTAAAATTTTACAAATTATGGTAACTATTTCCTCATAGGATTCATTTCTCACAATGAATGCCATACTAATATCTTACTAGATACACGGGAAGGCATATTAAAGGTATGTACGTCAATTTGTATAAGTAACATGTGTAACTTTATATGGCAAATAAAATATACTGTTTTTTTCAAAGTTTTCATGTTAATTCACATTTTGTTTACTATGTTCATTTATACATTTAAAGGATTTTTTACCGCGCTTCTTGTTGAAAATGTGCACAAACAAAGGTCCACTCTTTTACACACCAATTAAACTACAAAATATTGCACTCAATGTATATAATAAAATTCCGTTAAAAAGTAAATGTAAGTTGATAAGATTGCACATGATGCATTGTTTATTTTTTTAATAACTCCGCGTTAGTCACATGTACGTCGTTGTCAAGTTTCAACATGCTGGTTCATCGAGAAATAAAACTTCATGACCGAAGTACTATTCATAATATTGGCACATCGAGATCGCCGTTATTAATACGAAACAAAAGGAATATAGTTATATACAAATGCAAACAATAATACAGTACACTCTTAACTATTTTACATGGTAATTTGCTGTTTCAATCTAAATAATGCATAAGCAATTCATTTATCGCTAAAGTTTTATATATTAACAACAAATCATCAGCCTACCTGACATGTTTTTACTCCTTGAAATATCGATATACAGCATAACCAAATTAACCGTGCTATACCCGTTTTAGTATCTGTTTTATGAAACTACTGGGTCGATGACCGCTGCTGGTGGACTAGTGGTCCCCGAGGGTAATCACATGCCTGGTCATCAGATTTGTTCGAACATTTTGGTTTTGAGTACTTTTCGTTTTCAACAGTTTTGGAAGAAGCAGAGGTACCAATGGGGTATCCAGTAAACACCAACAAGAACGGGGAAAAAACAGACAACATGTAAAACATGGAAACACAAAATACTGAATATCAATCAACAACGCAAACTCCAGTCGAAACAAGAGTGAACCCAGGTGCTCCGGAAGAGTAAGCAGTTCCTGCTTGCTATAGCACACCAGTCGCGTTGCCAATAGTCCATTCAGAGTGTCAAATCCGGTAAAGGAAGACAAAACAAAACCCTATGACAAACCAACATCTGCACTCATCTGAGAGATCGAAATCCCATATTTGTCTACAAGTGCATGATGTCTTCCGTAAAATTTCTTGAGTCAAGACAGCAACCGAGGAGCAACATAACCCTGTGTGAGTAAATTTTGCGTCAGACGTGTCGCTCTGCTAAGGAAATCGATGTATGTCACCGCATGCTCTGGAGTAACGAATCAATTGAGATACGTAAATTCCATAAGCTGGAGCGGACGGATTGTTGCTACACAAGAAGGGAAAGATGACGATTGGAAAGTTGAAGTTATCACGTTTGTCATAGAGCCTAGTTGAAAGTCTTCCTTGAAAGTCAATTTCGAGATGTAGATCTATATATGAAGCAGACTTCCTAGAATCCGTTGTGTCCCTTGTCTCAAGCTCCCGGGGATACACGAGATGGAGAAAGTCATCAAATCGAGAACTGTTTAGTGAAAGGACATCATCAATATAACGGAACGTGAGGTTGAAAGAGAGAGCTAGTCTTCGGTCTTTTTTGTCTAGAAGAGATTGTAAGAAGTCTGTTTCATATGAATGAAGAAGCAAAGGTGCACAATTAGTGCCCATTGGAATCCCTATTGTTTGCTGAAAAACACGTCCACCAAACTGAACAAATATGTTGTCAATAAGAATGTTGAGCATGTCGATTATTTGGTCGTCTTAAATTTGTTCATTTTCTTAGACTCATTGATGACAAATTAAGTCTTGGTATAATCGACTACTAGATATTTGTACCTGCGTTTTCCATTCTTTTTGAAAAAGGTGCGTTTAATCAGTCTTCCAATCGCGATTTAAGTTGTTCATGTGGAATAAAAGTGTAAAGTGTGGAGAAATCGAATGTTTTGATGCTGTTACAAGATGAAACTGATTTAGAGTTAAGAATCTCCATCAGTTCTTTCGAATTCTTCAGGATCCACATTTGATTGACACCATTTCTAGAATAACAACAATCGTAATATTTCTGAAGGCCGGATTTTATTGCCGTAAGTATTGAAGTCAACAGAACTGAAAGAGGCTAAGTTTTACGTTTGGATGACGCTGCAATGAAGCGCTGTTTGTAATTTAGAATTCGACCTCCAAATGTTTTCATTCAAATGCTACTGATGAGAGGTAACTCCTTGATACATAGCATATCATACATGTAATATACCCGCGTGTTTGTGTATTTGTAATTTTGAAACCACTTGGCGATAACCGGTGCTGGTGGAACATAGGTCCCCGGGGTAATCACAAGCATGGTCGTCAGACTTGACTGACACGATTTACCATAAATTTTCTAATATATTTGTCACTGAAATTTCTGATTTTAATTTCAAAAGTTTTTTCCTTGTACTGCACATGGTCGATATCCTAGGTGCTGGATTTGGCTTCCAAGTTCGATCCTTTTGGCTTTGAGTACATTGTACTTTTCATTCGATACTTTTGAATGTTGACTTTCCTATGTTTTGATTCAAATGCTGCTGATGAGAGGTTACTCCTAGAAATATCGACATACAGCATTACCAAATTGCATAACCACAATAACCGTTTTATACCTGTTTTGGTATTTGTATTTAAAACGTCTGGGTCGATAACCGTTGCTGGTGGACCAAAAGTCCCCAAAGGTAATCACAAGCAGACTTGTCTGACATGAATTTACCATTTTTTATTTGGGATATCCGATTGATAAATTCAAAATCGTTAGTAACACCAGGTTTCTTTCTTTATACTTCACATGGTCGATATTTTAGGTGCTGGATTTGGCTTCCCTGTTGGAACCTTTTGGATTTGAATACTTTTCACTCGACACTTTGGGCTTTTGACCTTCCTATGTTTTGATTCAAATGTTGCTGATGAGAGGTTACTCCTAGAAATATCGATAGGCAGCATAACCAAATTAACCGTTTTACACCTGTTTTGATATTTGTATTTTTATGCTTTATTGTTGTCTTTTGTAGCATAAACAAAATTATTTCAAGTTGTGCATTTGTGTTAAGATCAAACTTTATCGCTTCTAGACTTACTACTGGATCAAGATAACTATGGATTTCTGCAAGAATTGTTTCCGTGCAGTTTTTGTAAAGCCGTTTTTTGCTGGTCATTACCATGATGTTGAAGGAGACATAACAGAAAACGACGGAAGTATATCAGCCGTGGTGTTGTTGCTAAGTATTGTTGTCATTGTGTTTGAAACACTTCTGGTGGGGTCAAACTCTATTGCATATAAATCCCTTGGTGGCAACATATCATTTACGATGATGACGATCACTTCCATAGGAGCCGTTATTTGTTGTATTGTTATGTTCGTCATGTCTTCAATTCGGACAAATTTATACTACAGGAACAACAACCTAGATGTCCCGAGTAAGATAAGACTGAAGCTCCTTTGGCTTTTTTCTCTTGCTTTTTTGGTATATACCTTGGTTTTACTTGTCTTTGATGTAAGTTGCATAACTGAACATTTGTTTGAGCGTGATATAAACAGTCTAATATTGACAGACGTGAGTCTTTGTGTGTTCATTTTAATACAAACTGGATTTCTGACTCGTTTTTATCAATACACATTCTCCAAAACCTTTGGCAACTATTTTGGACTATTGATCATTTTGTTATCAAATATCACCCTAATAGTTGTAGGATTTACCAACATTTACTCTCCTCTGATGTTTGAAAAGACTAACACCAGTGATTTACATCTGGACAATCAATCGACTAAACAATGCATAACAAATTCATCAGTGTCGGAATTTTCAAAAAAGGCACTTATATTTCTTGACCCGACCATGTATGAATATTGCATGCTGTCCATCGTCTTCATTGGAGAAATATGGCCGTACTTTTTGAACCAACATCATTTGTCTGAGCCCTCAATTGCCAATGATTCCGACAGAGAAGAGCACCAAATAGGCTCTTATTCGAACACCATATTCAATACAAATAGAACACGAAAGTACATTATTGGTGTTGCATGCATTTTGTTCAATGCTCCAATAATTATTCTCTACCTTTTACGAGCTCAAATTGGAGACACATTTGATGAAGAACTATACAGCTGTGTAGTACTTTCCATACTTATGATGGTGTACTTTAAATGTTTTCATTCCATTGTCAGTCAGTGTTCTCCAATTAAAGGAGGAAAAATGACTTTATACGATTCGAAAGATTATGCTCTTGTTGCAAGTTTCTTAGGAACTGTGGCTATATATATATTGGACTTGACATCAGAAGCTTTATTTCCTCTTAAGATTGAAAAAACTGTACAAAGTGTAAAGATTTATAAGATTGTGGGATCTATCGTTGGAGCATTTTATCAAACAGTTTTCCTTATTCAAATGAAAGCATATAAAAAGACAACAAACAATTCATCATTGTTTTCAATTCAGAATCTTTGCTTGTTTTTGTCCTTGCAAAATTTAGTACTTTGGGCAAACGATACTTTCATTGTTACACAAGATATTTACGAATCAAATTATTTTTCAAACTTAAATGGAAAGGCAAAACTGGTTCAATTTCTATTTCCTTTTCTAGTATTTTATCACCTGTCCTGTTTTGTCTCATACTATACGCTTTACTTAAAGATGAAATGAACTTGTATATTGCAATGTATACATTAAAGTAATTATTATGCTGATATATAATTATTAAATAAATCTTAAAACTATTGATCAATAAAAAATGTAACATTTATTGAGTTGTATCAATATACGCATTTAATCTATAATTATATAATATTTTAATGATGCACATTAAATTCATTATCTCATAAAGGCCATATAAATTAAATGAAAACTAGATAATAAGGTATTGCTATTTGATATTAATCTTTAACTGTATCTTTTTTATCTAACCTTAGACCATAAAGTTTTTGGAAAGGATCTTTTACAATAAAGTTTGTTTGATTTGGTTTCTGTATTTATCCCTGTCCCATGTAATTGCATTACCTTTTGCCTCGTTAGCTTTGCTTCTTGATTTGAGTACAGGGCTTGCCGGTCCAGACTGTCTCCTATTTTAACTCCAACAATTAGTGTAGCTGAAACTCAGAATTAAAAACCAAAGCGTGTAATATAACAAATATATTTCTGTTTTTTTACTGGCTCATACATGTACATGTACATGTATGCCAATATACATGTACCCATATCTAGAAATTTAGCATTCAAGTAAGGGACTGTTGCCTTATTTTATTTTGCTTGGCTTGATCACTAAGTTTGATATAATTTGTACAAGTATGTGTATGTATTGATATAACTTATTTTATTGACTTGCTTGTTCATAAAATTAAAAACAACATGCATTATTTAAAAGCACGTGTACCCCTTAACAGAACAGACCGAGCACTCAAGACCAAACCCTGAACTATCAGAGAAACAATTAACATGAGAATCGTTGAAGAAAAGAGCATTGAGTAGTGATCCCTTCATTACTGAGCCAACCACTAGTTATGAGTTCACAGACAGGGTACTAAGTAACACTACACTTAACAGACATAAAATTAAATAACCATACATACCTTTATAAGGACAATTTAAATAGGAATGAAAAACGCAAATTGGATTATTATGAAAATGACAATTCAGATTTATTTATTATCAGATTAAATAAAATTTTTAATGAAACTTTGTTACTGATGTGATCCTTCAATTATTATAAACAAATTATCGACCAATGACATTCCTAATTGATGGTAACAAATTATGCATTTTGACATGTAAATTTGCTAATACTTTGAATGAGTTGCCTGTTTTTATGGTTATGACTGGTGAACATTAAAGTTTTTTTTTCTTTTTCTTTTTTTTTTTTGACTTACAAGGCTTTATTATAATCCAGGAATTCATTCAAAACATTACTTGCTAAAATGTCCTTTTTTTGGTACTTCTTTGTCTGTGTGTGTGAGGTGACAAAATAAAACTTGGGTAGCAAGGCCTCCTCGGCTCCTGCCCCTGTCAACTGTTTGGACCAAGTAAGCTGTCATCTAGCTTGTGAACATGGACCTTACCTCTGCAACTGACATTAGCTCCGACAAGGCTACAAGACTTTAATTTCCCATGAGTATAAAATACATAAATGCATTAATTATAAATATTTTTATTTATTTTTTGCTGCGACCTAATAATAAAAGGAATGTAAAGTACAGTAAACACAAATCGTAAACATTCGTAGACAAAAGCTTGACTGCCTAACATCATAGCAAAATTATATATGAACTACATGTACTAATGTAGCTCTTGTACATGTGCATGTCAGTCACGTAAAGTTCAGCAGGGTCACATTGGGTGTAATTTATAGTCAAAATCATTTATGTGTGTTTCAATAAACGCAATTCCACTTTCCTAGTAAATGATTATAATCTGTAATTGTGTTTAAAATGTGTGCGATTGAAAAACAATATTATCGGCGTGATTTTGTGATGTTTACCATTTCACAAACACCTGTAGCTTGAAATAAAGGTGAAATCGTTCCATCCATTTTTGAAACTATGTTAGAATGAAAAACTGATATCAATTTTAAATAATTAAATACTTTCCTTCAGCATTTAGATCGATTCTCAATGTAGATTACAATAAATTTTCAGACATGACGATGTGTTCGTGAAACTGAAATTCTAATAATAAACGGAACCTTTAATTGTTTCAACTAACAACCACAAATTCTATTATTTAACCTACAAAGCACAACAACGGCCTCTGCAATAAACGAATTTAAGTATCAGTACTTAAGTTTTAATGTTTATAATGATGGTTACCGTTGTATTCTTTTGTACATGTTGAAGCTAACGCCCCATACAAACTCACGACATTTTAACCTAACAGTGTCTTAAAGAAGCAAATGATACCAAAAGGGCAATTTAATGTCAAAAGTCTAGAAGTGCCAAGACAAAGCCACTTAATACGAACGATAACAGAAGGAAGAAACACTACACATAAAAACACACAAAAAAAACAACAGAAAAGCAATCAACAATGTGAACGCAAGTCGTAACGATAGTGTGGGCAGTTTCTGTTGCTATAGTCTTTTTCAAAAAGTCACCAGAATTCCGATTAAAATTGTTATATTCTCTTTTGCAAGAGAAGTTTCCCTTTGCGGGTCGGCAACCTGATGTGAAAAACGTTTAGCTAAGGAAGGAAATAGCAGAGGTACCAATGGGGTATCCGAATGTCAAAAGTCCGAAAGGGCAGAGACAAAACCAGTAAACATCAACAATAACGGTACAAAATCAGACAACATGTAAAACATGGAAACACAAAAATAACTGAATATCAATCAACAACGCGAACTCCAGTCAAAACAATGTAGAACTCAGGTGCTTCGGAAGAGTAAGCAGTTCCTGCTTGCAATACCACACCCGTCGTGTTGCCAACAGTCAAATCAGTGTGTCAAATCCGGTAAAGGAAGACAAACCAAAACCTTATGACAAACCAACAATCATTTTATCACTTTAATAAAAGCATCAATTTATCACCATTCGTATTTTCTCCCCGATTCAAATTATCTTGTGTGAGTGAGGTATACGATGTTAGCAAGTGTTTGTGTAGTTTAAAACATCGACAGACAGATTTAAAATGTTTTAACAAGTTGGCGATATTAAGTTCATTTAAACAATTGTCAATGGTGAAGCCGACCCGGAAGTCATTAACCTGTCTGTAGTGCATTACTAAAATAATTCTTGGGTGCGCACGTTCGGAAAATAGTTTCTAAAATGGACTATAACACACCCGTCGAGCTGCCAATGGTCAATTCAGCGTGTCGATTCCGGTAAAGGAAGACAAAACAAAACCCTATGGCCAATCAACATTTCACCCATCTGAGAGATAATCGAGCGTCAAAGAAACAAAGAGGCACCAATGGAAGAAACACAAAACTTAAAATCAACCGAACGGAAATCAACAACCCCAACTCAAGTCGTAACAAGAGTGAACTCAGGTGCTCCAGAAAAGTAAGCGGTTCCTGCCTGCTATACCACACCCGTCATGTTGCTAATTTCCAAATCACTGTGTCAAATCCGGTAAAGGAAGACAAAACAAATTTCTACGACAAACTAACACCTGCACTGATTTGAGAGTTAGAAAATCCTATATTTGTCCACGAGTCCGCGGAGTCTACCGTTAATTTTTTTGAGTGAAGACAGCAACCGTGGAGCAACATAACCCTGTGTTAGAAATTTCTGTGTAAAACGTGACGCTCCGTCAAGGAAATCGATGTAGTTCCCTCAAGCTCTGTAGTAACGAATCAACTGTGATACGAAGACTCCATTAACAGGATCGGATAGAATGTTGCTACACAAAAAGGGTAAGTTGACGATTGGAAAGTTGAAGTCGTCACGTTTGGCATAGAGGTTTGTTGAACGTTTTTATTGAGAGTCAATTTCGAGATGTGTATCTAAATATAAAGCAGACTTCCTACAATCCGTTGTTTCCTTTATCTCAAGTTCCTGAGGATATATGATATGGAGAAAGTCACCAAATCGTTAATTGTTCAGTGAAAGGACATCATCAAAAAAACGGAATGTGAGGTTAAAGAAGAGAGCTAGTCTACGATCTGTTTTGTCTAGAAGAGATTGTAAGAAGTCTGCTTCATAAGAATGTAGAAACAAATCAGCATCAGCAAAAGTCGAGAAGGTCAAAGACAAAACCAGTGTTTTCCTTGAGTTTTTTTTGCAATTGGTTGTGTCGTTTAAATGTAGATAGGCTTTTGGTGTTTCTCTTTTCTGTCTCCTGAATTTTTGGAAGAACGTTGTTATCTTGCATTTTTGAATCGTACAGCTATGATGAAGAAAATCACAAACTATAGGGGTGCACAATGTGGGGTTATGTCATCATTGCAAGGTGCAGAACACTGCTGTAGACCATTGTTATGAAAAGAACCCTCGAATATTAAAGATGATTAATTTGTTTGATCTTAACTGTACTCAATTTTCCATAATTATTAATTGACTCATTTACCCCATGTTAAGATTAAAAGTCTCATTTCTCCATCACACTTATCCCACCATCGTATCATGTTATTATCACTTTCCTGTGACCCTGATATAGCCGTATTGTAGTTGTCTTGGGGTAAAAAAGGTCGGTGTTACATATTAAAAGCAAAATAAGTTATTGGTTATGAATAAAAGTTAATGGTGAAGTACTTTATGATAATTATGACAATTAACACTCCGTGATATTTATATGACAGTGAAATGAATTATTTCATTACATCAAAGCTTCAGATACATTATTAGCATTGTCTTTCTTGGAACACACAAGTAGGAGTTGTAAGCAAAGGAAATACTGTACAAATAGAAGATTCAAATGCCATATGTCCGACAAAAAACTAGTATTGTCTACTGTTTTTTTGCATTGTAACCTAACGACTCCAGCAAGCAAGATAGTTATCAAAGTCATTCACTTGGAGCACATAATTTTGTTGACATTAAAGATATTTTTTGTCCGAAAAATAATAATGCGGACAACAAAAAACAATAAAAACACATGTTTTATTTATTTTTTATTGCTATGCACTATTTCTATCCGACACAATTTTATAAAGGATAAACAGGGGAATGATATCAAAATATACATGCTACACTTAGTTTTCCCTTTCCCCTATTTGGCCCCTTTAACATAGTTTTTTTTAAAGAAATATAGTAAGCATATTTATTAGAAGACGTTTAATATTAAAATTTTATTAGCTCACCTGGCAAAAAGCTATGTGAGCTTATGTCATCACTATGCGCCCGTCACTTTCAAAAATCTTCTCCTCTCAAACCATGGAACCAATTAAACTGAAACTTTGCAGGAATTTTTTATGCCATGTTGGCAAGAAATAATTATCATTTTGAAGAAATTCAACTCAATCTTGGCCACTATTATTAAAATGGAAAATAGGGTAAAGTCACTTAAAATGGCTTATTACTCAGCAATTATAACAGATAAAAAAATCTGAAGGATCTTAGGCTCTACAAAATCAAAAGCCTTAATAATGTCTCCATTGGGTCGAAATAGTCAGATATCCCCTTATAGGGACATGGCCAATAGGGACATGGCCTTTTAAGGTCAAAATAGCATTTTTTATGTTTTGCCCTATAGAATGAAAATTATTGCAGATAGAGAAAAGATGTTGCTTGCTAAAACCTTCAGTTCATTATGTTCTACACAAGTCCCCACTGGATCGTAGTTGTCAGATGACCTCTAATTCAGGTATGGCCCTTTAAAGATCGAAAATAGCATTTTTCATGTTTTTGCTCATTAGAATGAAAACTATTGCAGATATAGAAAAGCTGTTGTTTGCTTGAGTGTTCAGCTCATTAAGCTCTACAAAAGTTTCCAAGGATTGAAGTTGACAGATGAGCTGTTATAGCCCATTTAAGGTCAAAAATAGCGTTTTTCATGTTTCCCTATGAAATGAAAACTTGCAGATAGAGAAAGCTTTTCAATATCCCTATTGTGTCTCACAACTATGATGTGTTCTATGGTCATTTCTGGATCCTAAGATCGCAATGGAAGAGGGAGGTTTGGCGCCATAAAACCTGGTTTAACCCACCATTTCGTTTGAAATACCTTTACCAAGTCAGGACCATTGCGATCCACCAATTCTCCGGTATGACTGATTGGTTTTGTCATTTTCTCTGGACTACGAGATTGATCATTCAAGTTACGTAGTTTTGATATTAACTTTATTTGCTTCCTGAAATGTTCAGCTCAATAACTTTTAAAAAAGTCTCCATAGAGTCGAAGGTGTCATATGATCTATTATAGGGGTTATGGGCCTTTACAGGTAAAAAATAACGCGAAAAATGATTATTCTTTAAAGGTTTAACGACAGAATATTTTTCCATTATTGGCATACTTTTATACAGCATTAATCTTTTCCGAATACTTTTTTTTTAATATCTGCTGTTAGAAATATTTTTTTTCATCAAACATCAAATTCGAAATATTTTTTAGGGAAAAAACAAGGCCTTTTTCAATTAATTGGCCAGTCCCTCAAAATGTTTATTTCGAAAAGAGGGCTTAAAAACAATAATATTTAGCTTTGTGCTGTGGAACGATTTCAGCGATTCTCGGAATAATTAAACAAGAGGCTCCCAGGAGCCTAAATCGCTCACCTGGTCTTAATGTCAACCCTTTGAAGACTTTTGTATAGCTAAATGAGCTGAATGTTTAAGCAATAAAAAGCTTTTCTCTATCTGCAATAGTTTTCATTCCAAAGCAAAAAAAACCTATTTTTCACCTTTAAAGGGCCATAACCCCTTAATAAAGGGGTCATCTGACAACTTTGACCCTATGGAGACTTTTGTAGAGCTAAATGAGCTGAACATTTAAGCAAGCAACAGCTT
Source organism: Arcuatula senhousia (assembly GCA_963971305.1). NCBI lineage: Eukaryota > Metazoa > Mollusca > Bivalvia > Mytilida > Mytilidae > Arcuatula > Arcuatula senhousia. Next base: position 29,349,411 of record OZ020307.1, on the reverse strand, counting down.
TTCTCTATCTGCAATAGTTTTCATTCTATAGGCCAAAAACACTATTTTTTGCCTTTAAGGGGCCGTAAACCCTATAAGGGGTCATCTGACAACTTTGACCCTATGGAGGCTTGTGTAGAGCTAAACGAGATGAACATTTAAGCAAGCAACAGCTTTTCTCTATCTGCAATATTTTTCATTCTATAGGCCAAAAACTCCATTTTTTGCCTTTAAGGGGCCATAACCCCTATAAGGGGTCATCTGACAACTTTGACCTTATGGAGACTTTTGTAGAGCTAAATGAGCTGAACATTTAAGCAAGCAACAGCTTCTCTCTATCTGCAATAGTTTTCATTCCATAGGCCAAAAACATGAAAAAATGCTATTTTTCACCTTTAAGGGGCCGTAACTCCCATAACGGGTCATCTGACAACTTCGACTCAATGGAGACTTTTGTAGAGCTTTTGATGTTTAAGCAGTAGCGTGGCATCAGATTTCATCTATCTCTTATACTTTTTGATTTACAAGCCAAAAACAGTAGTCTGACCCCCCTGGTCTATTTTTATTAACGGCGGCCATGTTTTTCGACGAATCGAAAATCCCCACATCATTTTTGTGGGCGATACCCTAAAGAACCACCAGACCAAATTTGGTTTGAATCTGTGCAGCTGTTTCAGAGGAGAAGAAGTTTGAAAAAAAAGTTAACGACGGCGGACGACGATGACGACGACGGACGACGACGACGGACGCCAAGTTTGGCCAGGTGAGCTAATAAAGTCAGACACGAACTCCCCATTGAATTTCTAATATTTTTGAAATTCGGTTATAGAAATTTTTGATTGTGCATTTCAAAACGCCAGGTTTCTTTCCTTGTACTGCACATGGTCGATATCCTAGATGCTGGATTTGGCTTCCCTGTTCGAATCTATTGGCTTTGAATACTTCTTGAAATGTCGATAAACAGCATAACCTAATTAACCGTTTTTACACCCGTTTTGGTATTTGTATTGTAAAAGCCAGTTTTACAAAAAGCGTTTCATAACGTTTATGCAACTACACTGAAAAGATTTTTTAAGAGATGTTAGGATGGTCCTATCTGAGATGTATGCAATCACCAAAGAAATATTTGGACAAAATGAAAATGAATATTTAGAACTGGAACTGATGACGTTTTTTTGACTTTGCAATACATCAAAGCACTACCAAACGCTCAAACCTATGTTTATAATTACATTGTTAACTAGAGGACCACAGATGCCATAATAGCTCAACAAAACTCTAGAGGTTCTAACCTTCTTACCTAGTATAGTAGGTAACAGTAAACAATTTGGGTTAGGGTGGTTAACATTCACCAGATAAAGTTTTGCAAAGCTTTTATAGAAGACTTGCAATCAATCAAATCAATTAAAGGATCATGCATCTTAAACGGCTGAGCACAGAGAATTAATACCATGAATCATTTACAAATCTAACGGTGATGAACAATTTTGCAATGCTTTTTTTTCTCTAGGTATTTCGGTTTTCACAATAAACAGCAAACACTGAATAGAACACCTATAAGTAGTCGGCTGACGTACTCAATCGAGCCATTTGTAGATCTTGTGATGCTGAGAAGACAGTAAATTCAGACTTTTCCGATCTCTCACAATTTTTGAGCTTCAAGCCAAAAACTATGGTCTTGCCCTCTCTTCTTTAATTCATTGCAACAGTGGATCGACAAGAAATTTATATGAACGGACGGTCAAACGGAAGTACGACTCGCGGACGACGGACTCAAGCGACCCTGCTTATACACAGGAAGATGACTCAATGATTCATATAATGAATAAATAAAATTATGGCTAAATAAAAATTACATCCCTGTAGCATATTACAAGGAAGTTGGTTTTTACAGTTTTTAATTTCCTTATCATTTGAATTTATTGAAGTCACTAAAAGGCTTGAGGTTTGTTAATAACGACCCGGAAATATTTAGTTATTTTTTTGCATTACTTAAACCACACATAAAGTTGTTAGGTAAGAAAAATTTAGATTTTGTAAAGATTCACTTAGTAAATTTATTCTAAAAAGCAACTGTTATTATTATTAATGTTACTTGGAATTATTTCAAAACGTAGACAAATGTGAAATCAAATAAAACAAGATTAACGAACTTAACTTATTAAATAAGAAATAATCTGCGCTTGTTCCGAATGGAAACAAGCCATTTGGGACAACGTGGATTGTTGTTACAGACGCCTAAGGGTCTTGAGATTATAATGGCGGGTTATCGCTCCGTCCAAAAAGCGATCAAGGTATGAATGTTAGCTGGCACCAGCTGGTCGGTTATAGTCGGATCATAATACATAGCTACTCCAACAAAACAATTCATAAAGAGATTTGTTATTTTGTAGATATTTCACTTCTTAAATTAATGGTGACCCTAAAGTAGATGAAATGAGAAGTGGTATCCCTCCTATTTATCTGTGCAATTTCTATTAAAATAGTTTCAATTTATTTGATGAATGCACGTTGGTGCACGCCAATTTTAAATTTTGTGTGTTTTGCTATCTTCTCTACTCTTTAAAGAATTTTTCTGAAAATTGATTGCTAACAACGGCCAAAGCGCCGTAACTCTAGGTCATTTAATTTCGGGATACAGTTTAAATCCATTATGAGTAAAGGGAGAAAAAATTCGACTGACCGGAAATGAAAAAAAAAGCACAGGAAGTGAACATTTTCAATTTTTTAACAATTCTGTACTGCGTGCAATTTAATTTTTTTTAAAATAAAAAATATATTTTCCTGATTCTGAAGCAGATACCTATCGTTTTCAGTTGATTTCATCAATGAATTTGACAATTAAAATTTTTAGTTGGAGTAGCTATAATACAGAAATATTGACTGCTGCATGATTATAGCAATAAACGATAAAGAGATGTGGAATAAGTGTACGCGACACAACCAACATTAAAGAAACGGCAATTCAAAAAAACACAATGGAAACATGTGAAGAATGTAACGCTTCATGAATGAAAAATATCCCTTAAGGGATAATGGGGGTGAGCCTTAATTTGCCGCCTCTACTCTTTTAATTCGTAATTTCACAATTTGTTGTATGTTTGTCAAATCCCACCCTTATATCCCTCATTAACATTTAATATTTATTTGAATTTATCATTCTTTTCATATTCTTCGCCCGCCCTTATAATGTATGTAGTGTTGCTAGGGCGTTAAACACCAAACCACTCATTCATTTGGCATCCACACTCAGGGCAATCTAATAATTATTATAATCAAAGTATACTCACATACATGAACAATGTACGTTTAAGACAAAGACTATTTAAATGACATTCTCGAGACTGCTATACCTTATTTTATATGTCTAATGTCCATAGAGATTTAAAGAATGTACACTTACTGGCAATGAATGCCATATATTTGTAGTGTAACCATGAACCTTAAAGATTTTTAAATTACAGACTGTCATGACTGTTATTTTGAATATATATTTTATTTTGTCAATTGTTTCTTTCAGTGTCATGAACTCACTGTTTTAAACGACTGGTCCTGTTGGTCGTACAAAGGAAAACAAACCCGAAGACCTATCTTTATTCAAAATGAGAAATCGTCGCTGCTTAAAGCTGTTACGGGCCGTGTTTATACTGCCTTTTTCAGCAGGAGACCCTCGGGGTCGTCGACCCGATGGACTTGTTTTACATGATGGCAGTATATCAGGAGTGGTTTTCCTCATAGAAGTGGTAGCAATCCTTTCCATAATGCTATTGGTTGGTTCCTTAGGAACAGATTCAACACTGTTATTTTTTCTAACGATGGAAATACTTGCCGGACTAGCTATAGTGATTTGCATCCTTCTTTTTATAAATGCAGCTATAAGACCTTACATTTTAACACTGAATGATCATTGGGATAGAAGCAGCAAACTGATGATGAAGTTTTTGTGGCTTTTCACCATTGCCGACCTTTCGTACAGTGCTATTTACCTTTCGTATCATGTTGACTGCTACATTCACAGCTACCCACTTGAACGCATTGTAAATAGAATTTTAGCAGATTGTTTAATATTCACTTTTCGTTTAGTACAAACTGGTTTTCTCACACATTTTTCTCAAAGGAGATTCGTTCGAAAGTTGAGGTTTTATTACGGTTTGTTATTTTTGTTTTTGATAAACATATCTGTTATCGTCATTGATTTTGCCGAGTCTGCAAGGGACGTCAATGACTATAGTATAAACCAGACACATGTTGAAACATTTTCTTGTAAAACAAATTCTTCCATTTCTCCCTTTTTGTATGCGGTAAAAAATTACCTGGAACCTGCAGGATTAGAATATTCTTTGTTGGCGATATTATTTATCGCGCAACTCTGGCCCCAAGAATCAGAAGATACACACACTAACAGAAGCGGTAGCAGTTTTACTCTATACGATACCATAGATAATGAAGAAAATATTACTGAAAATAGCCAATTGCTTGATACGCACTCAGTAACATTGTACGAAAGCCCACACAGAAGGATGAGGATATTTACAAACATCACCATCTCAGTTTTAGTTTCCATGCCAAGTATTGTTCTACTCATGCTCAAAATACACACGAGAAATAGAATTCACATCGATGAGGCTCTGAACATATGTAATTCCATTCAGGCAACAATACTTCTAATTGTCCTCGTCAAATGTTTTTATCATATGCAATCGGATTGTCACCCAGTTAACCATAAGACACGTTTTACGTCCAAAGAGTATCTGATTCTGACAAGTTTTGTTGGAACTTTGACATGCTATATGTTACAACTAATTCCAAGCATTATACTTTTGAAAACAGACAACCAAAATATTCCTAAAATATACACCTATGTTATAACTGTCTTCAGTACTTATTTACAAACAGTTTTCATCCTGCAAATGAAAAGCTATGTAAAGAACGAGACATCTAACAAAGAGCAACCACTGCAATACACGTGTATGTTTTTGTCAATATTGAACTTTATGATATGGGCTGAAGATTCTTTTCTTGCCGCTCAATGGGTCTTCATAACTGATGCACCAACGATATTTTTCGGTAAAATGGTTTGGGCAACTTATTATACATTCATATTTCCTTTTGTAATTTTTTACAGATTCAAGTGTTTCATTGCCTTTTATGGATTGTATTATAAATTAAGAAGTGACTGATTGGTAAGGATAAGGATAAAAGCAAATGTTGATATGAAACGACTTTTCATTCATTTTTCACGTAGGCACAGAGATATGGACAAGGTACAGATCATCTTGTACATTACAATGTTTTTTCTGTGGTTTCTTTTGAACAATTGTGCTATATATAAGCATTACCATGAAACTGCATATAGTTTAGGTACTTCGAATGGAAGTTAAATACAAAGTCAGCAAAAAATAATAATAGAGGGTTGCATATTTTTTCTTCGTTTCTGTACACCTTTGATACTAATAGCACTTGCTTTGACACTATATAAAAATCAATTTATAGGGCTTTGGCAATGGGACTTATATAATAGATTGTTTAGTGCTTTCAAGAAATAAATTTCAATTGACAAAATTTTAATGCTTTCAGTCAATACTGTTAATTTGAAAATAATTTTGAATTGGTATATGAAATGCGTTCGAAATATATTAAACATGGTTCATTAAAGGGTTTTGTGTTGTTGTTTTATATTTCATGTGTTGTTTTCATGATCATTCAAATAAATAGATGACCAAAATAATGCAACTTAAACAAAAAACCGAATTGTATAAAAGCACCTGAGCATACCAAAACGTAAGCCCACATACCAAAAACTTGCATAACATTTTTAGCTTACCTGACCCGAATGGTCCGTTGTCCGTCCGTTAACTTTTTCAAACGTTAACTCCTCTCTGACACCATAAGTTTAATTGCAACCATACTTAGTGCCGTTTTTTATCAGTGTATGTGCTACCAAACTTTTGTTTGGATTTTTGATTCGTAAAAAAAAACATGGCTGTTATGGCTAAAAATAGAACACCAGGGGTATATTGCAGTTTTTTGCAAACAACTCAACTCAAAACTAGTGACACATATCAAAATTCTGATGGGCATAAAAAGTGTTTAGCACCTCAAGATCTACCTGTCCTGAAAATTTGAAAGAGATTAATTCGCATGCCGTTGAGCACAATAAGGTCTACTAAATCTGTAATAGGATCAAAGTTGTAGGACCCATACTTTGATGAGTTATTCCCCTTAGGGCGTCAAAATTGTCCATTTTCACAACCTTTCCCCATTGTAATTGCAAACGGTGGAAGCAAGAGAAAAAAAATAAGTAACAATACTGTTTAGTTAGTTAACCCATCAAACATTCAATATGATGGACGTTTTATATTGACCCTTTTTAGAAGTTATGGTCCCTTAAATGTCTTACTAAGCTTTTTATGTCTTACATCTGACAAACTGTTGAAAACAAAACTTTTGATACCTTAAATGTTCAACATATTGAACTCTAGACTTTAATGCATTAAGTTAATCGATGCTGTCAGATGACCCCTCAATAAACTTTATAAAGTCCTTTCAATGTCAAAAAAAGGCATTTAAGTCAGGTGAGCGATTCAGGTTCCTGTTTCTAGTATTTTTGAAAAGACTTAAAATAGAAAATCGAGAGATGTGGAATAAATGTACGCATAAACAAGCGGCAATTTAAATCAAACGCCCATGGCGTCAAAAGGTAAACTTAATATAAGAACTAGTTTCTGTTCTTTATAAAGTGCTGACCTGACCGCTGACCATAGTGGGCCAACGTATGTGGAGAGTGCCACGCTTCATGCACGTAAAAGACCCCTTTGTGGACCGCCAAATTTTCCGCCCCTACCCGCTTGTCACCTTTTCCTGTGGTTCTTCCAAATTTACCGTTCCTTTGTTTCCCACACCACCCCATATTTTATTTATCATCATCATTTCATGTTCATTTTATCATCCTTTTCATGTTCATCGCCTGTAAATAACCATTATAGCGTTGCACGGGCGTAAAACACCAACTCACTCACTTATAAAGTGTTGAAATGAAAACGAAATATTTTTTGGCCGTGGAAAGAAGGAGGGTTCTAAAAAAAATTTGATATGTTGACGGGTACATGAAAATGTTCTTAAACATCCACGCATATTTTGTCTAAAAATTAATACAAACAATTACACTACAGAATGGGTAAAAAAGTTTTTATGGTATAAGTTTTTCCTAAAGTATTGTTTTTTAGATACAAATATTCTGAAATCATTTGAAATACAAGCTTCAAATACCGAATTAATAATATTATCATAAAAACATATTATATCTCAAATTGAAAGTATGATGTAAAAATGACCAGAATTAATTGTATATATAAATTTAATGTACCCGTACTTTCTGCACTGAATACCTTTATATCTTTATAGGTGGTTAATCAAAACCCCCTATTTCAGTCATGCCAGGTTGCCTAAAAACAGAAGAAAAAAAAACATCTAGCAGCCTTCAACGAAGCCAGCAGGCATTGATCGCTGTTTTGCAATTGACCCAAAGTCAAAATACATGCATACAATTCAAATTCAGTCCTGAAAATAGTAAAACAAAGACCCCTTCTTAAAATCACATGACAAGTACAAAAAAAGCTTAGTCAAAGATTTATGATTAAGGACATACACATGCCAATAATTGGTTAAGTTAAACTATTGTTTTTGGTCCCCATCCCCCCTATCACAAATTTTTAACAAAGCACAAATATATCCACACAGTACAATATAAAGCAAATCGATCAATTTTCAATTCAACGAGACAACCTTAGACAAACGACGCTCTATATATACTTCATGACTTATTGTTCATGCAGCGGAGGATCATTTATCAACTCATATAAAAAAATAAGACATATCGAGACAAAGGTGATTTGATGAAGCATCTCAAAATACATTTCCTCTAATTAAAAGTAGTGTCTTACCAAAAAAAAAAAGAGGGACGAAAGTTTTTTGTTTGTCGGGTTAGCCCCGCACCAATAAGTATTTAAATGAAAAGTTGATTTATCTGCTGGTCAATTGAAAGGACAGCTATTACTACAACCTTCATTTAACTTTGTTAATATGCATGCAACTATGTTGTTGCATCGTTCATTTATTGCAAAACCGATTCAAACAGTCAGGCATTTATGTTGCAAGTTTGAACTTACTGCAGTTAAATATCCGTTTAACATTTATAAGGTTAAGTGTGTAAGCGGGTTTAACGCCCTAGCAACATTGTACATGAACGCATTAAAAGGACGAGATAAAATGAACATGAAATGACAATCAGAAATATATGTGTGGGGATTAAAGGGAAACAACGAAACAGTAAATTTTGAAGACCACAGCATGAGGGGAAAGGAAGGTAGGGACAAAAAATGTACTAGGCTTCCAAACAAAATATCAATTCTGAAAAACCACTCCCCACCCACCAGGAACTAGAATAAATAATTTAACCTGGGTTCCTTGCTAAAAATCTATATCCGGTGACCCCGAAGAAAGGCCTCTTATAATTTGATACAGGAGGTCAGTTTCAAAATACCTTCTGGAAAGAGAAGATTTCTATGCAAAAGGGAGACAACTCACGATATACAAAAGCTAGGCACATATCTTATCAGGTTTTACCGTTTATATTTCGATTTTATAGTTCTAACGTTCATTATTTCACTGTCTCTTAGATTTGCATGTTAGAAATTGATAAAGTACAGAAACGTTAAATGGGTATTTTGAACTGACAATTTCTAAAGTCCTTAAGGTGTAAACACAGCTGCAAATGTCACATAGGAAATTGGTGACAAAATCATAGGGAAAATTGTAAAACTAAAGTCTTAATATGGATAATAGAAAGTAATGGACGTGGAATAAGCGTACGCGACACAGCTCTATAACAAGCGGCAATTTAGAAAAAAAACACAATGGACAACTGCAAGCAGCCTTCAACGAGGTCAATTGGCACTGCTCGCCGTTCTGCAATTGGCCCATAGTCTAAATAAAATGCATATAATTCAAATCTAGTCCTGAAATAATCAAAGATAGACCCCCTTCTTAAACAAAGAACAGCTATCATCAAAAAGACAAGTACAAACAAAAGCTGTGTCGAACATTTCTGGCTTAGGACAGGCACATACAAAATGTGGCGGAGTTAAACTAGTTTTTCGGGCCCAACCTTCCCTAACTTTCCCCCCTATCAATATTCCTAAAAAAAAGCACAAGAAACCTTTTAATTATACAAGTTCAGAGAAAATCCACATTTTCAATGTATTAATTATTGTAGCAGGGCATTGGCATAAGTATAAAAAAAACTATTAAAAAAAAATCATACACGCAAACAAACACGCGTTTGCTCAAGAATGAGTATAGGTTTTTGTGAAGTTTTTATTTTTGAAAAAAAGTGACAAGGAAAACAACCTCAACAAGCGAATTTAAAAAACTGAAAATGGTCTAAGAAGCAACTTTCTTATGCACGAATGGTTTGAAAGGCGCAAAAAATATAATAGTACTTTAAAATTTGAATGCATAAAATCTTTAACAACAACAACGACAAAAAAAAAAATAATAAAGAAAGAAATTGTCCGTTGGCCACAGTTGGCCCAGCGTACGGTCCCAAACAGGAAGTTAAAGTCTGACATGTTTGAAAGTCGCCGAGAACGTACAGTTTGTTATACTCAACCACGCTACGAAATTATTTTCATGACCGGTTTATGAGAAATACGTGACAGAAATGTTAACGTAAATTTTCAACGAGTCCCAAACAGGAAGTAAAAGTTGTACAGTTTATCATAATTGAACCACCCTGTCAAATTTAAAATTATTCTCACTTACGGTTTAAAGAGAAAAGCTTGATGGAAATTCGTTTGGACGGACGGACATGAATAAACTTAAACTAAAAGTGTTTTTGTCTTATTTTTGTACTTTTATAACCCAAGGTAAATTACTCTGGTGAATAAAGGTTGAGATTTAAAACCAATAGAATATATATTTTAGTAACTATTTTGTTTCATCTGTTACGACAAAGCTGCGGCAAAAAAAAAATGAGTTTTATGTGTATTATTCAATAAAATCTTTATAGAAAACACTATAAATTTTAATGTCAAAGGTTTGTTCTTAATTCATTTTTATCTCTCTTCTAGAAAAAATGCTTTTATTCTCTCTCTTTTGTTTAGTTATAAAATTTCTCTCTGTTTTGTTTGGTTATAAAATTTAACGACTGGGAGTTAATCTGAATGTAGGCGACCTTTACATCAGAAAGCATTCATTTAGGTTGCATGTTCTGCTACAGAAAATCAATTAAGATAACATATGATATACAAAACATAGTTGTAAATTCACCGTTTGACTGCATGCCATTTCATGAAATCCATTTCATGAAATTCTTACTTGCTGTATAGAAATTATATTGTTTTACTTGTGTTTGTCTCAAATCCAGAGATTTATATGGCAATAAAAGTTGATTGATATAATATATCATAGTACAGAAAAAGCTGTTTTTATAAAATAATACTTTTGACAAATTGTAATGAAATGTAATTTATTCTGATAAGAAATCAGTTACACTTCCACTTTTTGCCTGTGGTTTCAAATTAAAGGAACAAGATAAAAAAAGTTTTAATTTTGGCGTGGGTCCTTGTTATCCATTACTTAGTTATTGCTTTACTACCAACTAGTGCATGCTACTACTAGTTTTTGACAATACATCAGGGGGTGAACATGAAAAGGATGATATCAAAAATATGAACAAGAATGATTTACGAGGTAGGATGTAAACACAAAACCAATCTAGGATAATCCTACCAACACCGGAAAAAGGTTTTGAGGTTCAGGCAGGTGATTAAGCCATCAATAGCATATATGTGGTCGTATTGGAGCTTCTCTTACCGGCATCTGAAGCATGAGTCTTGCATTTACGAGAAGAACGTGGCATTCACAACCAAATTGTAAAAACTGTATGCGACCAAAAACATTCCCGATAATGGTCTGACGATCCCTGGCATGCAAGAACACAAGGTTAAACTATTCAATTACTTCAGGCTCATATCTCAGTCACTCTGTGGCAAAGCGCCGGGCTCGTCATCAGGAAGTTAGTAAGTTATTTATTTAGTGTGTTTTATTATGAAATAAAAATATTGCCAAGATAAATTTTTAACGTGCGTCAGACGTACAATGACGTACGCGGTTAGAAACGCCAATTTAATATGCATCAGATGACATGCGTTTAACGAACGCCAGACGCACGTTAAACGCAGTCAACATTTTGCCTGTGTACAACGAGATCTTTATCGCGCATAAAGCGCGGTACTTTCCACACATATTGTGCAACCTTGGTCATTGGTCAGGTTTTCAACCCCGCATACAAGAGTCAATTAGGGACAGAAAATTTACTGCTCTATGTGCTTTAAACTGGCCCGCCGGCAGAATCTCGATATCCTAAGTCGCGTCATGTCGTTTTAAAGGTCCTTCCTCTTCATATGGGATGACATATCTTGTCATGTCCGTTACAAATCATTCCTGTGTAACTTTTTATCAAATTCTTCACATAAACTAAGGAAACTTGTAGGCTACATTAAGTATGCATATTACAAAGACTATTTTTTAAGAATTCAATGATCTTTGAATTTTAGGGAGCAAAAGGACGTTTTATACATGTAGTGAGTGAATGAGTGGGTTGGTGTTTTACGCCCTTGCAACGCTAGTAACACTATATAGGTTTTTAAAGGTGACGAACTTGAAAAGGATGATAAAATTAACATGAAATGATTATGGTAAGTGAAATATGAGGGTGGGATTGAAAACAAAGGACCGGTAAATTTTGAAGAACCACAGGAAAAGGAGAGAGGTGAGAAGGGACGGAAAATTTAGCCTATGTGGGTCCACAAAAGAGTCTTTTGCATGCATGAAGCGTGGAACTCTTCACACATGTTGGCCCACTATGGTCAGCGGTCAGGGTTTCTGTTTCATAGACCTGATAACCCCTGCGGCAAATGCCACTTTATTCAGCCTCCTAGAGTACACACTTGGTCGCTTTGGGCTGAGCACTGACCCGACGGAGGACATCTTATAAAAATTGCATCTAAATAAAGGACCTACAATTTTTATTAAAATGCACATAGCAGCAAAGCTAAGTATACATATATCGAATGGATGTCACACGTGCCAAAACGAAGGGTCATTGATAGGAAGTAGAAGTCCAATTTGACTAAAAGTTATTAAGGACGTACTGAAACCACCAAGCAAATTTTATATTAATATGCACAGTTCAGAAAACAGCTTGACGACGAACATTTTCATGTAGATGTCCATATTTGTCAACTTCCTGACAAAAGTAGAAATCCGACAGGTCTGAAAAGCGTATCGTATGACATACTGAACAACCCTGCCAAATTTCAAATCATTCTCATGTACGAATTATGAGAAAAGCTTGACAGAAATTTGTACGAACAGACGCACATATGTATATGAATAAAACATAATGCCCTAGGGACGTATTTTTAGCCCCAGAAAATGAATATCAAATCAACTATTTATAAGCGAATTGATTACTTAGAACCCTTATAAGAAGGATTATGGAAACAAGTTAAACTTTTTTTTATCAGCTAAAAATAATAATTGCTGATTTACCGAAAAACATCACTAGGATAATAAAGCCTTTCATTCAATATAAGGAAGTAATTTTCTAGATTATATATTCATTTTTCAAATATAGAGAAGACCTTGATGTATCTGTGAATTGACAACTTTTTATCAAACAAATTGATTTTCTAAGAAAAAGTGTTCTTGTGGCAATTAGTTGGAAAAATGCTATTTACTTGATTCAAGATAATTAATAGCTTGACATTCAAGTGAACAGAAAAAATTGCAATTCTAGCTTAATAATAGGAAGATGACAAACTAGAAAAAATGAGATGACAAAGTAGAAAAACATTAAACATTGATGGAAAAAATAACTAGTCCCGTGCGGGGTCCGGGTGGCGATAGGCCCACAGCAGAGCCTAGCTTGTCGGAAGAGGCAACTACGGGTCTTGGGATTCTGACGTCGGGTCAGTGCTCAGCCCACAGAGCGACCAAGTGTGTACCCTAGGTGGCTGAATAGGGTGGCCCTCGTCCGCGGGGGTTGTCAGGTCTGTAATACGGAAACCCTGACCGCTGACTATAGTTGGCCAACGTGTGTGGAGAATGCCACGCTTCACGCACGTTAAAGACCCCTCCCTCTGTGGACCGCCAAGTAGTGCACCACATAGGCTAAATTTTCCGCCCCTACCCCCCTCTCCCCTTTTCCAGTGGTTCTTCAAAATTTACCGAAAGGACCGTGTCCCACCCCACGCCCATATTTCATTTATCACCATCATTTCATGTTCATTTTATCATCCTTTCATGTTCATTTTATCATCCTTTCATGTTCATTTTATCATCCTTTCATGTTCATCGCCTGTAAATAACCTATATAGCGTTGCACGGGCGTAAAACACCAACTCAATCACTCACCCAAAAAATAACTAAGCTAACCAACACAAACGCACCACTTCAATTTAGAAGATAATGAGATGTTCAATAAGTGTACGCGACACAGACAACATTGAAAAAAACGAAAAATAGCCAGCAGCCTTCAACATAGCCGCTGCTAAATACATACAATTCAAATCTAGTCCTGAATGACTCAAAGAAAGACCCCCTCCTTAAACAAGGAACAGAAAACATTAAAGTGACATATACAAGCAAAAGCTTTGTCAAAAATTTCTAGCTAAGGATAGGCACATATAAAATGTAGTGGGGTTAAATTAGCCTTTTAGGGCGAAAGTATCATTACACTTAAACCTAAATACATGATTGCTATAATGCTTAAAAATGACAATTGGTTAAAAAGCTTATTTACGTTTTAAAGTAAGCATCAAGTTATCAGTATTTGAAAAAAGACTAATAAATTTATCAAGAATTTTCAGCCCATGCCATTTGCGTAATAAATTTTTAATTTTAAAGGGATTGTTTTTAAATTCGAGTGCTTTATAAAATCATTACCATAAAATTAAGGATGTGATGTTCCTTTAACTGTCATTGTATCGATACTTGTGGCATCCAGGGAAATCCAGGTGTTCTTCTTTCGCTAATTCATTTATCAGTTAGCGAGAGACAACACCTGGGTTTCCGAAGATGTACTTGTGGAAGAATTTCGAAAATGACTTGACTAACATGAAGTATTGATCATGTTGATAGCCTTGTTTTAACAGTTTTCTACAACGGTTTCTTATTATTGAAATCAGAAACCCCACTGCAGATCCGAGCATATCTTAATTATTAATCGTGAAATGAAAACCCCATAAGACAGCGCTACTGTCACATCTCCTTGAAGAAATATATAGTGAAGGTAAAGTCGTCACGTTTATTATACCTTTGTTTGCATTTTCCATAGATAATACTTATATCTGAATCCAAAAATTGATAAATCATCAAAGGATAGATATATATAATAAAATTTGAAAATGTAGGATTGTTTTGTAAAAAAAAATGTCTATAAGTCTTATTAAAAGTTTGGATATAGTTCTGTTTGATGTTGTCTTTTTGAAGTTAAGTCATAAATTGTGATTTTCTTTCTTTTAAGGTGGTTCAGGGATATAGAAAAAAAAACACATCAGATTTTTCTTAAACTTATTACAATTAAACTTTGATATAAGAACTTTGAAAATATGTCCCAAAACTTTAGTGGTCATGGACCTTTTTTAAGGGTTTATGACCTTGTATAATTGAAGACGTAAAGTTCTGTTTTTAATAGATTATATAGAAAAAAAATTGGTCCATCTAGTGGTTTCATAGATCTTGTAAAGAAAAGTTCACGGACGTCATGCCAAATGATGACAACAGTGACCTTTGTATTAGGTGAGCAGACAAACGACAGAGTGATAATAGACCATTCTGTCTATTAAATAGCTTATCCCTTTAAAATAATCGTATTTTTTTCTCATGTATTTTTTCAAAATAACCCTTAGATTCATAGTATATATATATTGCGTGGTAAAATCAAACTCCTAAAAGGTTGTAATAAGTAGGATTTTCTGTAACACATTTCTCTGTTATGTCTTATGAGAATAGACAATAAAATGATCTGATTTGCTTTTATGATCAAATTCAAAAGTTAAAAACAAAAGCAACAATTACATGCAAATAATTTCGAATCATTAATTAGAATACAATCAAGATCAAAATAAAGTTAGACATATTGTCAGTGTAAATAAGCGTAGATATAATAGAATACTAGTAATTGAATTTAAAACATTTATTAATTAAAAACAAACAGTAAACAAAAGGTCAACATACATTGTTTAATACATTGGTATTTCCTTGTTCGCCTGATTATCATCCTTAGACTCCCATATTGGCCTAAGCTCAGAAAAATGCTTTTATTTTCTTGAAGTAAGTAATTAGTGTCAATAGTCAGTGGGCAATATATCTGGCTTTATGTCCCCTGTTGATATCTAATAGAGCATTTAAATGGAAAAGAAACATCAGACTTTTTTTTGTGTTCAAATAAGAATGAAACAGCATGGAATGTGTAGTTGATTAAAAAAAAAGAATCGAAGGTCATACAAACAAAGAGAAGATTATACATTGTCATTAAGAATAAAAGTAGACTTTAAAGAACATTGCAGTAAGAAAAAATAAGTAGAAAATCCAGAGATTACATGCGTACTTCTGAAACACAATGCATTAAAGAATACGAAGAAAAGTAAAACCAAGAAAAAATAAAATATTTTTACCTTAATGCATTAAAAGCATTAAAAGAAGCATTAACATTTCAAAAAAGAACTGAAGCGGTTATTCGTAACGGAAATAAATAACTATATTTAGTCTCGTGAATTTAAGTGTTATAAAGTAGAAAAAGGTCATAAAAGGTTGCAACATGTTTTCAGATAGCATATGCATGAAGTATGAAATCAAATCAATCTAACAGAGGCATAAAAGTAGCTGGTAGTATTAACATGTATGCCTACATACGGAAAGTGAGAGATATTCTTCACACTATATTAAAATATTGCATTTCAGACTTCAAAAATAGGACTTCAAATTATGTAAAAAATTCTACGGAATGCAGGAGATATCTTCGTAGTTTTGTAGTTCATACCTCTTTATTTAGACTGTGTTTGTGTGGAAAGCGGAAAGTTTCTTCATAGTTCTGACTTCCGAAAGGTATACTACAAAACTTAGAATTCCAAATTCAAACTAAGAAGCTTCTTAGTTCAGACTTCATTTTTTCAATTTATATTAAGCCTTCGGATCCCCAACTTCTTTATTTCAATTCCATGTGGGTTAGGTAGCATAGCAGCTGGTGTAAAATACTGTATATACTTACATGTAATTAAGCTATTCCAAATTCGCTAATGCTTTAAGATGGCATCTGTATATCAGCCTGGGACATTTGAAAACTGGGATTCGCGGACCACGGTCGACCTTTTGACATTAACTAACTCTATTTATATCATAATACTCTGTTGGAAGAAACTAATTGAATGTATTTTTGGCACACGAAAAATAATATTTTGAAAAATTTTCAGCTTGTCAATAGCACATCAAATACAGTACAAAATATTTGAAATAAAGTGTACCAAATCCTAGCTATATATATCTGATGCAATAAAGATATTGTGACTTTTATTATGAAAGTTCATATACTGATCTCTTAAATCTGAAATGTATAAAGCATGAATTTATGTAATATGAAGAACTAACTCTTTGTTCAGTTATAAGAGAGCACATCTCCTTCGAACTCTAAAGAAATCTTCTTTCTTTTTGTGGAAAAAATCAAAATTATTTTATACGTAATGGTAATGTGAATGTGTTTTGATTAGAATTTGGCTAATTGTTGTACTGAAATGATCATCTCAGATCTAAATAGAAGTGGGAGGCTTGGCGCGCCATAAAACCTGGTTTAACAACCATTTCCTTTGAAAGGCCTGTACCAACTCAGGACTATCGCGATCTTCAATTTGTTAGATATGACTTTAACGTTTTGCCTTTCCTCTTGGATATTAAGATTGATCCTTTAAGTTTTGTTTTGTTTTACCTTTATTTAGGAAGTATGAAAAAATTCAGAAGTCTAAAGTGAGTAGTAGAATTTTGAAGATACTTCCCTCGTTCCGTAGATTTATAACTAAACAGCTTCTTACCTCGGACTTAAACTTTTAGATTTACATATATATCATTCGATTTATATTTTTCACTGGACATATAGGAAATGAAGGAATCTGTAAACAAATACTTTGCAAAGGGCTAAAAAAGAGATACCAAAATACACTCATTAATAAACATAACGCCTGTAGCAGTCTTACACTAGAAAAGCTTATGAAAAGACGAGATAATAGAACAATATATAGCTTACAAAATCGAACTAGATAAATGTCAATGCGTACAACTGATAATATTCGCATTCGTATTCATGTATAGTCATTATAAAAAATGCTTTTTTCATAATTATCTCACTGTTTTAGGAATTTGAACAATTGAGCTTGTTCATTAATTGGCATCAAAATGCAACTTTACATTACTTAAAAGAACCCCAAAAAGAAAACTGAACTCTAAACTATGAAATATGAACCCAAAAATATGCAGTGTGAAGTTTTTAAGAGAATAAACTCTTGTAGGAAGTCAAAATATAAAATTTACCTATGAAGGTTGGGAGAAAATAATAAGCTGAACATTTAAGAGAACAAAAGCTACTCTTTATATCTTACAGTTTTCCATCTGTAAGACAAAAAACCCAAAATTACAAATACCAAAACGTGGGTATGAACGGTTAATTTGGATATGCTATTTATCGATATTTCAAGGAGTAACCTCTCATCAGTAGCATTTAAATCAAAACATTGGAAGGTCAAATTCCAAAACTGTTGAAAACGAAAAGTACTCAAAACCAAAACGTTCGAACAAGGAAGGTCAAATTCCAAAACTGTTGAAAACGAAAAGTACTCAAAACCAAAACGTTCGAACAAGGAAGCCAAATCCAGCACCGAGGATATCAACCATGTGCATTACAAGGAAAGAAACCTAGTGTTTTAAACAATTTTGAATTTTAAAAAACGGAACATTTGGCAAATAAATGTCCAAAAATCTAAGAAGGGATCACCTGCCAACTTTACCCCAAGGTAGACTTGTGTAGCGTCAATACGCTGAAGGTTAAGCAAGCAACGGCTTCTCTATCTGCGATAGTTTTATTATTTAGGCCTACATTAAAAATCTTATTGTTCACATTTATAGGACCAAAACTCTTATAAGAGCTGACTTTTGTTGATCTCATGGAGCTCAATAAATTGAAGGTTTAGCAAGCAACGGTTTCTCTATCTGCAATAGTTTTGCAGCAGTATTTTGAATTTTGAATAAAATTTCCACTTGTTATTGATTTCCGGACTGTAAAATATATTTTAAACTTTCTATTAGATTCTATAATTTGACGTGCATCAAAATTATAGGAGAATGTTCTGTAGATTTCTAAAGTCACAGGTATTAATATTATTTTTTACCAAGAATATGACTAAATAATTTTATAATTATGCTTCCGTATAAGGACATGTATCTCAACATCAAAAACCGACAAGGAAGAGAATTTGATATGGAAAACGATACATCTCATGAAAGCAGCCATCAAAAACGCCGTTAATTGCGTTTAAACTCAGACGGTAGGGTTTTCCGTCTTGACGACCTCGATAGGAAGTGGAAAGAATTAAAATATGAAAAATAATATTATTAAGAATTGTAATTTTATACAGAATTAAGATAAGTATTCAATAATTAAGCTTCAAATTCAAACTGAAGCGGGATGGCAAATGAAGAAACATTAAGTGTACGTCATAGTTACTACGTTGTTATTGCTACTCTAGTTAACTGTAGTTTGTGATAATATAGATTTTCAAAACTCGAGGTTTTAATAATCTAAGTCATTATTTGGTGTTCAGTTAAACATAGTTAAGTTACATTTCATGTTCTTTGCTTTATGTGTTTTAAATGGTTCTGGTAAGAGCGCCTCTGGTGAGACTTCAATAGACGAAATGCGTGTCAGGCGCAAAATCATTGCCTTGAATTTTGACGTACATGCAATTTAGATTACTAGTTGCATTTGGTGCCATTGAACTTAATAACTAGCAACCTTCACAAGAAAATCATAACATTGTATTGAGGTGCGGCTAAACAGACATAAAACACATCTTGTCCTTATCCAACATAATCGTATTTGTCTCTTTTGAAATGTGAAAGTATTCTCGAACCAATACTCGACTGCTTGCATCGCATCGGGTTTAAAAGCAATTACATTTAATGCAACATGTAACAGAGACGATAAAATTATCACAGAGAGAAAAACGACAAGCACTCGAGGACAACATGTAGCTTCTTTTAATTTTTAGAAAAATCTTTTTTATTCTCTAGAAGAACCTTTTTATTACCAATTTTTAATTAATGATGTTTCAGAGTAATGTAATTTTGTGAAAGAAGCAAAGGTGTACCAAAGGGGTAATTAGTATCATAAAACCGTAAAGACAAGGACAAAACCGGCAGACAAAAAATCATCACAACAAAAACCACATAACATAAAACACACACATACATAACAACAAAACCGCATTCAGCAACGCGAACTCAAGTCGAAACGAGAGTGAACTCAGGTGCTCCGGAAGAGTAAGCAGTTCCTGCTTGCTATAGCACACCCGTCACGTTGCCAAAGATCGATTAAGTGTTGGTCAATTCCGGAAAGGATGACATTACAAAACTCTATGTCAAACCAACATCTGTGCTCATCTGAGAGATAGAAATCCCGTATTTGTATACAAGCATATGATGTCGTCTGTAAAATTTCTTGAGTGATGACAGCAACCTGGGAGCAACGTACCCCTGTGTTAAAAATTTGCTTGTCAGCCGTGCAGCTCTATCAAGGAAATCGTTGTACTCCCCACATGCTTTGGAATAACGAATCAATTGTGATACGTAAACTCCATATGCTGGAGCGGACGGAATGTTGCTACACAGAAAGGGAAAGTTAACTATTGGAAAGTTGAAGTCATCACGTTTGTCATAGAGCTTTGTACAAAGCCTTCCTTGTGTGTCAATTTCGAGAAATAGATCCAAATATGAAGCGGACCTCCTAGAATCTGTAGTGTCCTTTATCTCAAGTTCCTTCGGATATATGAGATGTAAATAGTCACCAAATCGAGGATTGTTTAGTGAAAGGACATCATCAATATAACGAAATGTGAGATTGAAGGATAAAGCAAGTTTGCGGTCCTTTTTGTCTAGAAGTGATTGTAAGAAGTCTGCTTCATATGAATGAAGAAACAAATCGGCAAGCAATGGTGCACAATTTGTGCCCATTGGGATACCTATTGTTTGCTGAAAAACACGTCCACCAAACTGTACAAATATGTTGTCGATTAGAAAATTGAGCATTTGTTTTTCTTGCTAGACTTTTGGATGACAAAGTAAGTCTTTTTATAACCGACTACCAAATACTTGTACCTGCGTTTTCCGTTCTTTTTGATAATGCTACGTTTAATCAGCTGTGCCAAACGAAATTTTAATTGTGAATGTGGAATTGAAGTATATAATGTAGAGAAATCAAACGTTTTAATGCTATTACATGATGAAAATGACTTAGAATGGATATTTTCCATCAGTTCTTTAGAATTTTTGAGAATCCACATTTGATTGACACCATTTCTAGAGTAACAACAATTGAAATACTTTTGAAGGCTTGATTTTATTGCCGCCAATATTGATGTTAACAAAACTGAAAGAGGCTTAGTTGTACATTTGGATGACCCAGCAATAAATCGTTGCTTGTATGGAGTTTTATGTAACTTTGGAATCCAATACAAGGATGGAACGTCATCGTTCTTTTTGTCAACAGAAATGCCAAAGGAAGAAATGACAGAATTATGATTGTTGATTATTTCCTCCTTTGACAGTGTTGTTGCTGTATATGTGGTGCTTTTGCTAGTACAACCAACCCCTAATTAAGCTGTTAAACAATCAATATAGTGTCTTTTGCATACGAAAATGATGTTGTTAGGTGCTTTATCAGCAGGTACGACAACATATTTGTCATGTAAGGTGGACAATGTCTTCGCAACATCAGGGTTGTTGAAAATAGATGTTGCATTGGTGCTCATCGAGCCTTTCAAAGAGTTAATCCTTTTCAAAACCAACGACCTCACAGACTTTACCCACTCAGAAAGAACGTCGCTTTCTTTTTCATGTTCTTTTTTGGCCCATTTTCTGGCATAGACTTCAACTGAATCCATAATTGTTTTGAAATTATGGTTCCAGTTGATTGCTCTAGGCTCACGATATTTTGGTCCTTTGGCCAAAACATCGCGGAGTTGGTCATTTTCCACTATGTTGAGGTCCCCGGTAATGACGTGGCCAGAGGGACTATATTTGAATGGGGATTTTTCACAAGAACAGTCTGGTGGTTTTGCTTTGAGGTCGTTGATTTGGTAATCCCGCAAAACTTGCTAGTTAAATACCTTAGGTGCAATGGTTGGAAGTATAGGAATAAGAAATGACGGGAACACTTTTGTCTTTGAAATAAGGAGGGATATGTTCTGTTCTGAATAATCGGTTGTATCCAATTTCAAGAACAATGGCTGTAAGACATTTGATTTAAAATCAGTCACTGGATTTTCGAGACATTCTTTGTATAGTGTGTGAAGTTTGGAAAGAGGAATAGAATACAATTTAGTGCGAATGTGTTGAATCCCTAGAGGTTGTTGGATAGACGAAAGCAGTCCATTGATATACACGTCATGTACCTTCGGTTAATTATACTTCCGATGTCCATGACTGCGTTTGCGCCTCTCCTGCTGTTCAAAAAGATTCATCACATTCACATCATTGCATCTAGGACTTGATAAGTTCCCTAAACTGCCAATGTTGTCGTTGCAACCATAAGGTAAAGCGGTTCCTAACCTTCTTATCCAGAATTCTTCTCGTTGTTTTCGAAATGGTGTACTTAAAGTGGGATTGTTGGTGGTATGGTATATTTTTTCAAGAATGCGGACTTTCATTCATAATAATAACATGTATTAAGGATGGTCACACCTGAACTTTTATATCAAAGATTTTATGATTTGTGGTTTAAATGAAAGTTAACTGTCCGCTTTATCAAATGATAAAAGGAAAACAATAGGTCCGTGAACTCGTTTCCGAGATATATGACGTTAAAAATGATTTGGCGGGAAACCAGATTTCTCAAGATTTACAGAACTTTAAAATTGTGACGTTTTAGGTTTCAAAAACTATCGAGTTGTATCAATAAGTTCAATAAATTTTATACAGTTGTGTCTAATTGAAATTCTATTGAATCAGAATATGTTATAAAATGTAAGGGTCAGTGTGCATAAATATCCTTCAGTATTTTAAGGTATAATCCAGAGGAGTTCCAAATTCTGAAACATGAAGATTGACCACCCTTAAGTAATTTGTATTAGAATACTATTACATCCTTTGAAAAAGGGAACTTTTCGTTACCACGAAACATATACTAATGGAAAAAAGAAACTGCATCACTTTGAAAAAATCACAAATTCAAAATTTTATTTAGTATTTTATACATTTTATCACAGAAGTATTGCAAAATCATTTTTCTCAAGATCTGGACAAAAAATTTCATTTTTAGACCCCTTAAAGATGTTTTGTTTGCAGTTTTAAATCTGGTAGTGTCAATTTGAAATTCACAAAATCACACTTTGGAAACAATGCACAGTTTTGAAATTAAGTGTTCTCAGCTGATTTTCACCAAAAAAGTTTCTTCTTTTAGTGGTTGAAAGTTAACGGTTTAAATTTTGAGTGAAAAACTTGATTTTTCATTTTTGGGTAAAAAAAATGGTTTTTTAAATCTCAGAATCTGGAATTTAAAAAATATCGGATTTTTTACCCCAAAATGATCTGCATGATCCACTCGACATTCAGTAAAAATTTCAATTCGAAAACTGTATTTGTTACGATTTTCTGATTAAAAGAAATATGGGGACAATTGATTTCCAATAGACATGCACAGTTTCTTTTTTCCATGAGTATACATTTAAAAAATAAAACTGATTGATTGATTCATTGATTATTGTTAGTTTTATGTCCAGTCGACATTCAGGACACAGCACTCATGTCAAACGAAACGGGACAATGTACGACCATAAATCAGAAAGAAAAAGATCGAACTAAAAAAAATCCAACGCACTTTAGGACAATGCACCCATTGACGAAAGCGTCGGCAAAGATTTCGCACATGCCTCGGACCCTCAACTATGGTGACTAACAATGAAGAACCTTTGCATGAATTGGTCTCACAAGAGTAGGAACATTTACTTTGGTGGGATAAAGCTAACCATTATCCAGTTTAATATAAACGATTCTTATCTGTTGAAAATAAAATGCTGAATTCTGGTTGAACTTACACAGACTGGAAGACCAAAAATCGGGAGGGGTTGGTTGGGGAAACAAGGGAACTGCAAATTTTGAAGACCACTGGTATGGAAGGACAAATAAGCCTATTTGGTGCACTATTTGAGGGTCCACAAAGCGATCTTTTACGTACATAATTTAAAGCGTGGCACTCTCCACACATGTTGGCCCACTTCGGTTTGTAGTAAGGTTTTCCGCATTATAGCCTGACGTCCCCGGCATTCATTATGACAGAACTGCCCCATTGATCTTCCTTGAGCAAACATCCCAGTTTCTTTGTGGACTAAGCGGCTTGACCCTTTTTTTTCAAAATTGCCCTTATATAGGACATTGCGTGGAGCAGCAAAATCAAATTACCAATAGGTTGTAATACCTGTAAGTAGGATTTGCTTTAACAAAGAGGGAGGGGGTCATATTTTAACATGTCTTGTTATGGCTGAAGAAAAGACAGTTAGATGATCTTATTTGTAATGTTTTGTATCATATGGTGATGAAAATTCAAGGATAAAAAAAAAACAACATGACAATCAATGTGAATGATTTATTGAAATAAAACCAAGAATAAAGTTGAAAGAATCTTAAACATTGTCAATTACAACAAGCGTAGATTTAATTAATTATTAAAATAAACTAATTATTTATGCATACAGTGAAAAAAGGTCAATATACATCATCTATAATACTAAATTAAGAGACTGAATTGTTTGAGCCGCATATCCTAAGTGACCAAATATGACTTATTAAAGCGGTGATTTGTTCTTTAAAACCCCATTTTTTACTTACAAAATGTCGTTTTTTGTCAGTCTTGTCTGACACCAGTTTACCAATTAAATTTAATACTATTTTGTCGCTGAAATTTCCGTTTGTTAAATTAAAAATTGTTTAGAACCTTGTACTGCACATGGTCGATAACCTCGGTGCTGGATTTGGCTTCCCTGTGAGAACATTTTTAGGTTTCGAGCACTTTTCGTTGTTCATAACTATTTGGTTTTAACCTTCCAATGTTTTGACTCAAATGCTGCTAAAAAGAGGTTACTCCTTGAAATAAGCATAATTACCCGTTTTGGTATGTGTATTGTGAGAATAACCGAATCAGAAGCCCAATTCCGTTCCGGAACATCTAATCTGTCACGCATGCTCAATGCATGTTTATTACGTACTGGAACTGTTGATGGCGGGAAAGATTCAAACATTGTACCACCAAATTACCTTACCTTAGTTAAAATTTTATTTCATTTAATTCTTATTTTGTTTATTTCACTTATTATCTATTAGTCATTTTAATGTTTGGCAAAATTGAATGGGTTATATATATGGACGATGAAAATGAAGGAGATTATCAAAATGAACATGAATGATAATGAAAAATAAAGGGATGTGAATTTTATTTCACTTTTTTATGTTAAACAAAATCGGACAAAACGGTACGGGTACGGGTAAATGAGAAAACAGTGACACAATACTATTTTATTGAGTGAGTTAGTTGTGTTTATCCACTAGCAGCGCAATATGAGTTATATATGGGCGATGGGCATTAAAAAGGCGATAAAATGAACATTAAATGAGTTAGTTAGTTAGTTATTGCTTTACTCCCAAGCAGCACGATTTCGGCTATATCCGGGAGATGAACATGAAAGTGGTGATACAATGAACATGAAATGATGATGAAGTGGAGGAAATGGGGACACAAGGCAAATCGGGTAGGAGAATTTTGACTGCCACTGGAAAAAGGAGTGATGGGAAGGGACGGGAAATTTAGCCTCCTGCATGGGGATCCTACAGGTCCTACTCTTACCGAGACCTGCCGCAGGGTTCATTAACATGCGAGGAACGTGACATTTTTCCCAACACGGTGCACCACTATGGTTTGCGGTCAGGTTTTCCGCATTATCGCCTGACGACCCCGCATCTCTCGATGTCAGGGCTGCCCCATCAACAACTTGGGGCACACATCCCAGTCGCTTTGTGGGCAAAGCGGCCTGACCCGATGTCAGGTTTATGAGCGCTCTTTAGTGGACTTTTACCGACAAGCTTAGCGCTGCTGCGGGCCTATTCGTCACCCGGAACCCGCACGGGTTACATTAAATGAGAAATATATCGGGAGGTGGTGTGTAAAACAAAGAACCAGTAAAGACCTAAGAACACCTGGAGGCGTACTGCAAAGAGAGAGGTGAAAGATCATCAGCTAACATGGGGAGAGATGGAAAAAACAGCCTAAGACAGAGACAAGTAGAGAACATGCCCTATGTGCCCCGGGCTTAACAAGGACTAGGTAGGTGGGTAGGGGTACACATGTCAGCCCATTATTGTAAGCATTTAGGCTTTCTTTATCAATGATAGACCTTGCTTTTCCCAGGTCAATATCAATGCGAATGTTCTTAGGCCATTTTCCCGAGGGTGTCTTTAAGTAAAATAATACATTTGGTAACTCCTTATTCGCCTGATTATCATCCCGAATCGGGATAAGCGTACAAAAAATGCTTTTACTTTCTTGAAGTAAATAATTAGTGTCAATAATCAGTTAGCGATATATCTGGCTTAATGTCCCTGTTGGTATCTAAAAGAGCATTTAAATGGGAAAAATCAGCATTTTTTGTCTGAAAATAAAAAGTGAAACAGCATGAAATGTGTAGTTGATTAAAATTAAAAATGAAACCAAGGTTAAACAAAGAGAAGATTATACATTGTCAAAATAAAAGTAGTCATTTTAAGAACATTACAAATTAGAAAAAAAACTAGGTAGAAAATCCATAAATACACTGTATTAAGGAGATTGAAGGGGAAAAAGAGAAAATAATATTATTTAACCTTAATGTATTGAAAGCCTTAATAGAAGAGTTGATATTTCAAAAAAAAGAACTGAAGCGGTTATTTGTAACGGTATTGATATTAATAACTACATTTAGTTCATGAATTTTAGTGTTATAAAGCAAAAAGGTCATGATAAATTGCAATAAATTTTCAGACACATGAAGTCATCCTCGGAAACCCAGGGGTTCTTCTCTCGCCTACTCGTTGTGATGAATGAGTAAGTGAAAGAAGAAACCCTGGGTTTCCGAGGACGACATGAAGTATGATTACAAACGAATCAAACAGAGTTCCGAAAGTAAGTAGTGAAATTAACATGTATGAAAACATACGGAAAGCTAGAGATATCATTCAGACTTTGTAGTTAAAATATTGCATTTCAGACTTTCAAATATAGGACTTAAAATGTATACAAACACTGATTTCTACGAAATCCGGAGGTACAATGTATCTACGGAAAGCCAAAAATATCTTCAAAATTCAAACTTTTTACTAAGACTCTGTTTGTACGGAAAACGGGAAGTTTAGTTCTGACTTCTTCAAACTTCTTCGTTTTATACTGCAAATTCAGTTTTTCAACTACATGGTATGAAGTTTCTTAGTTCAGACATCATTTAAAAAAAATATATAAAGTCTTTGGATTTCCTACTTCTCTATTTCAATTTCGTGTGGGTAAGGAGGCAACGGGTTCACAAATACTTTGCAAAGGACTATACTTAAATAAATTGAGCGAAACACCATGCAATATTGTTTAAAGATGGTGTTTGTTTCAGCCTGTCACACTAAAAAACTTTTCAAAATTAAACCAGAAAGATCTGTAAAATTCTCAAGTCACAGGTATTCATATTAAATTTTTTCCAAGAATATGACTCTAAATAAATTTCTACTTATACTTCCGTATCAGGACATGTTTTTAAAATCTAAGCATTGAACATCAAAAACCGATAAAGAAGAGAATTTGATACGGAAAACAATACCGTGCATTGCATATTGTTACATCTCATGAAAACAGTCACCAAAACGCTGTTAAGGAAGCAGAGGTACCAATGGTGTATCTGAATGTCAAAAGTCCGAAAGGGCAGAGACTAAACCAGTAAACACAAACAAGAACGGGACAAAAACAGACAACACGTAAAACATGGAAACACAAAACAACTGAATATCAATCAACAACGCGAACTCCAGTCGAAACAAGAGTGAACTCAGGTGCTCCGGAAGAGTAAGCAGTTCCTGCTTGCTATAGCACACCCGTCGCGTTGCCAATAGTCCATTCAGCGTGTCAAATCCAGTAAAGGAAGACAAAACAACACACTATGACAAACCAACATCTGCACTCATCTGAGAGATCGAAATCCCATATTTGTCTATAAGTGCATGATGTCTTCCGTAAAATTTCTTGAGTGAAGACAGCAACCGAGGAGCAACATAACCCTGTGTGAGCAATTTTTGCGTCAGACGTGTCGCTCTGCTAAGGAAATCGATGTAAGTCCCGCACGCTCTGGAGTAACGAATCAATTGAGATACGTAAACTCCATAAGCTGGAGCTGACGGAATATTGCTACACAAGAAGGGGAAGTTGACGATTGGAAAGTTGAAGTCATCACGTTTGTCATAGAGCGTTGTTGAAAGTATTCCTTGAGAGTCAATTTCGAGATGTAGATCTAAATATGAAGCAGACTTCCTAGAATCCGTTGTGTCCTTTATCTCAAGCTCCTGTGGATATATGAGATGGAGAAAGTCACCAAATCGAGAATTGTTTAGTGAAAGGACATCATCAATATAACGGAACGTGAGGTTGAAAGAGAGAGCTAGTCTACGGTCTTTTTTGTCTAGAAGAGATTGCAAGAAGTCTGCTTCATATGAATGAAGAAACAAATCAGCAAGCAAAGGTGCACAATTAGTGCCCATTGGAATCCCTATTGTTTGCTGAAAAACACGTCCACCAAACTGAACAAATATGTTGTCAATAAGAAAGTTGAGCATGTCGATTATTTGGTCTTCTGTAAATTTGTTCTTTTTCTTGGACTCATTGATGACAAAGTAAGTCTTGGTATAATCGACTACAAGAAATTTGTACCTGCGTTTTCCATTCTTTTTGAAAAAGCTGCGTTTAATGAGCTGTGCCAATCGTGATTTCAGTTGTTCATGTGGAATAGAAGTGTAAAGTGTGGAGAAATCGAATGTTTTGATGCTGTTACAAGATGAAACTGAATTAGAGTTAAGAATCTCCATCAGTTCTTTCGAATTCTTCAGGATCCACATTTGATTGACACCATTTCTAGAATAACAACAATTGTAATATTTCTGGAGGCCGGATTTTACTGCCGTAAGTATTGAAGTCAACAAAACTGAAAGAGGTTTAGTTGTACATTTGGATGACCCTGCAATGAAGCGCTGTTTGTATGGATTTTTATGTAATTTGGGAATCCAATACAGGGATGGAATGTCATCATTACTGCCACCAACAGAAAGGCCGAAGGAGGAAATGACAGATTTATGATTGTCAATGATTTCCTCCTTAGACAGTGTTGTAGCCGTGTATGTGGTGCTGTTGCTGGTACAACCAACCCCCAATTCAGCTGTCAAACAGTCTATATAGTGTTTTTTGCACACAAAAATGATGTTATTTGGTGCTTTGTCTGCAGGTACAACAACATATTTGTCATGTAAGGTGGACAATGTTTTGGCAACATCAGCGTTGCTGAAAATGGATGTTGCCTTAGTGCTCATTGAGCCTTTCAAAGAATTGATTCTTTTCAAAACCAATGACCTCACAGCTTAATTACGTTTAAACTCAGATGGTAGGGTTTTCCGTCTTGACGACCTCGATCGGAAGTGCAAGGCATTAAAATATGAAAAATAGTATTACTAAGAATTGTAATTTTATACAGAATTAAGATTAGTATTCAATAATAAAGCTGCAAAATCACACTGAAGCGGAGATGGCAAATGAAGAAACAATAAAATTAATTACTATACACAGGAGGTCAACATTGT
Source organism: Arcuatula senhousia (assembly GCA_963971305.1). Taxonomy (NCBI): domain Eukaryota; kingdom Metazoa; phylum Mollusca; class Bivalvia; order Mytilida; family Mytilidae; genus Arcuatula; species Arcuatula senhousia. The sequence goes on along the minus strand of OZ020307.1, from coordinate 29,320,200 downwards.
CATTTCATTGCTACTGTAGTTTACTGTAGTTTGTGTAAATTTCAAAATTGTCAAAACTCAAAGGTTTAAATGGTCAGTGTTTGGTGCGGCATATTTTAGTTTTGTTCTATGCTCTTTATATTCACGTTGTAAACACCCTGGGTGACCAAGGATGTTGTAATTTGTGCCATTAGAATTTTAACCTAGAACCTTTAAAAGCAATGATCACAAGAAAATCCTAAGTGTGTTGTAGCTGCGTCTGAGCAGATATAAACACATCTTAACATTATCCAACTTAATTGTCTTTCTTTAAATGTGGGTGAAACAAAGACATAATAATTACACGTAAAAGAGACAATCAAATATTTGCATATTAAAAACGACACGCACTCCAACATGTTGCTTTTTAATTTTTTATAAAGATCTTATTTCTTTTTCTCTGGAAAAAACCCTTTATCTAACTGTAAAATATCATTTTACATAATCTGTATAAGATAAATACTATTATACTCTTTTTAAAACAGGGACAATTTCGTTAAAATGAGACTGACCTTAAAAAATTTCACATGTTCACACTTATTTGAGCAAGACCTATTCCTTGTGTGAATCCTAATTGATATTATATACGGCTGATAAATTTTTGAATAAACAAGCTTTAGTGTGCTATTAGGTATTTTCAGTTTGAAAGTGTCAGCACAAGCAAGACTTATAGATTCTTGCATAAGTTCTTAGAAAAGACCGGCTGATCCGCATGAGTGATATATATTTTTTTATGGTAGAACAATAAAACGAGCCAAAAGACTCCATAAATTCTATAACGAGTAAAACAAATCAACACAGGTTATCAAAGAACGCATAAATGTACAGATTATTTTCAATAAAAAAATATGAACGGGAATCCTAGCTAGACAGTAGGAGAACACAATTATCGTCATGAAAACTGGTCTAAAATTTAAGTTTTTTTTGTTGTTTTTACGTTTTTCCTGAAAGATAACGTCATTTTATAATGAAGTTTTCACAATATCGGATACTGCCAAAAAATAACAGTTTCAGCATGATCTGTTCGATGCATTTATTATCACTTCGATGACATTATCAAAGCCCCAACCCTTGACACCGTTTTTGTTCGTATTTGAAGCACCAAACTATACGACATTGGCATGACTGGCTTGGCTCTTTAAAACACTGCAATTAAAAAAAGTAAATTTGTTAATTAAAGCTAAAACAAATTTCAAATAAATATTAAAAGAATATTTGAATCTTTTCTAATATTTTAAACAAGATACTTTCAGTATCACGAATGCACCATATACTCGAATCCTTCTGGTACATGTTGTGGTGCGTGTAATCAGAAATAAAGAAGACAACGCTTATGCCTTATCTTTGTTCAAAATCAGAAGCCATCGCTGCTTTAAGCTGTAAAGGGTTGTTATTTCCTTTCCCAGCAGGTGACCTCAGGGGTCGTCGACCAGATGGACTTGTTTTGAAAGATGGTTATATATCGATCAGGAGTGAGTTTCCTCAAAAGATTAATGCCAATCCATTCCACGATATTGTTGGTTGGCCCTTAGGAACGTATTTAAAACTCCTGACAATGGAAATAATTGCCGAACTAGCTATAGTGATTTGCTTCATCTTTTTTATTAATGCAGCTACACAACCTTACATTTTGACTATGAATGACCACTGGTATAGAAGCAGCAAACTAATGATGAAGTTTTTGTGACTTTTAACCATGGCCTACCCCTTGTACAGCGCTATTATCTTATCATACCACGTTGACTTCTACATTCATGATTATGCCTCTCAACACATTGTAAATAGAATCGTAGCAGATTGCTTAATCATCACATTTTGTTTAGTACAAACTGGTTTTCTTCCACACTTTTCTCTTTTGTAATTAGTTTTACTACGTAACTATACGGTTTATTATTTTTGTTTATAATTAAGGATGTACACTGGTAAGGAACCAAAGTTTAAAGGATTATATTTTATTTCAAACTTTGATTATTGCCATGTTCTGAAGCTACAAAGCAATTTATAAAGAACAATGCATAGGTTGCTATGCACTTTTCTTTGCTACAGACGTTTGATGGTGACAAATTTTGACGATTTTGCTTATTTTTTGCCCAATGTTTGACTATTTTAATGCTGCTCAATGGGTCTTCATAAGTGATGCACCAGTTATATTTTTCGGACAATAGTGTAGGCAACTTATTAAACATTCACATTTCCCTCTTTTTACAGATTAAAATGTTTTATCGCTTTTCTGGATTTATTATAATTAAAAAAAAGACTAATTGGCAAGGATACATGCATGTTTTTACGCATAGACATAATTTATGCAATTGACGATAACCTTATTTCTACGTTTTCTATTGAACAGTCATGCAAAATGTATATATAACAATACCCTTTGTCTACAATTAAAATACCAGTAAAATAAACACTAATAGAGGTTTTACAGCATTCTTTCGTTTGTTACGTCTTGCATAGTTCCCATATAATTGCATTATGGAACTTTTAATTGTTTAAATGACTGTTAACTAGTAATAGACAATTAAAGAGCACACGACGCAAATATTTAATGTCCACGCAAAGCTTTGAAAACATAAAAATCAATCAGCATTGAATGTAAAGGCTTTTATAATGGAAAGTAGATTATTATTAAGGTTTAAAGAAATAAATTTAAATGCATATATGCCTTCTGTCAATATTGATAATTTATAGGTTAAGTTAAAAAAAACATAATATATGTGTTACAAAACATCAATAATGAGGTTCCACGATAAAGCTATGTTTATTATTTTTTTAATTTTGTTGTTGTTCGTTTGCATGACTTAAGTAAAGAGTAGCCACTGTATTGCATAACTACCATTATTGACATGTATAGAATCACTTGAGCAGACCAAAATGTAATCTGCAACTGTTGTCTGGTACTTAAAATTTGTATAATCCCTATCTTTAAATACCATTTCTACATTAAAATCTAAGAACTGAAAGTACTGGTAGCCGGGATAATCTACAAACTTTATCTTGTTTATGTTTAGTAGAAAAGTAGAGTAGTAATTAGATATTGGTAAAGGAACTATATTGCAAGCGTGTATATTGAAATGTGATGAGGCACTACGACCATCCGCTATATTTTGATTGGTCAGTTACTGAAACGGCCGTGGGTAATCGTTACAGCTAATGACATTTTTAAATGGATTATGGAAGGATTACTAAATGGCCCGTATTGTCAGAAAAAAAAAACAATCATTTGAGTGGGAAGAAAAGTCTTCGTATTCGTCATTGTAGGCCAACATACCTTGTAATAGTGTAAAAACAATGGTGGCATTTAGAAGTTAAAAATAGGCTCAAATAAATGAACATGAAATGGGTGATACAAAGAAACATGAAATGGTAATTAAGTTAAGGAAATGGGCACACAAGGCATACTGTAGTTGATAATTTTAACTGCAACTGTAAAAGGAGAGATCAATATGAACAAAATTTCAGCCGCCTGAAAGGGGATCTTATGGATCCTTCCCTTATCGAGAGTACGAGCAGGGTTACGTGTAACGTGCGAGGACCCGGACATTTTTCCAACTTGGTGCACCAATTTTGTTTGCGGTCAGGTTAGCCCTATTTAAGCCTGACGTTCGTCTGCCATCCATTATGGCAAGGCTGTCCTATTTAACCACCCTGGACAAACATTCCAGTGGCTTTGCTAGATCCGAGCGCTCTTTTATTGATTTTTTACCGACAAGCTTGGCGCTGATAGGGGTCTATTCGCCACCCGGAACCCACATGGATGATCTTTAAAAGAAAAGTCGGAAACTTATCTGCCAGTCTACGTCAACTGGAATTACCGCCTATAGGAAGAGTAAATCTACCTACTTCTTCGATTATGCCCGGAGAAATGCTATACAAATGCGATATTTATCTATGTCAGATTATGCCTGATTCTGTGAAACTGTATAAAAGTTTCTTAGATCCCCAAAAGATAAGTATTCCTACTCTGTGTGTCTTGCTTTCAGGTAAAGGCTCCTCAATGTCAGTCACCATAGATATAGGTTCTAGATTGCGCGAAAAATTTGCCGAAGCTTTCGTCACTTTCTTTGTGCATTTAATATTGTCAAATGGTGCGTTGAGTCGTTGGCCTGTCTTGTGAGTTTGATTCATTTTCTTCCTGCTTTATCATGTTTATTGCATTTAAAAGAAAAAATAAATCAGAAACAGATCTGCCTGTGGTACATAGGCCTGTCTTGTGAGTGATTCATTTTCTTTCTGGTTTTTGATCGAACATCGGCCCTTTTCGCATGACCTACATCGGTCTGTGTTATAAAGGTCCGAGGTGGGTCTACATAATTGAGTTAAATGTTTCAATTTGTTCCTGTCCCGATTATCATGGAAAATCTGGACATTCAATAAACAGCAATCAATTGATCATTAATAAGTTAGTGCTTAATCCAAAGAAGCCCGATTCTGTCTATGTCCGGGAGAAACAAGGAACATGAAATGATGATGAAGTTGAACTAAAGGGGGACACAAGGCATATCGGGGAGGAGAGTTTTGGAAAAAGGAGTGATGGGTAGGGACAGGTAATTTAGGACCCTACGAGTCTTACTCCTACTGGGATCTGCAGCAGGATTCTTTAAAGTGCAAGGAACATGCCATTTTTCCAAACACGACACACCACTATGGTTTGCCGTCAAATAATCCGCATTATATCCTGACGACCTTGGCATTCATGTGACAGGGCTGCCTCATTCAACCACCTGGGGCAAAAATCCCAGTCGCTTTGTGTGCTCTTAAGTGTACTTTAACCGACAAGCTTAGCGCTGCTGCTGGCCTATCCGCCACCCGGAACCGCATGGGTAATCAATCAATCAACTATCATCAATCTAAGAAAGGAATTATGCGTCTGTTGCGTAGCCGATATTTATTTTGCAAGTTTGAATTTACTACATAAAATATTCGTAGGACAACCATTTTAAATTATTTTGGTTTTAATTTCGATTTCATAGTTCTGAAGATGTTACATTTCTGTCGGCAAGTTGAGCATGTTTGGAATTAATGAAGTACAGAAACGTTAATTGTTGAGTATCTTTGAGCTGACAATTACTAGAGTCCTAAAGTAATACAGCTGTAAATGTCACATAGGAAATTCGTGACAAAATCATCTGGAAATTGCTTACTGAACTCACAAAATGATTGCAAAATATATATAAAGAACCAACCATTTGATTTTTATGAAGGAGGGCTTAAATAGATTTGGAAATAAAAATGAGGCAAAATAAATCAGGAAATAAAAATGCAGGATGGTGCATAGACTAAAAAACAAGATGGTGCTTTTTTCCGTGAAATTAGTGTAATCTTAAAAACTTAATAAAGAAAGAATGTGTCCATGGGACACGGATGCCCCCGCTTGCCACAAACAGGAAGTTGATGTCCGACAGGTCTCAAAATCATTTAGGACGTAAAGTTTGTCATACTCAACCATCCAACCAAGTTTCAAATCATTTTCATGTATAGTTCCTGAGAAAAGCTTGACGGGAATTTTCATAGTCATGTTCACATATTTTAAAATTGGCCTAAGTCCCAAACAGGAAGTAGATGTCCGACAGGTCTCAAAATTGCTTAGGACGTATAATTTGTCAACTCAACCACCCTACTAAGTTTCAAATCATTCTCATGTATGGTTCCTAAGAACAGCTTGACGGAAATTTTCATATAAAGTTCAAATACTTTAAAATTGGCCTAAGTCCTTAACAGGAAGTAGATGTCCGACAGGTCTCAAAATCACTTAGGACGTATAGTTTGCCATACTCAACCATCCTACCAAGTTTCAAATCATTCTCATGTACAGTTCCTGAGAAAAGCTTGACGGAAATTTTCATAGTCATGTTCACATATTTTAAAATTGGCCTAAGTCCCAAACAGGAAGTAGATGTCCGACAGGTCTCAAAATCACTTAGGACGTAGAGTTTGTCATACTCAACCATCCTACCAAGTTTCAAATCATTCTCATGTATGGTTCCTGAGAAAAGCTTGACGGAAATTCGTACGGACGTACGTACGTACGGACGGACATGAGTAAAACTTAATGCCCCCCCGACATGTCGTCGCGGGAGCATAAAAAGTGGTGCCGTTAGTGCATAAAAAAATTCAAATTTCTGATTTTTCTAAAATAAAAAGACAGAATGATAAAAATAATATCAATTTTAACAACTAAAAAATGCAATAGTCAATATGTATAACATAAAATTTAAAATATTATGTTATTTATTATAATTAAATAAAATTGATTAATATTTATTTGAACAATTGCATCAACTGTACCTTAAAACAAATACATATGAATATTAAACAAGCAACAGTGAAAAGGCTGATATGTAATCCATGTAATCTTAGATGCTGACCACACATTTTTATTCTAAAAAACGAACCCAAACATACAAAAGACATAAGAAGCAAATGAGAGCTCCCCGATTACCACATTTTTACCATGTTTAAAATTTAACAAGAGGCTCTCAGGAGCCTGAATCGCTCACCTGGTTCTTAAGCTATGAGTCTCTTCTTTGAGCTACATGTATTACCTTAAAAGGGTCGTCTGACAACTTTTATCCATGGAGACTTTTGTAGAGCTTAATGGACTTTTGTAGAGCTTAATAAACTGCAGGTATAAGAAAGCAACAGCTATTCTGTATCTGCAATACTTATCATTTTATAGGGAAAGACATAAGAACAACCACTATGCTTACCTTCAAAAGGACATAACCTCTAAATTTATAAGGGGTCATCAAACTTAATCAACAAAATGGAGATTTTTGTCAAGTATAACTCAGCTTTCTCTATTTGCAGTAATTTTCATTCTTTATGACAAAAACAAACACAAAAAAAACACTGCTTTAGACCTTTGAAGGGCTGTAACCCCTGTAAGGTGTCATCTGACATCTTGAACCCAATTGAGCTCAATCAGCTGAAGGTTTGAGCAAGCAACAGCCTTTCTCTATCTGCAATAGTTTTCATTCTTTAGAGCAAAAACATGAAAAACACCGTTACAGAACATTACTACATGCCAAGTTTCAATAATTCTTGTATTTAGTTTTAATTCATCTAACAATGATCTCGACCCTGAAAAAAATTCCTACAACATTTGATCTGCTCTTACTTGATTGATATAAAGAAACATCTCAAGTTTTTGTACTGATTTAAAACTATTTTGAGTTCCCATCAAGAAACCACATTTTCCAGATTTTTGTTTTTGTTTTTACACACATGAAATGTTACGATATCCAAAAAACCAAATTATGACTTAGACCAACCTATATGTATGTGATGTGGACTGTGACATTAGTGAGAATTTCTCAGAAATCATTTGTGTAAATGATTGTATGCAAAAGTTTTAGCAATACAAGATGACTTCAACTTCTCTAAGAGGAAATGTCTAACTAACAAACCTTATGATTTTATTTTTTATTTAAATTTTACATTTAACATTTGTTTAAAGTAAAAATTTTAAATTTTTGTTGGTAACATAATCAAGTTAAATAATATTTACTTTCCACTTGCATTTTGAGTTCAAATTAACATTTTTTTAATCCTTAAGAATATAATTAATGCTACGAATACAAAAATTTCATACAGTATATATATTATGTATATTGTACAAACACAAATTTCATGCCATTTGCAAATAAATAGATCCATATTTCGTAGTATATAGTAATTAATGTTATTCGTAAAATAAAGTTCCATATATAGAGTATAAATGTTCCAATGTCCATTTCAAGTAGAATACAGTCCATATTCTAGAATAATTGTTCAACCATCACAAAGTAATATGTAGAGCAGCTATAGCACCAAATTTTGGAATTACTTATTGTTCCATGATCAATGTATGTTGAAGAATGAAGTCAAAGGCTTAATTCAGTGGCTTAATTGTTTCATCATCACTATACTTTGCAGTATAACAACACTTAAGTGTCCAGAGTCAACAGTGTCGATTGTTCATGTAGAATCTATATATCCTCACAGCACTTATCAATTCAGAATTTATACAACTATTTGAAGCGTTTTACAGAAAATGCCAGTAAAAATTATCTTGTTTGATTTCAAATACATGTCAAATCTGCAAAATACATCATCCTAGAAACTGTTGCAAGGACTTGAAATTGGAATTGGTATATAAGAGCACCATGGTTAGTTTTATCTAGTCATATTATTTCATTATCAGGGTAACAAACATATTATTCAAGTATGTTCTATTAGATCTACCCTGTTCTGTATATTTCTTATATAATACATGATATCATGAATGCATCTTATTATGTTATACAATTAATATTTTATTTTCCAACAAAGTCCTTGAAAACAATTACTAAAAATAATGAATGAAATCTTGCAAATCTGACAGTTACTGTATTATTTATCATCATATCATGATTACATATATATTTATAGAATAACAAATTTATAAAAGGAATTAAAACATATTCATTAAATAGATATTATAAAATTCTGGAACATAAATTGAACCAGTAGTAAAAAACATAATGTAAAAGTCTCTCAATTGTGACAATCTAACAATAATAAAAATTAAAGATATGTTGATATATATAAATGTTGATAAAATGATGGCATGTGCTGTATTAAAAAATATCTACTGTAAGAAGGAAGTATTTCACATGATGTTATTTTCCTATAATTTACAAAACTAAAATTAACCCCATGGAAATTATATAGAATATATGTATTCTAATGCAAATGGTTAGTTTATCAAAACTTCTAAAATATCAATATACAAACAAGAATGTCCAAAAGACACAATGCCCCATCTGGCAGCATTTAGGACGAACAAACAGACCAGAACACTATATGCCCCCTTCTTTCATAAATGGAGCATAAAAATGTCAATCTTTATAGAATTAAGTTAACATAAAAAATGTCATGTTTACAGTATTAACAAAGTACAAAATACATGTGGAAAGTGGAAAGATACAATTGCAATTTACCTACAAATACTGTAAATATATATCATTTGTTAAGCATGCAGTGGTAGAGTTGGAGTCACCCTTTACAAGAAATTCATAACAAAGCACATCGTATGTTTCAACCCCCTTCCCCTCCCCAGGACACTGCATGCTTAACAAAGATTAAAATGTGAGTGGCAACCCTTCAATATGCCAAAACCACTCAATGCATCACACTGCAACTGAGCAGTGTGATACATTTTAATTTCTTTGCGGGTTTAAACCTTTTCTACAGTTCCATTGCAACATATACCACTGAGTGATCTGACCAATATGTTTCTATTACATCAGTGTGTATGCATGATTCTCTGCTTTCACGAATAAAAATCAAATCCAACTTTGTTTTGTTTACTGTTGTTGCTTTTGAAATCACCTGTCTGCATTCAAATGTATCTTGCATGAATTGTAAGAACCCTTGGTTAGATGACAATACATGTACATCAAAATTGAAGTCTCCCATTATAACAGTCTTTGTAGCATTCACATCAAGAACTGGCAGAAGTTCAGACAAAAGAATATGCTTGAAACTTTGAAAAGTACAGCTAGGGGCTTTATAAACTACAACAACCTGTATCTTCCCTTTTAACCCTGAAAGAACTGTGGTTATGAATTCAATCTCTGAATTTGAAAAACTATGTTCTTTGAGAGCATTTTGGTCACTTTTGCCAAACAGGGCTAACCCATGAGCTGGTCTATATCTTGGATCTGTTTGCTTTTGATCAATTCTTGTCAAAACTTTAAACCCTGGTATACAACATTCTTCATTTTGGGTCAATCTTGTTTCAGCAATGCCAACAATATCTGCATCCAAGATATTTGGATCAGCTGATATATCATGACAATGAGCATGAAATGATCTGGCATTATTGAATACAATTTTCAAACAATTGTTGGAAATTTTGTACAATGGTGTGTAACACAGTTGTAAGATAGCATTGGTTCTCAATCTTTTGATTTCTTCTTTAACACACTCAGACACTGCTATTTTATCCACATTCAGATCTAATATATGTAAACCATTTAAGGATCTGACTCTGCTTAAAGCAACATAATGAATGTGTGGTATCTTCCCTCTGTGTTTTGTGTTTAAATTAACCACAATTCTATCCAATGTATCTCCCTGAGATTTGTGAATGGTCTTTGCTGCAGCTGGTTTCAAAGGAAATTGAATGCGGTCATAAGATTTCTGTCTGTACACAAAGGATCTCTTAATATCAAAAATGGGTGTCAAAGATTTGTCAATATCTCTTGTAAATAAATGTCTATATTTTCTTCTAGATGCTAAACCTATTCTCTGATCATCAAACTTTACCCACACAATACTTGGTCTAGCAGATTCAGTTTTATATTCCACCAATTTCACCACACAGGTAGATCCATTTGTAAGGCCATCATTGACATCAATATTGGCTGTTAGATCATAAGTCATGCCAACTGCAAGCTGTACTTCTTTTGCAAGATTAGCAGTTTCAGCTTGTTTCTTAGGAAGACTGTTTATCAGCTTATTCTTTATCTGTTCAGATACATCTCCACTGACAGAGTCAAATGCATTTACAATGACCTTTTCAGCTTCAAGTTTCATTATATGCTGGACATTGTAATTGTCAACAAGGTTATTTTCAACAAATAAATGAATAGCTGATAGTTGTTGATGTGTTTCTTCATTTTCCACAGTTCTAGTCCTTAATACATCTAAATCTTCCTGTGTCAGTTCATTTTCTCTCAGACGGTTCAAGAGGTTTGCAAATTCGAGATCATCTTTTTGCCTCATAATTTCGACAAGCTCATGAAAAGTAAACTTTTCCCTCCATAAATTTGGTGCTAATGCAGACATGCCTCTTTTCAAATCTTCAAAAATCCAACCATCAAAAACTGGTTTCAACTGAAAGAAGTCCCCAATAGCAATAACACTTACACCTCCAAATGATTGCTTGTTTCCCATTATTTTTTGCAATCTTGTATCAAGAAGAGAGAACATTCTATTGCCAACCATTGATATTTCATCAATCATGATAACTGATAAATGTCTATACCTCATTCTCAAAGAATTCAGAACATCAGAAGACAAAGTCTGCTCTTCCAACTTTTTGGAAGGTTGAATTTGAAAAGCATTATGCAATGTAACACCTCCAATATTATAAGCAGCTTTTCCAGTTGGAGCACACAACAAAATTCGAACTTCATCAGGGTTTTCACCCTCAACAGAGCACAAATATCTGTGCAAAGCCTGATATAAAGCCTTTACAACAACTGATTTACCAACTCCTGCACCACCAGTTAAGAAAGCATGTAATGGCTCTTGTTTAGTCTTTATCCAGGTTGTCACATGTTGGAAAAACTCTCGCTGCTTTTCATTTAGACTTTGAAGCATGCTTTTATATTCATCATCTGGTATTCTTTTTGCATGACTGATTAATTCTACTGCAGCACTAGGCATTCCAAGGTCTTGACCAATATCATAGTTTATGTGATCTGGTTGCCTGTCTGGGTTGAAATGAATGTATTTTTCAGCATCAACAATGCTTTCTTCTGCAGCTTCATTTTCAACTTGTTCAGTTCCTGGAGCTATTTCATCGAAGTTGTCAATTTCATTTTCAGCAAGTTCAATAGCTTTATCTAATTCTTCTGCTTTTTGTTCATATTGCTTTACTTTGTGCTCAATGATACGAGAGACTATCAAGTACTTCTGTTCATAACTTTCACATCCTTGTTTAAGGTCTGCTTCATTTCTCCAAGGAAAGAATAGCATTAAGCGTTCCCTGTAAAAGTTTTCTGAATCTGTTTTTTTGTTGAATCGAACATATCTAATCACTCTATAATTTTTCCTCTGCCTGATCACCATGCCATTTTTAAGTGTCAGCTTAAATGCAGTTTTTTCTTCAGCATCTATTGTTTGTGGAGTTCCTTCATCTTCATTTTCAGATTGTTCTTCAACTTCTTCATTTTCAGAAGATTTATCTGGGAAAATCACTTCAAGTTGAGACATGTAATCAGCTAGACACCAATGTTCTAACGCTTTAGGTCTCTTGGCATATCTTTTAATGGCATTGTCTGCTTTAATGTCTGTTGAATCAGGAGAAAGCTTTTCTAACTTGTCTGAAGTCTTAAGCAGAAATGTTCTTTTTTCACTCTGTGATGTATTTATAAAGACTACTTCTCTAGTAGCTTTAGTGAGTGGAATTTGCAACAATAAATACACTGCCTCTTGTGCACATGTTTCAACAGAATTTGTGAAGTAATTTCCTATGAGTCTGACTTGCTGTTTCAAACCTAAATTACCTTGTCGTGCTTCTTTTGCAGCTTGGTCTAACAAAGCACTCATCCCTTTTTGTGACTTACTGATATATGAAACAATGTACATTGCACAGGCATACGGGTCAATAACGAACTGTAAATCATGGTTTGCTTTCCATGCTGCCAACACATCTTTCATGTATGGATTAACACGCCCCTCTGATGGTTTTCGTTCTAGGAAAAGTTTTGGTCCTCGAAGATTGCTTCTAATTGCTTTTATATAATCTTCCTCTGTCATTTCAAGAACATTTTGAAGGAACTCTTCATAAGACAAGTTCTCAACATTTTCTATTTCTTGTAGGGAGTCAATTTTTTGTTGAATTTCTTTGTAAATAGCTTTGTATTTTTCCATATCAGATTCCAAAGGCTCTAAGATCATGGTTTTCTTTAGAGGGGGCAAAGGAAACCCAAATCTACAGACTGCATGTCCTCCTTTTCTACATGTCTTTGAATGCTTATGAACTTGCAACTGCACCCATTCTTTGCCAGTGGAAGGATTCGATGAACAGGAAATAAATTTGTTAACATAATTAACAATGGTTTCTTCAGAATCCTGTTTAAATTTTGGGGCACCTTCAATCCAAACCAACATGTGAATATGTGGTGAACCTCTTTGCTGGAATTCTACTCGATAAAAGTAATCAGTCAAAATGCCAATTGGAGAAAATTCACTTTTCAAGATAATTTTGAAAAACTGTTGAACTCTGTAGTCAAAAAATCTTGAACACGTTACAGGATCTTTTTGCACAAGTCGGGTCTTGTCTTGCCAAGTCATGCTATTAAGATCTTCTTCTGAGTAATCCTTTTCATCATTTAATTGACCAAGAATTTTGAGAAGATCATTCCATTTTGTATCAGCAGATGACAGAGATCCAAACCAGGATGGTAATCCAATTTGGCGAATCATTGCAAAGACATCTTTTTTGCGTTTTTCAAGATAGACTGGGGAATTTCTTAAGGTACGAAATATGTAGTATCCTTCGTCTAAACGAACAAGGTCTTTCACTACTGATGGATTAAGAATATCTTTGGCAGTCCATGTTTTACCATCTGATTTACATCTTCTTAGAGCAAGATTTACTTTGTCTGTTACATTTTTTAACTGCACTTTTTTCAGTTTAAAAAATAGATTTGGAACAGACTGAGCTACTCTTCTATCAACTGATCTTAATTCCCATTTAACAATGTCACTGTAATGTACTGGGACACTTCTTTCTTTAAAGTCAGGTCTTCGTTGTCCACAAAAAATAGAGGGAAATGCAAGATATTCAGCATCTGCATCATAATAAAGACTGACAGGTTTCTGGCCTTCTCCCGGTGCAAAAACAAATTCTTTATCAAGGCTATTTGATTCATCTATAATTTCATCCAGAAGAGTATCTAAATTCCCTACAGCTTCAGCTTCATCAATCTCACTAAAGTTGTCACTTTCCTCTTCACTTTCTGTATTATCATTATCAACTAGACTTCTTTCTGTCTGATTCTGCTGTTTGTTTATCTCTTCAATTCTGTTTACCCACTGATTATCCACAGTTATGCCAGAAGATTTGTACATTTCACTAGTTCTCATTAAATAATGTAAAGCGCATATGACTGCTAAAGGTCTAACATTTTCAGAGAAATCACAGGTCTTAAAAGAAAGCTTCTTTTTCAGCTTTACGGCAATTGTCCCTGTCTGTTCAATATTACGTGGCAGAGCATTTATTGCAGGCTGAACATCTACAGGAACATTGACAACATTTCCTTTAACTGAATACTGACCACCTGTTGGCAACTGGCGTATCTGCATAAATGGAATTCGCAATGATACCAAACGTTCTTCTAATGGATATAAATTAAGTTCTATTGGTTTATTTGGAAATCCCATCTTGTTTGCTATTGCATATCGTGGTATTTTATTTTTCTTCAAAGCATTGACACATGTATGACAAACCCATTCCTTATTGTCAACTGATTTAAGATTTGTTATACAACTCTTCAGCATGTCGGGGCTTATTGTTTTCAAACCACTACAATTTACAACTGATTCAGCAAACCATGTTTGATGACAGCAGGTACATATGTAACAGGGACCAACAGAAATAACTTTTTCAAATTTTTCTATACATTCATTCAAAGTAGAGCCTTGAGATTTTACTTTCTTTAAATGATGTTCATGCTGCACATACTCATCATTTGTTCTTTGCTTTGCCTTGCTGGTTTTATTAATCAGTTTATCTTTATCTGGATTGTGTTGTCTTGCAGCCTGTTTGGCCAGTCTCTCAAGTTCCAAAAAGCTGTCATCAGATCTTTTGTTTCTCTTTCTTTTTACATCATTTTTTGCCTCTTTTTGTTGAAATTCTTCATCTTCTCTAGCCTGTTGTTTACTTTTCAATTCTCTTTGCCTTTCTAAACTCCTGAACTTGGAATCCTTCCTAGCCTCTCGCTTATCTGATGTTTCTTTTTGTTGAAATTCTTCATCTTCTCTAGCTTGTTGTTTACTTTTCAATTCTCTCTGCCTTTCTAAACTCCTGAACTTGGGATCCTTTCTAGCCTCTTGTTTATCTGATGTTTCTTTTTTTTTAAATTCTTCATCTTCTCTAGCTTGTTGTTTACTTTTCAATTCTCTCTGCCTTTCTAAACTCCTGAACTTGGGATCCTTTCTAGCCTCTTGTTTATCTGATGTTTCCTTTTTTTTAAATTCTTCATCTTTTCTGGCCTGTTGTTTACTTTTTAATTCTTTTTTCCTTTCTATACACCTGAAGTTAGGAATTTTTCTGGCTAACTGTTTGCTAATGACTTCTCTTTCTTTTTCCACACTTCTGAACTTGGGATCCTTTCTAGCCTCTTGTTTATCTGATGTTTCTTTTTTTTTAAATTCTTCATCTTCTCTAGCTTGTTGTTTACTTTTCAAATCTCTTTCTCTTTCAGCACTTCGGAACTTAGGGTCTTTTCTTTTTTCTTGCATGTAAGTTTTAATATAGTTCGATTTTTTTGTTTTTAAATCAGTTTTTTGGGTTACAAGATTTGTTCTCTTTTTCTGGTCATCAAAATAGTCCTCCATCAATTTTTTTGTCATCTTTTCTTGAACCTCAAAGTTGTTGTCAACTAATTCACTGTTTTTATGACTATGCTTGATAGGCATCTTTATTTCTGGTAGAACATCTGTGAATTGTAGTGGAAGAATTTCAAACTGAGACATTAAATCAATATTAAGACTTATATAGAAGGCATACATGTATGTAACAAGATCTTCTATATTTCTGAAAGCAATTTGTAAAGATAACCCAAAATCGTCACTTGGCTCATACAAACCGGATTGCCCATGAGAATGTGAATCAAAGAAAATGTATGTCTGACCATTCCAACTAACAGCTGAACAGATGGCACCAATCATTATCAATGCAAACTCAGAATGTGTAAAACATTTTTCAAGACCTTTCTGCAATGTCAAAACATCATGAAACTCATTGTTATGAACAGCTATGCCAACTAGTACCTCTCCTGTATTTACATTAACTTTTCTATTATCAAACTCTACAGAAGAAGGAATTTCATCCAGTGTCAAAAGCATGTTTCTAAATCTACCTGTATCTTTAAGGGTTTCAATAGTCTTTGTGTATGCTTCATCGCCAACTTCTAAAACATGATCTAAATCTATATCCCTATAACACTTGCACCTAGATAGCATAGCTAAATATAGCAAACTGTTGCATGTACATTGATTTCCTCTTGTTTCGATAGAAAACTTGTCATCCGACTGATCAAAACTTCCAAAATCTATGAAACAGCACTTGAAAATGGAAATGTTTGAATAAGTTTGAAAATCATTAATAGTATTGATATTAGAAAGTTCATTTGTAATCTCATTAGGGATACCATTTGTAAAATCATGTTGCGCCCGAAGGCTGACATTTTCAATCAAATTTGGCACCCGAAGGCTAACATTTTCAATCACATTTTGCGCCTGAAGGCTATCATTTGCAATCTCATTAGTAATTTCATTAGCAATCTCATTTGTAATTTCATTTGGCGCCCGAAGGCTCTCATTTTGATCTCATTTGGCGCCCGAAGGCTTTCATTTGTAATCTCATTTGGCGCCCGAAGGCTAACATTTGCAATCTCATTTGGCGCCCGAAGGCAATCATTGTTACTGTTGTTAAGGAGGACAGTATCCCCCGCCACCTGGTTATGGCAGTCAGAGTCAAATTTGTTACTGTTGTTGAGGTCAGAGACCCCGAGGCCAGTATCCTCAGTCAAGTCCGTCCGTTTCTTCTTTATCCTTGGATTACCATCCCCACTCATCATCATCCTTCTTTTCCAGTTAGCTTTGCGAGGCATTGTGACTGCAATTATAAATTGAAAAAATACTTTTGTCAGATATAATTTTCTAAAAGTATCAACTATCTTAATACTGCAAGGCTTTGAGAAAAAAATTTCATTTGAAATAAATGTTGGAAAACTTGGTCAGAAATAAACATTGATTTGCATCATTTTATACACAATTTCCTGTAACAACCATTCAAGTGTTTGCCTAATTTTTTTTAAATGTTGGTTTGGGGACTCCTAGATGTCTTACATTTAGTACAATATTCAAAAATACAACAGTAGTAAAATTTATGGCTTACAATTACACTTCATATATATAAAATTCAATATTAACCAACATTCTGAGAGTATTATATTGCAAATTATCAAAAAATATTCGAAAGTCTGAAGGGTATTGCCCAGGTAAATAATTTCTGCAACAAAACAAAATGTAAACTTCATCTGCAAGTTATCATAGTCATTAGTACATGTAGACTCCCACATCAAAAATCAGATCATTATCTATATTATAAGTGTTTTGAATAAATATCTGAAGAAAAACTAAGGAATGATAGGCACAGTGCCATCCTCAATCTCTAAATCTTGGCCTTTGCCAGTAGAGGACAAACTAGAATTGCTTTAGGTAACTAAAACTGACGTCTCCCTTTTCATTTTGTGTATTTTACATTATGACCAAAGGTATGAAGTCAATGGTCAAGGTCAACCATGAAAATGTGAACATGTTTTCTTGTAGTGACCTTCCAGCATACTAAATATCTAAGGCCTATGTCAATAGACAAAAAATCTTATGGCTTGGAAAAAAATGTTTCAAAATATCAAAATTGACCTTGAGGTCAAAGGTCAACCATAATGGTACATGATACAGCGTCTTGTAGTGACCTACCCACATACCAAATATTTAAGGCCTATGTCACAAAAAAGTTATGGCCTAGGCCTACACAAGTCCTAAATATCACCATAAATGAACTTCAGGTCAAACGTAAAGGTCAACTATTTTGGTACGCAACACATCGCCTTGAGGGAACCTAACTACATACCAAATTTCTAAGCTCTTTGTCAAAAGACAAAAAAGATATGGCTCAGACAAGACTATGGTCAAAATTTCATCAAAAATGACTTTGAGGTTAAAGGTCAAGGTCAACCATGTTTATATGTGACACATTGTCTTGTAGTAACCTATCCACATACCAAATATCTAATTTAAGGCCTTTAACAAAAGACAAAAATGTTATGGCCCACACAGGACTATAATCCAGAATAAAATCATAAATGACCTTGAGGTCAAAGTGAACCACTTTGGTACGCAACACATCACCTTGTCGTGACCTAACTACATACCAAATACCCAAGTCCTTTGTCAAAAGACAAAAAAGTCATGGCCCGGACAAGACTATGGTCCAAAATTTCATAAAAAATGACTTTGAGGTCTAAGGTAAAGAGTCAACCAAGTTGGTATGTGAATCATTGTTGTGTAGTGACCTACCCACATATCAAATATCTAAGGCTTATGTCAAACCCTGTATATTGTAAATTCAATGTCTACAGACAACAACATCTACATAATATTTCAAGACCAATTTTATTAGCAATTGTATAAAAAGTAAATTTCATTAAACCCGTACTAATTAAACTTGAGCATAATCCTGTTTTATGTGTCAATTTTACCATGATGTACAATTTTGTAATGATATATGTTTATTCTTATGATGCATTCATGATTCTTGTACATGTACATACATGTACAAAATGTACAAAATGTATATGTGTATGGAATCTCAGGATAATGGCACACTTCCTTCATGGTAAAAGAAAAAAGAAAACTGATTTTAAATTGTATATATTATTTGCATTATAAATAAATATTTTAAATTCAGGGTCAATGGAAAACCCCATTGCAGCAACCACAGGTCACATTGAAGGCTGCTGGCAGTTTTTCATTGTTGATTTTTAAATGCAGTTTATGTAGTACATGTACATGTTTAAAGGTTTTGTTATGTATACCTATTCCACATCATATCATGACATCTTCTATTTACAACTACCGGTACATTATACAATTATAATACATGTACTGTCTGTTTTACAAGACATTTCTGTTTTTTAATTCATGTATTAATGTTGTATCTATCAGGCCACTCCAAGCCGATTCCTTGTTGGTCAGACATTTTAGCAAAAACAGGGTGTGAGTGCACAAAGTCTTTATTTTATTTTTTTCCAGAATCGTCAATTTCAAACAGGAGAGGATTTTTACCTAGAGAGCTGCAACCTTTTTTTTAAATTAAAACAGAAAAAAATAGAAATCTATTTCACATCAAGCGAGCGCTAAAATATAAGGCCTCTTTTTACAGTATACATGTACATGTAGATATATTATATCATGAATATTACTATTTGCCACACATGTTTTGATGATTATTGACTGAAACAACTGACAAGTTGTAGTCTTAAGACATGAAAACTTTTAAATCCATGTGAAATAAACATAAATGTAGTTTAGAAAGCAACTGTAGTGCTAAAAATGTTGGGACATAATTTTGGACACAGACACAGGGATTTATATTTTTAAATGAAGATTTTTTTCTTGCCAACAATTTTTAAGATGCTGGGATTCTGCCAAATGAGAAGTTAATTTGGGGTGGGACGATCTCTAAAATATTCAAGTAAAAAATCATATAATATGACATGATAAATTATAAAACCATCTGCTTTTACGAGACAGTATAAAGTTCAGTTCAAAACAGAAAAATCTTCACTACATGAAATAATGATTATATAACATACATTTGTACATGTATCATTGAATCCACACGTACATGTACATGTAGCACCTGAGATATGAACCTTAACCAAAGTTGTTCATGCATAAAATATAGGTTGAAATTAAATGTTCTTATTTCTACCCCCATCAACCCCGATATGTCATTCCTTCGACATGAACCTTAATAAGATCCCGCAGAGCGGGAGCTAAATTGACTGATTATGATGCCTTGAACTGGAAGACGTATAAGCTAGTCAGAAATCTGCACCCAATAACACGGGATGCAAAATTAAATTCCTTTTTTTGGAATTTGCAATTTAAAAAATTATATAGTTATTGTATTAATATAAATTATTTTAAGTATTTCCAGCTATGAAATGTTAAAAATGTAAAGAATTTAAATAAAAAATTAGGACTTCAGGCATGTTTTAATTATTGGCGTCTATTCTATCACTAGAGGTCGCGTCCATCAAAACAAAATGACAGACGCGCGGGAACCTGTCATTCTAATTTTTGCGAAACTAGACCCCCCAAAAAAACGGTGCATTGTCATTTACTTTCTCCTCAGTAAACTAATTTCTCTCTAACCGGCTTTGCATTCGAAAATGAAAGTAGAAATATTCTTTAAAGGGTGCGTTCTGCGAGGTCTGTGTCCGAAGCAATTCACTTCCTTGTTCTGTTTGCAGGTCAAAATGATGGGTATGAGGCACCTTATATATATAAGAAAGTTACTTTATCTGCGGGAGCTTATCAGGTTTTACCTGTATCATATTAATAAACGAAGTCTTTTATACAAAAATGTTTTGTTGCGGCAAGCTTATTTCTCTTGATGGTGAATGAATATATATTTGGGTGTTTTGGAAATGAAAATCATCCATGAAACAAATTATTAAGGAAAAGGTACAAGATCAATGATATATGAAAAGAAAATTGAATTGAAGAAAAGGGGGTGGTGAAAGTAGTATCTCCCTTGTGTTTTTTTTGTACCGCACATTGACTCTAACAAAATATTGATAGAGAGGAGCAAGTCCCTGTGAACTATGACACAAAGTTGAAAATTTGTAACAATTCACAAATCAAGATTCCTTATTTTCATTGTAATTTTAGATTCTAGTTTATTTTGGCTTAGGTCTCTTTAACCTACAGTCTTGTGGGTGTTGTGGATAAATTGTGGCTGTCTCAGTTTACAAAGGACATACATGTAAAACGCTATTTGCACATGTTATACTCTTTTTAAGTTTTTGTATTATTGCTTGTTTATATTTCTATTTTAATATTATAAATTAACAGCCCCTTTTATGGAGAGGCAATACATAATACTATCCTATAATTTTTGATAGTCAAAACGTTATGCTTAGTACAATGCCAATTTGACAAAAAAAAAACTCACTTTAAAATGTTCCTGTTAGATTAAATCAATCATACATGTTTAGCTGTTTAGTTGTAACATGATAAAACAACTACTTTTACATAATCAAAGGATGTATTGTGATATTTTTGCCTTAATTATTGTCTGAAAAATACACAGTGTTTATTACCTGAATTCCGCGGGAAAAAGGAACAGGAAGTTGCTTAAAAAAAAAGACCTAAATTCCTAAAGTTTTATCCCGACCTTGGACCCAAATTATCGAAAAACACATGCTTGATTGTTTTTTTTGTTTGTTTAATTATGCAAACATCAAAACAAAAATCACAATACTTAGAATATAGATATGACAAAATGATTTAACTTAATGCAGTTAAGTGTAGAAGTGTAGAGTAATATATATTTAATCAACGTTTTTTTTTTCTTCCTTTTACATTCTATGGGCAAAAACTCAAAATGAACAGCTCTACAACTTTGTCTCTGTTTTACATTTTGCAGATCTTAGTGTGCTTGACAATATGCAATTTAAATTTCTCAAATATCTTGTATTGTTTTTAAGATATTGAGCTTAACAAGTGCAAACTTTGCAAAAATTCAGAAAAGGGGCAATAACTGCCATATGGGTTGTTGAATCTTTTTTAAAATTTCAGAGTACTTAGATCTTGAGGTAGTGATCAATTTTGTACTAAATCAGACATATAAAATCTGTTACATTTTTTGTTACCAATAAACTGCAATTTATCCCATGTTTTATTTCTAACCATGTTTGCCATGTTTAACAACCAATCAACAATCCCCATAATACTTCTGTCCGTAAAGTTCGTGGACAAGCAAAGATTTGAACGAATATGACGTATTAGGGATGAGTGTTTTACATAATAATATTTTTGAACATTTTCCTTTATATCTGGTTTATTGTTTTGCAAATGTTTGACAAAAATAGTGCTACATTTTTAATTATTTGACTCGCTGTATGGTGGGTCGGAGCAATGTAAAAAAAATTTCGGAAATATTCAGAATGCTTAAAACAAGATCTCGCTATGCACATAAAATATCTAGCGATGCAATAAAACCTGTACTACAGTGTTGTCAATAGTTAGAATGATGCACATACCAAATTTGAAGAGTCTATAATTTTAAGTTATTTAGAAATCGGTATTTTGAGAATTGACATCAGTTTCATTGACGTAGATAAAGTAACGTTTTGCGAAGAGGTGGAGCAATGGACGGTTATAAAATTGTATGTTTGGGTCGGTAAAATATCAACAGATATACACAGATTCTTTAAATTGTGAAACAAGCTTACTAAGATTCTTCTGATAGCATGTGCATTTCAGATGGAGATAGAAAATAACTGATTGGCATGTTTTGTGGTATTGAGATATTGCCATATTTCCTATATAGTACTGCCCCCCACCAATAGACTTTGCTTGGAGTTGTATTGTTGATGTCAAAAACTTGAATTTTCATGCAATTTGTGAATCAAATGTTTCCAGAAATGACACAATACATGCAGAAATATGAATTAAGTCACATCTGACAAAATATAATGTTCAAAGCTGATAAAAGTTGTTAAAATATTGCATTCAATATGACCATATAGAAAAGAAATTGTTTAATTTGACGTCGAAAATGTGAACGTCTTGCTCCGGGTTATGAATACGATTTATTTTCTAAATAATGAAAAATCAACTTGTAGTTGTTTGTTTATTCTAAAATTTGGTACATCAATTTACAAGACTACCCATTCTATTATAACAAAATCTGAAGTAGATCCAATAAACACTATTTATTTTACATCAACTGTCCACGAACTTTACGGACAGCCCTCGTACACGTTATGCTTATAAACAACAATACCACGTTTGCTTCCAATTGGACTTAAAGTGTCAGAGGAGTTAATGTTTTCAATGTAATGAGGAAATGCTTTTTAAAAACTCAATTTTGACGATCTAAGGGCAATAACTCCTCAAAGGAAAGGTCCTACAACGTTGACCCTTAACATATTTTGTAGATCTTGTTGTACTTAGATCTTGAGGTAGTGATCAATTTTGTACTAAATCAGACATATAAAATCTGTTACATTTTTTGAGTTACCAATAAACTGCAATTTATCCCATGTTTTATTTCTAACCATGTTTGCCATGTTTAACAACCAATCAACAATCCCCATAATACTTCTGTACACGTTATGCTTATAAACAACAATACCAAGTTTGCTTCCAATTGGACTTAAAGTGTCAGAGGAGTTAATGTTTTCAATGTAATGAGGAAATGCTTTTGAAAAACTCAATTTTGACGATCTAAGGGCAATAACTCCTCAAAGGAAAGGTCCTACAACGTTGACCCTTAACATATTTTGTAGATCTTGTTGTGCTCAACAATATTCAATTTAAATTTCTCAAATATCTTGTATAGTTTTCAAGATATTGAGCTAAACATGTGCAAAATTTGCAAAAAATCCACAAAAAGTGCAATAGCTCCTACATGGGTTGTTGGATTTTCTTCGTAATTTCAGAGCTGGTAGATGTTAAGGTGCTGGTCACTTTTGTTCCCAATCAAAATTTTAAAATCTGACACCATTTTTGAGTTATTTGCAAAAAACTGCCATTTACCCCTATGTTCTATTTTTAGCCAAAGCGGCCATGTTTAACGACCAATCAAAAATCCCCACATCAGTTCTATACACCTAATGCTAATAAACAACTATACCAAGTTTGGTTCAAATTGGACTTAAAGTGTCAGAGGAGTTAACATTTTCAATGTAATGAGGAAATGCTGTTAAAATGCTCAATTTTGACGTTCTAAGGGCAAAAACTCCTAAAAGGAAAGGTCCTACAACGTTGACCCTATTACATATTTTGCATATCTTGTTGTGCTCAACAATATGCAATTTAAATTTCTCAAAAATCTTGTTTAGTTTTCAAGATATTAAGCTAAACAGGTGCAAAATTTACAAAAAATCCACAAAAAGGGCAATAACTCCTACATGGGTTGTTGGATTTTCTTCAAAATTTCAGGGTAGGTAGATCTTGGGGTGCTGATCACTTTTACCCTATGCCAGAATTTTGATATCTGTAACCGTTTTTGAGTTATTTGCAAAAACCTACATTTTACCCCTATGATCTATTTTTAGCCACAGCGGCCATGTTTTCAGACGAATCAAAAATCCCCACATCAGTTCTAAGCACCGAATGCTAATGAACAACCATACAAAGTTTGGTTCCAATTGGACTTACAGTGTCAGAGGAGTTAACGTTTTAAAAAGTTTACGGACGACGGACGGACGACGGACGACGGACGACGGACGGACGACGGACGCCAAGTGATGACAATAGCTCACATGACCCTTCGGGTCAGGTGAGCTAAAAAGGTCTGATACTGTTTTGTACTCGTGCCAAATATTCTCATGGTGAACTTTTATTGAAGTTTAGATAACTGAGGTGATTTTGTTTTCCTTTTCATTTGCCTAAGCAAAGCTGCAACAAAATAGGTAAAAATGTTGTAGTTCAATAAAACTGATCGTTTTAACGTTATCCTTTTGAAGGTTTTATTTATGGAAAACCCTGTCATGCCTGTAAGTGCTTCAGGTTTATTCTTAGTTCATTATTTATTTTTCTTCTTTTATTTTAACTGGTTTCATTCTCTTTCGTTTCTTTGTTTATAGATTTTTACGACTTCTGGTTTATCGGAATGTGGACAAAATTTATTAAGACAGCATTTATTAATGTTGCATGTTTAACATCATAAAATATCGTTTAAGTTATGCAAAGTATGGTACCTTAGATAATGCAGGTTATAACGTGCATTATGATCAAATTTTATATTTCTAAGTGCAGACATGACCTTTTTATGTATATACTATACTCGTGTCGTGACAATTCAAAGACATATAATTTGTTTATCCTTCGACGTTTTTAATTACGCTTTCATTTCTGCAATGCACCATAAAAATGGTTTGTCTTTCCCAAAAGGTAGTTGCTTCATTGTTTTACTACACACCAGTGCATATTTTTCTCTTTCAGGGGAATAAGCATAGGAGTAGAACTGAGAATGAACTGATGAGGAAATGTGGATACAAGGCCAATTTGGGAAACCGTAGCCAGTCTTTTTTTACCACTTGATTTTTTGGGGTTTAGGAAATATTACCAGTTTAAACATTGTACAGTGACAAATACGGAAAAATTTCCAGCATTATTTTTTTCCTATATTAAAAGTCATAACTATTTACGCACCAACTATATTTCAAAATGAAAAAAAACTGCATTGGGATGGCTTTAATGGTAAAAAGAATGTTTCTTTACCCCAAAACTTGTAAGTAGAATGTGTCAAATGAAAAATATAACTAACCCTAAGTAAAAACATTTAGTATTAAAAAATGTTTATTCATTTGCTTTTATTTCTTTAAAATAAAACTCATTTTAGGAATAAAATTAAAACATACATGTAGAACTAACCTAGTTCTAATGGAAATGTAAAATGAATAAATGAACGTCAAGTAAACAAAGGTCAATAAACCGAAATAAAAAGTCGGAAATATATATGGCATTCTGTCTCCCGTTGATTTATAAAAGACATCAAAATAGAAAATATAATCGTGATTTTATGGCTTTGAATTGTAACAAAAGTAGCATGTATCATAGATAATACTGAAACCAAGGCTTTATAATGTTTATAACAATAAATCTTGACATTTTAAGAATATTGCAATAAAGAAAATGTAAGTGAGAGAGTTGGCTTCTTTGGTTTACGAAGGTCAATAGACCTTGATGCAGCTTGAATAGATGTTAGAACCCTATAAAGGGAGCCTATTCCATTATCAATTTCAAACCCCGCATTAGTGATACCTATCTCTTAACGACTCATAGTGTCTTCACAAGTTTCTATCCAATATGACAGGTCCGCGCCCTTCAGCACGTATGTTGAAGGGCACCTGTCATGAAGAGTTAGGGCTGGGCCCATAGCACTGGGCTCCCTGTCCCCACATTTTCCTGCCTGCTTGTCAGACTATCTCGGGCTAACCTAACCCTCATAGATTTTCCCGCCCTAAACCTACCAAAGCAATTGAGCTTGCGATAAATTTGTGAGTCGTGACCCAAGTTATCGCGACAGATATAAAGCCGACAAAAGATATGATTTTAATCATAAAGTGTCTGCTGTAACTGCATGTTTTCAGCGACTTAACCAAGATACCATGTATAAAGTTCGAGTGAAGTCTTACTAAAGAGGGTGAAATCAAACTCTGCCTTAAATGACACAAGAAAGATCACAAGTTAAGCGCAACCAAATGCATCAGTTGATATTAGATATTAGAAATTAGAAATCAACGTGCTAAAAACTGTTTTGTGAGAGTTATACATGACCCCAAATTACAAATGTTTATTTTCTATTTTCCAAAAAAGAACCAAAAACGATCAGTGCTTGTATCCGCGATGGGTGAAATATGAGTAGTTTACGGTAGATCAACAAATGACAAAATAGTTCTGAACCAGGTTTTAGAATGATTTATGAATTGAATGAATGTTCTGATGAATTAAGTGATCATCTAAATAAGGTAAGTGCCCAAATTGACAAAATAAATCAAAATCAGAACAAAAACTGAAATCTGACATGCTACTATTGCAAAAATGTTGGTCATAACAAATAAGACTGTATATAGTTTTGAATTAGACAAAAAAGAGATCGACCTGAAATCAAAGTACTCATGGCACACAAACTGACAATAAAATTGGATTCAGGAGCCAGGGAAAACTTTAAATTCTTCAGATAGGGACCGGTCACCAGCATGTTGCATAAATGAAAAGCTAGGTTCCACAAATCTGATTAATTGTTATTCTTCTTACCAAACAATTACACTCCCCAGGAATATATTGCTGATTTACGTTTGCCAAATCAGTTGCTAAAGAAGTAGGCTTATTTATATCGGACTTAAAGTGAATTATCAGAAAAGCAAATAATTTAGAAGAAAAATAAATTTAAATCCGATTTTTCGGTGATCAGTTTCATCAAAACGTTTCAGTATGTGCAATCTATTTATCTCCCTATCGCGATGGACATGCAACATTGCAAGGCCGCAAAGCCTTTCACCGCTTATACATGCCATTTCCCAGGTTTTAAGTCTTCTGAAAGCTGAAAACAAGCGCTCACAACAGACACTCGTAACTGGTAGAGTTAAAAATAGCAGAGGAATACGCTTAACGTTTTGATAAACTAGAGGCTCCCAGGAGCCTTAATCGCTCACCTGATCTCTTATGCCAAAGTTTGAATAAATTTCACAAACTTTCAAGTATACAAAGTTGCAAAACAATCCCTTAAGTGGTTTCAGTGAAGATTTTGAAAATCAGTTTAAATTAATAGAAAAAACAGTTCAAGGGCAATAACTCCTGTAAGGACCTTTTGATGCTGAATAAGAAAAGTTGCTTCGGTTTTTCTCTATCTCTTTTACTTTTTGAGTTATAAGCCAAAAACAATGGTCTGACCCCCTGTTCTATTTTTAGCAACAGCGGCCATGTTGGTTGGTCGACATGTATATAATTCACAAACTTGGTAGAGGACATCCTAAAGATCAAGTATACAAAGAATCAATGCAATCCCTTCAGTGGTTTCAGAGAAGAAGATTTTTGAAAATTAGTTAATATTAATGAAAAACAGTTACACAAACTTGGTAGAGGACATCCTAAAGATCAAGTATACCAAGTATCAATGCAATTTCTTCAGTGGTTTCAGAGAAGATTTTTGAAAATCAGTAAAAATTAATGGAAACAAACAGTTAAAGGGGAGTAACTCTTAAACGGCTGATCTGACAATTTTGACCCTGAAATCATTTTTGTAGATCTCAATGAGCCTAACAATTATGCAATACTAACTTTTCCTCTAGCTCTAACGGTTTTCAAGATATAGTCCAAAAACTGCTAAAATGGTAAATTTTGATGATTATAGGGCAATAACTTCTATAAGGAGTCGTTTCACAACTTCGACTCAATGGGGAGATTTGTAGAGCTTTTGATGCTGAACATGATTGGTTGCTTCGGATTTTCTCTATCTCTTATACTTTTCGAGTTATAAGCCAAAAACAATGGTCTGACCCCCCTGTTCTATTTTTAGCAACGCCGGCCATGTTGGTTGGTGGACGTGTATATAATTCACAAACTTGGTAGAGGACATCCTAAAGATCAAGTATACCAAGTATCAATGCAATCCCTTCAGTGGTTTCAGAGAAGAAGATTTTTGAAAATCAGTTAAAATTAATGGAAAAAAACAGTTAAAGGGGAATAACTCTAAAACGACTGATCTGACAATTTTGACCCTGAAATCATTTTTGTAGATCTCAATGAGCCTAACAATTATGCAATACTAACTTTTCCTCTAGCTCTAACGGTTTTCATGATATAGTCCAAAAACTGTTATAATGGCCAATTTTGATGATTAAAGGGCAATAACTCCTATAAGGAGTCGTTTTACAACTTCGAATCAATGAAGAGATTTGTAGAGCTTTTGATGCTGAACATGATAGGTTGCTTCGGATTTTTTCTATCTCTTATAGTTTTCGAGTTATAAGCCAAAAACAATGGTCTTACCCCCCTGTTCTATTTTTAGCAACGCCGGCCATGTTGGTTGGTGGACGTGTATATAATTCACAAACTTGGTAGAGGACATCCTAAAGATCAAGTATACCAAGTATCAATGCAATCCCTTCAGTGGTGTCAGAGAAGAAGATTTTTGAAAATCAGTTAAAATTAATGGGAAAAAATAGTTAAAAGGGAGTAACTCTTAAACGGTTTGACCCTGAAATCATTTTTGTAGATCTCAATGAGCCTAACAATTATGCAATACTAACTTTTCCTCTAGCTCTGACGGTTTTCAAGATATAGTCCAAAAACTGCTAAAATGGTAAATTTTGATGATTAAAGGGCAATAACTCGTATAAGGAGTCGTTTTACAACTTCGACTCAATGGAGAGATTTGTACACTACCAACAATTTGCATACGTAATTATGGTAATTAAAATGCAGGCACCAAAAAAGTACATTTCTTACATGCACATAAGTGGTAATGAAGATACCAGTCAAATAATTGTACTTAGATTAAAAGTCAAATAACAGTACTGTAAAAAGCAGTAGACTGTCAGTACTGTAAATAGCAGTAATATAACAGTACTGTAAATAGCAGTAGAATAACATTACTGTAAAAAGCAGTAGAATAACAGTACTGCAAATAGCAGTTGAATAACAGTACTGTAAATAGCGGTAATATAACAGTACTGTAAATAGCAGTAGAATAACAGTACTGTAAATAGCGGTAATATAACAGTACTGTAAATAGCAGTAAAATAACAGTTCTATCAAGATCAGTAAAATCACAGTTCTGTGAATAGTAATAAAATACTTACCAATTTCAAAGTTTCATCCTAAAACAGTTCTGTATTAGATCAAAAGTAAAAACAAAAATCCTTGTTCATCAGCATTAAACCACGACTATACTTATGAACAAACTGCTACTGCTGTTTACAGTGCTGTTAAATTACTGCTATTTACAGTGCTGTTATTTTACTGCTTTTTACAGTACTGTAAATCAACTGCTATTTACAGTACTGTTATTCAACTGCTATTTGCAGTACTGTTATATTACTGCTATTTGTAGTACTGTTATATTACTGCTATTTACAGTACTGTTATTCAACTGCTATTTGCAGTACTGTTATTCTACTGCTATTTACAGTACTGTTATTCTACTGCTATTTACAGTATTGTTATATTACTGCAATTTACAGTACTGTCATTCTACTGCTTTTTACAGTACTGTTAATTTACTTTTAATCTAAGTACAATTATTTGACTAGTATCTTCATTACCACTAATGTGCATGTAAGAAATGTACTTTTTTGGTGCCTGCATTTTAATTACCATAATTACATATGCAAATTGTTGGTAGTGTAGAGCTTTTGATGCTGAACATGGCAGGTTGCTTCGGATTTTTTCTATCTCTTATACTTTTCGAGTTATAAGCCAAAAACAATGGTCTGACCCCCCTGTTCTATTTTTAGCAACGGCGGCCATGTTGGTTGGTCGACCTGTATATAATTCACAAACTTGGTAGAGGACATCCTAAAAATCAAGTGTACAAAGTTTCAAAGCAATCCCATCAGTGGTTTCAGAGAAGAAGATCTTTGAAGAAAAGTTAATGACGGACGACGGACGACGTACGCCTAACGATGACAATAGCTCACATGACCCTTCGGGTCAGGTGAGCTAAAAATACTTTGTGTGCGTATGCTAAAGTTTGCTGGATCGTCGTTGGCAGAGATTCTACATCAGAAATCATTGTTTTCCAAACCAGTATTTCATGCTCCATGTTGTCACTGTCTGGCAATCTGAAAGGTACGCTTTTTTTATCTCGTTTAGTTAACTTGTCAAATTTAACTGGAACAAGGTACTGTATCATCAGTTGTCTCTGTTCTTATGCGAATCTTTTTTCCATCTCTGAACAAACATGATCTAGAAAGGCATAGAATATTGAAACTCGCCAAAGTTGTTCCACGGGGTTTTCATCTGGGTTGACCCTGTTGACCTGACGACCAACTCTACGGCGTGGCTGCAATACTATTTCAACAACATCCGCAAGTAAGCGAGCTCGATCAAATAATTTAGAAAAGGTTTTAACACTTCTTACCGATTTTAAAGCCCGAGTAAATTTTTCGCCTCGTCAAATGCCACGCCCATGTCACAATCTACCTTCTTGAGAGAGAGTGTAAAGGGTTTAACAAACGATAACATAAACTGTGCTACTACGAGGGCCAAAACAAACTCTGGATCTTCCATTTATCTTCGATGACCACCAGCCTTTGTCTTTGACTCGCCAGTGCTGTTTGCTTCTATCTTATTTACAGCCTGGTACCGCTTTTTATAGTTGGTAATTATACTTGACAAAGCATCTACGAAGGCCAACAGACGCAGATGCAGCTTGAATAGATGTTGGAACCCTAGAGCGGGAGCTTATTTCATTATCGATTTCAATCCCAACATTAGTGATACCTTTCTCTTAACGACTGATAGTGTCTACACCAGTTTCTATCCAACTTGACAGGTCCGCGCCCTTCAGCACGTATGTTGGAGGGCACCTGTCATGAAGAGTTAGTGCTGGGCCCATAGCACTGGTCTCCCTGACCCTGCTTGTCAGACTGTCTAACCCTTCATGGATTTTCTTGAACAATTGTTCAAAATATATATAACAGTACCCTTTGTCTATATTAAAATACAAGTCAAATAAGAACTAATAGAAGTCTTAAGCATTCTTTCGTTTTTCGTTTTTACGTCTTGGTTAGTTTCCATGTATAATTGTATAACGAATTTTTAATTGTTTTAAATACATGTACTGGTTACTTGTAATAGACAATTAAAGATCACACGATGACAAAACGTAATGTCAACGCAAGGCTCTGAAAACCAAAAAAATCAATCAATGAACATAAAAGCTTTTAATAGCAGAGCACAAATGCAGCATAAAATTATAATTTGGTGGTTAATTGTATTAATTAGTGTTTGACTGATCTGCTGTACTAAGATGATCACCTCAACATCCCTATTGTGTCTCACAGCTATTTTGTGTTCTATGGTCATTACCGGATCCTAAGATCACAATGGAAGAGGGAGGTTTGGCGCCAGAAAACCTGGTTTAACCTACCACTTTTTTGGAAGTGTCTCTACCAAGTCAGGACCATTGCGATCTTTAATTCTTCTGGTTTTGTGTTCCTCTCAAATAAAAATTACAACCAAGTTCCAGACAAGAGCTTCTGTAGTTTGTTTATGATAATTTTCATATTCTACAAGCCTATTATGTTCGACTTATAAACCTAATTCCAAGAAAATTTTACAGTGTCACGCTATTCTATGTAACTATATATATTATGGACTTGAAGATAGCAATGGAAGAAGGGGTTTGGCGCCATAAAACCTGGTTGACCCACCATTTCGTTTGAAATTGAGTTGAAAACAGCAAAAAAAACCACAGATGGATCATCTTTTTGCCCTAATATAACAGAATCAGGCGTTTGGGTCCAGGATTTTTTTTCTTATTGTGTGTATATACAAAAACGACCCTCGCTTTATAACATAGACGAGATTTTTTTAGACACACGGTGACGTTATTTATAATAAAAAAAAAATCCTGGACCCAAAAGCATACGGTCTCAATTGAGGCTAGCGTTTCATGTTAAAAATGTGCAACCGGACAACGGTTTAACAACCCTATGAAACATCAAAATACAAACATTCAATTCTTATACATGTAATTACATTTTAATGTTTTTTTTCATTTGTTTCTGATTTTTCGTTTTGTTTTGTGGTGTATGTTCGTGTATTTTATATTTGCGCAATAATATCCAAATGCGGATTCAAGTGAGAATTTACCTGGATAAGAACAAATTTTAGTTATGTGTATAGTAAGGTCGTGACCCGGCTACGGCCACGTGATTCAAATGACACTTCATCGAGGTATGAAAGACGATTCAAAGTGTCAATTAACCAACAGAATTACTGTATTTTAATGATATGCAATGTAAATGTAATTATTACATTACAATGACATTTTTTGAATCACTATAAAATGCATTTTCTATGACTAAATGGTCAAAATGAAATACAATCATTTGAGAGGGACGAAATTGTTTTCATTCGTCATTGTAGGCCCAATTAATATTCGGTAGTCTTAAACAAATGTGGAAATTAGAAGTTAGAATTCGGCTATATTAAAAAAGATGAACATAATATGGGTGATAAAAATGAACATGAAATGATGATGAAGTCAAGGAAATGGAACACAAAGCATACACGAGTTGATAGTTTTGACTGCCAGAAAAAAATTCTCCTACAAAGGGATCGTACGGGTTCTTCTTTTCCCAGAATTCTGCTTTTATTTTCAACGCTTTGCGCCACTTTGGTTTGCGGCCGGGCTAGGCTGACTTTCCTGGCATTCATTATGGAGGGCTCTGCAATTTTATTACCTATGAAACACACCTCAGTCGATTTGCGATTTGTAGGCAGTGGCCTGACCCGACGTTATATTTCGAACCGCTCATCCGTTGATCTTTACCGCTTGGTGCGAATCGGGGTCTCGTTGCAACCCATAACAAACACAAACATGATATTTAAGAGAAAAGTCGGAAACTTATCTGCCAGTCAAATGCAATGACGGGCTATCGGAAGTGTAAATCTACATTCTCCTTCGAATGTGCCCAGCGTAATGTTATAAAACGTTTGTTTAGGTATGCTTGTACGCATGTATGTGTTGCATGTATATTGTTTTAGTCTTACGACAGATAAGGGTTAGTTATGTGAAGCTTGATAAAAATTGGCTTCCTCCCACTTAGATAGATGGTCCTACTCTGTTTGGCGTCATTTCAGGAAACGGCTCGTCATTGTCAGTCACCATAGATAGCAGCTCTTTATTTAGGAAATATTTGCCGAATGTAACTTTCTAAAAGCATTGGCATAATGTGCGTTGAGGAAAAAAATGCCTGTATTGTGAGTTTTGTTCATTTTCTTCGTTTATTTTATTTAAAAAAAAATTGAAACTGGTCTGCCGGTCGTACATTGTCCTGTCTTATGAGTTCATTTTCTTCCTTGTTTTTACTCGTACAGTTTGCCTGTTTGCATTACATGCACGAGTAAGTGTTATGAGTGATGTGTCCTGGGTGGGTCTAAATAATTCAATTTGTTGTGTTCCGTTTATTACTGAACAAATTCTGGATATTTAAACAAACAGCAAATAATCAATATAAATTATGCACTTATTGCAAAGCCGATATATATTGCAAGTTTGAATCTATAACATTAAAATATCAAGACCTGGGCAAAATCCATGAATGGTAAAATGAATGGGTCGTGACATTTAATTCTCGAAAAACGGAAACGATGACCATAACAAGACGAACAAACAAAACTATTCATCCCGATTTACTTTTTGACAACTCAAAGATTGAATGTGTTAAAGACCATAAACACTTAGGCCTCACTCTTTCTGAAGAGGGACGCTGGAAAAGTCATATCGATAATATTGTCAACAAAGCCTATATAAGAATCAACATTTCGTAAATCTAAATTTATACTCGATAGGCGGACTCTTGAGAAAATATATTTCACGTTCATTCGCCCGGTCTTGGAGTATGCCGATGTCATTTGGGATAATCGAATTGCTACTCTGAAGTATAAGGTTGAGAACGTTCAGATTGAGGCAGCTAGAATTGTGACAGGGGGGACAAAGCTTACTTCATTTAACAGCTTATATACAGAAACTGGCTGGGAAAAAATGTGTGATCGTAGAGAAACCCATCGTCTTTTTTAATTTTATAAGATGATGAATTCACTCACTCCCCCATACTTATCAAACTTTATCCCAAATAGGTTTAACGAAATTCACAATTATAACACCCGAAATTCTTCCCTGATCCAACCCAT
The DNA here is from genome assembly GCA_963971305.1 of Arcuatula senhousia. Lineage (NCBI taxonomy): Eukaryota > Metazoa > Mollusca > Bivalvia > Mytilida > Mytilidae > Arcuatula > Arcuatula senhousia. Next base: position 29,286,024 of record OZ020307.1, on the reverse strand, counting down.
TCGAGCTAAAACCTATTTATATACAAATTACTTTCTGCCATCAACAGTCAGATCCTGGAATTCCCTTCCTTTGCCGGTACAATTATTGCCTACTTTGAATAGCTTTAAATTCTATTTCAAAAATAAATTTAAAAAAAAACGTTTTACTACTATAATGGCAATCGTAAAAGTCAAATTTTACATGCTCGTCTTCGTATGAGATGCAGCAATCTTAACGAACATTTGTATGCAAAATATTTGGTTCCCTCTGCACTTTGCGAGTGTGGATCTATCGATACCACATCTCACTTCTTACTACATTGTCCGAAGTATACCGAATTGAGAACTGGTCATATACTATCCCTACGTTTGCCTTTAAATATCACGACAGACTTGCTTCTTTACTGATCTTCCTTCAGATACGAATCTACATATTTTTACATCAATTCAGCGTTACATTCTTGAAAGCAAGCGATTTTGATCATAAAGAACAAACATTATACCTCTTAAACCTCCTCATAAATTTTCCCTTTTTCACTCTTCACACACAACTTTTTCCTTTAAAATTTAACTTAAAATCATCAACTCACTTTCATTTGGCTCTTTTTTTTTCATTTTTCCTTCATGTTATTCTTATGTGTTAACATTTATTTTTGCATTTAATAATTAATTGATTTATTTGTTTCACCCTCGAGTTATAGTATTATGGTAATTTAATTTGGTATAAAGGAGACGGATTAACATAAGACTCTAAGTCTTGTTTCCGAATCCTATAAATTAATTGAATTGTTGATGACTGAAATTATTGTAAATTGTATATACATTAATTTATTAATTAGTAGATAAAGGTAATAACAAAACTACCGAACTTGAATGATCAATCTCAGTCCTACGAAAATGAGTGAGTGAGTGAGTGAGTTGGTGTTTTACGCCCGTGCAACGCTATATAGGTTATTTACAGGCGATGAACATGAAAAGGATGATAAAATGAACATGAAATGATGATGATAAATGAAATATGGGGTGGGAAACAGGACCGGTAAATTTTGAAGAACCACAGGAAAAGGGGAGAGGTGGGTAGGGGCGGAAAATTTAGCCTATGTGGTGCACTACTTGGCGGTCCACAAAGGGGTCTTTTACGTGCATGAAGCGTGGCACTCTTCACACACGTTGGCCCACTATGGTCGGCGGTCAGGGTTTCCGTATTATAGACCTGACAACCCCCGCGGACGAGGGCTACCCTATTCAGCCACCCAGGGTACACACTTGGTCGCTCTGTGGGCTGAGCACTGACCCGACGTCAGAATCCCAAGACCCTTAGTCGCCTCTTACGACAAGCTAGGCTCTGCTGCGGGCCTATTCGCCACCCGGGCTCCGCACGGGACCCTACGAAAATGACAAAAACGAATCAGTCATACCGGAGAACTGGTGGATCGCAATGGTCCTGACTTGTTTACACTTATTAAATTATCCGTAAATCCTTTATCAGATATAAATTTCGATATTATAGTTCTTAATAAAGGTAATAACAAAACTACTGAACTTGAATGATCAATCTCATAGTCCAGAAAAAATAACAAAAACGAATCAGTCATACCGGAGAATTGGTGAATCGCAATGGTCCTGACTTGGTACAGGCATTGCAAACGGAATGGTGGGTTAAGTTGTTATATTTCTGTCGGCAAGTTTTGCATGTTTGGAATTACTTAAGTACAGAAACGTAAAATGTTGATTATTTTTAACTGCCAATCATATATAGGTATTCAGCTGTAAATGTCACATAGATAAATTCGTGACAAAATCATCTGGAGAATTGTTAATTAAAGTAATAAAATAATTAAAACAACTTAATTATATAAAGAAGCAACCATTTGATTTTTATGGAGGACTGCTATTTGGTAATTATTGCTGGATGATGCTCAGGCTTAAATAAATGGATGGCGTTTTTTGCTGTAAAATTGATAAAATCTTAAATGTTAAAAGAAAAAATACGCCCTTTTATGCATAACAAATCCAGCCTCTGATTTTTTTCCAAATAAAAAGGCAAAAAAAAATTGAAAACATCTATACATGTAGCTCCCCAACTCAATATGTATAACATAAAATGTTTAATATTATGTTATTTATTATAACTTAATTAATTGATTAACATTTGATCAATTGCATCAATTGTACATAAAACAAAAGCATATGTTAATTAAAAAGTAACAGCGAAAAAACTGACCTGTAATCCATGTAATCTTAGATGCTGATTTTGTTAGCAACAAAGGGCGTATTTTTCTTTTTAGGCTGATAAGGCCTGTTTTTGGCCTCAAAATATGACTGAAAATTAAAAGTTCCAGTATTCTACATTCACTGTGTTATTTTCCTAGTCAAGGGTTAGGGACATAATAAACATGGAAAATTTTTTCAATCCATTTAATCTATATATAGAAAATGGCATTAAAAGTTCAAAGATTTTCAACATTTGGTCAAAATTAGCGGTTTTTACATTATTTTCATGCTTATTTTGTTTTCGATAGTTGTGTGTACAGCCATGTACCAAATATATATTTTGGGAAATTATTTTTCAGGTCCAACTTAATTTGTTACCAAAAGGATTTTGTGGTACATGGGCGTTGCGGTCACTTCCCAGAGCGAAAATTATTTAAAATATGCTAAAAACAGCCGATTTGGTCAATTTTGTGCAATTTGTTCAATTTTGACGTCACAATGACGTCACAGTGTGGTCAAAAACATCTAATTGTCTATGAAGCATGAAAGTACTGACATTGAACTAAGTCTTGTCACAATTTTTACTTGAATTCAAACAAAAATAATTTTTATTCAAACAAAAATAATTTTTGGGCCAAAAATATCCCTTATCAACCCTAGTCCTTTAGTTACTTTTCCGTTTTACTACGAACCAGTGCATATTTTGCTTTTTCAGGGGCATGGGCATAGGAGTAAAGCTGAGCATGAACTGATGAGGAAATGTGGATATGAGGCCAATTTGGGAAAACGTAGCAGTTTTTTTTTTCACTACTTGATTTTTGATTTTGAATCTTGGGTTTAGGAAATATCACCAGTTTAAACATTGTACAGTGAAAAATACGGGAAAATTTCTGGTAATGTTTTTTCCTTACATGTATATAAACAGTCATAAATATTTACGAATCAACTATATTTTAAAATGTAAAAACTGCACTCGGTTGGCTTTAATGGTTAAATGAATGTATCTATACCCCAAATCTGAGTTTGGAAATTATCGTTGATCCACCCTTCCCTGATTCTTATGTGTAATAGTACTTAATACCACTTTTCAAAGTGACGGCGCCATGGTATGTCATGGATTTCATATTGACCATTGAATCTCAAAGGCTTTTACTGCTATAGGGGGTCATTTTGGACCATTTCATGTACCAATAAATAGGCAATTTTCAAACCCTTGTTTTTTCACGTAGAAACAGAACATATTAAATATGACTTTTAATTGCTTAATTGAAAGCCTAAATCACAATGTACAAAATAGTTATACCAATATACATCACAAATGACCTTGAATTTTTTTTTAAAAGTAATTATATGTTAAACAGACCCTTCAAGGCACATATAATCCTAAAAGGAATCTATCCCATTTGCATTTTCTAAGAATAGAGTCAGAAAAGTGGGATCAATGGTTATATCTTTGTCCAAAAACCGCACTGAAAAATGATACTTTTATTGACATATTCGATAGCCTCGTTCTGACTACAATTAATTTTAAATGGCAAACATTTCTTTTACCGTTTGTTACCCTTATAACAGCGGTTCGACCCGGTCTTTATACAAAAGTTCGGGGAAAAGTAGCTCACTCTTTAAATGAAACAAAACACGAAATAAAGTTCCAAATGTTAATTATCAATGAGATACATATGGAATAATCCACATGAAACAATTCAATATATTTTAAAAGACGGCTTTCCGTAAACTATTTGTAAAATGACTTTAAAACGTACGACGTCCGTACGGTTACAATGTCGGATTCCAACTCCCTTACCATATTCAAAACATCGTAAGTTAGTTAGTTAGTTATTGCTTTACTCCCAAGCAGCACGATTTCGGCTATATCCGGGAGATGAACATGAAAGTGGTGATACAATGAACATGAAATGATGATGAAGTGGAGGAAATGGGGACACAAGGCCAATCGGGTAGGAGAGTTTTGACTGCCACTGGAAAAAGGAGAGATGGGTAGGGACGGGAAATTTCGCCTCCTGCATGGGGATCCTACGGGTCCTACTCTTACCGAGACCTGCAGCAGGGTTCTTTAACGTGCGAGGAACGTGACATTTTTCCCAACACGGTGCACCACTATGGTTTGCGGTCAGGTTTTCCGCATTATCGCCTGACGACCCCGCATCTCTCGATGTCAGGGCTGCCCCATTCAACCACCTGGGGCACACATCCCAGTCGCTTTGTGGGCAAAACGGCCTGACCCGATGTCAGGTTTCTGAGCGCTCTTAAGTGGACTTTTACCGACAAGCTTAGCGCTGCTGCGGGCCTATTCGCCAACCGGAACCCGAACATCGAGTGAGTGAGTTGGTGTTTTACGCCCGTGCAACGCTATATAGGTTATTTACAGGCGATGAACATGAAAAAGGATGATAAAATGAACATGAAATGATGATGATAAATGAAAAATGGGGGTGGGGTGGGACACAAAGGTAAATTTTGAAGAACCACAGGAAAAGGGCAGATGTGGGTAGGGGCGGAAAATTTAGCCTATGTGGTGCACTACTTGGCGGTCCACAAAGGGGTCTTTTACGTGCATGAAGCGTGGCACTCTCCACACACTTTGGCCCACTATGGTCGGCGGTCAGGGTTTCCGTATTATAGACCTGACAACCCCTGCGGACGAGGGCCACCCTATTCAGCCACCTAGGATACAAACTTGGTCGCTCTGTGGGCTGAGCACTGACCCGACGTCAGAATCCCAAGACCCTTAGTCGCCTCTTACGACAATCTAGGCTCTGCTGCGGGCCTATTCGCCACCCGGGCCCCGCACGGGACTCAAAACATCGAAATACATAAGAATTTACAATATATTAATTAAACATTCTAAATAGACAAAAGAGGGTTAAGACTTACCAACATTGAACAATTAGACCTGATACATAAAGAATTACTCGACTATGAAAGGAACCAACAGATTAAATAAATTGAAGATAAAATGACACTTTTAAGAAATAAGTTAGATAATCCTTTAAAACGTTTTTTTTACACTTTTCCATGGGAAATATTAAAAATGAAATAATTAAAATACTAATACGATAAATGTTTCAGATTTAAAAACAATACAACAATTTTGAAAGGCTTATTATTTCACTAAATTTATAAGTCCAAAAATATCAGATACAATACACGAATTTTTTCCACTGTCACACCCTTCTCATCATCCTTATATTATGATCATTTTGTTCATTGCCATTATACAAATATAGCCTTTTAGTAGGTCGATACGAGAAAATATCGACCTGAGGCATATCGAGCCGACAACGCAGTTGGAGGTCGATATGCATATCTCAGGTCGATATTTTTCGTATCGACCGTGGTTGAAGGCTATATTTGTTATATTATTAATTCAACATTCTTGGTAATTAAAATGTTGTGCTTACATGTAATTGGGTTCTGCAAACTGTAATGACTGTAGTGATTGCAATCAATTTGTATATTGTTAAGATTTCTCATACTGAAAACCTAGCATTTCAAAAACATTAAAAGTTTTGTGTGGGTAGTAAGATGGAAGAACTAACCTTTAAATTTCTATTCCATCCACTAGTGAACTTTCAATGACTTTGGTAGCTTTTTAGGGAAAGACAGCTGACATATTCTTTATTTTGTCGGGACGAGTGGTAAGGGCTTAATGCATAAAAATGCTGTGTAAGTACAAGTTAATGTTACCTCATGGAATGATGTCAAAAGAATGATGTCCGAATCCAATTTGGGGATCTCAGCAAGGTGTCCAAGGCTTCGTCAGTCTCCGCATTGTCCGTTGACCAATGAAAACACTTGTTATGGTTGTTGAGTAAGTCTCGGGTGATTTCGTAATATGAGGTTTGTAAGGGGGAGAACAATAAGTTCAGTTAATGACCACATTCCTCCCTTTCCTGTAGAATGGCAGTATGTCCATAAAATGTAGATGTATACTGGATATTAATAAGATGAGTTGAAGCATTTTAAGTCTGTAACAATGTTCACAAAATTCCCACACAGAATATTTTCCTAATATTCTGAACACAAATATCCCTCATATACATGTAGTTAAGTCAATCTGTTGACTTGGCAATAGTGTATCCGGCAGATCTTTGGCTGTCGATTCATAAATGATGACAAGTACTTAAGTTCTTCAGTATAGTTGATACTATCATTAGAGTTGAATAACGAGTCTTGTCAGAGTTTGAAAATTCAAATATTTCAAATATTGGAAAGGCGTGAAGCCTTATAAATAATAAGCGATATATGAAAAATGTTAAGGAATGTTATTACTTTTGAAATGTTGTAAAAGAAAGTAGTTGAATTAAATGTATATGTCAGAGTATGCCCACATGTAGATGAAAACATGAAAAATGGAATGAAAATGAATCATAATGAAAATGTATATTTACAAAAACATGAGCTTCATTTAAATAATGAAGGAAACATGATAAAAACATGAAAAATGATCAATGAAAAATATTGACAACATGAGCATGAAAAAATGGAACAAAAATATGAGACATATAATGTGGGCATAAAGTGAAAATACTAGTAAACCTTTTATCAGACAATAAAAATACTACATTGTAAGTTGAAAAGGAAGCCCCTTTACAGGTTATAGAATCTTTTGGCATTCTGATTTACCATGTCCATCAAAAACAGTACTGGAACATTTTTAACTCTGGCTATAGTGAGTGAGTGAGTGAGTTGGTGTTTTACGCCCGTGCAACGCTATATAGGTTATTTACAGGCGATGAACATGAAAAGGATGATAAAATGAACATGAAATGATGATGATAAATGAAATATGGGGATGGGGTGGGAAACAAAGGACCGGTAAATTTTGAAGAACCACAGGAAAAAGGGGAGAGGTGGGTAGGGGCGGAAAATTTAGCCTATGTGGTGCACTACTGGGCGGTCCACAAAGGGGTCTTTTACGTGCATGAAGCGTGGCACTCTCCACACACGTTGGCCCACTATGGTCGGCGGTCAGGGTTTCCGTATTATAGACCTGACAACCCCCGCGGACGAGGGCTACCCTATTCAGCCACCTAGGGTACACACTTGGTCGCTCTGTGGGCTGAGCACTGACCCGACGTCAGAATCCCAAGACCCTTAGTCGCCTCTTACGACAAGCTAGGCTCTGCTGCGGGCCTATTCGCCACCCGGGCCCCGCACGGGACAACTCTGGCTATAAACTGAGCGGACAAGATTATATTCCAAGGGTGATTTATTTTACAGTCTGCATCAGGGGACAGATAAGGACTGTCTGTTTCTAGCAGTAGTTTATGGTCAGGTATTCTTGCTATAACGGATTCCAGTTGATGATCTCTGCTGTGTTTATCCATTCCTGCGCTAATGCCAAATACAACATTTGGTAGAGTAACATTCCACAAGTCGAGCTCATCATGTGTTCCAATGAAACAATGCCTATGAAATTTTAAATGTTCAAAGTGATGTTCTCTAATTATTTCCAGGGTTCTCTGCGCTGCAGTTCCATCACCTGAATCCCTGCAGTGAAGTACTATGGGCAAACTGTACTGACAAGCTATTTGCATATGGATAATGAATGATTCTTCCTGATATGCCTTTATTTGTTCACGGCATTGGTTTGGGTGTCTACAAACTTCTCCCTGATCTAAGCAACTACAAGTAGACGTAAAGTCTAAGCCTGTCTCTCCTACTCCTACACAGTTTTTTGTATTTCAAATATTGATGAAGTTCCCTCCAAAGATGATTAGGAATGCCCCTCGCAGCAACATGAGGATGTATACCAAAAGTAGTTCTAACTACTCCATTGGAATCTGTTTGCTTGTCCGACATTGTCCATAGATGAGGATACACGTAATTGGCGACTGCTCCAATGATTTGACAATCATGCCAAGGTGACAATACTTGTTCTACCTGCGTATAGGTCAGAAATTTGGTTGTGTTTGAAGATGATCTCTTCACTAACATATCTAGGTGAAAATGAGAATCTATAAATTCATATTTTTCAGTAAGGTTCTGAGGCATATTTTCATCATCCTGTAGAATTTCACACCCTGTTGAAGTGCATCGTGCTGTTGATTTCACAAACTCGTCGAGGCGTTCTGGTCTCTGACATCTTTTTAATAACCTGGTGATTATTTCTGTATGTATCAAAGTGATGATATGGTTAGGAGGATTTATGGAGAATGAGCTACATGAGTGGCTGCTATAATGGGAGGTGTAAAACCTCATACATTTGATTTCATTTTCAGTGAATGTTCCTGATGCTTCTATATGACGATCTCTTACATAGAGAAACAATTCCTCAAGAGTCTGTAAATTAAGCCATTTTGCTATTAATAGAAGTGCTCCATTAATCATCTGACACCATTTGTGCAGGTTTTTTTCTTCCAAAGTTTCAAAAGTTAAATTCTCATGCACATGTGGCATGATGTGATGGTATTGTAGTGATGACATATGGCAAGACTGCTCCTGACACGTCCAACAAGCAGTTGTGGCAGACCAATACCAAGGCACATGAGTTAAAATAACATGACGTTTAATGTGTGACTTCTTTGGTATGCTACAAAGTGGACAGAACTTCATGTTACTGGGCAAAAGTTCTTTTGGAATCCTCTCATAGGATTTTATACCTCTCGGCAATTTTTGTGGATTATTCATTATCACATTAAACTTGGTAGTAACACCAGATGTTTCACTTGTCTCTCTATCACCACTTGCTTTTGAGTGTACTTGACTCTTAAGACGAAGATCAGTTTTAAGGCGTACAGCCTTAACAGATCTTTGTTCTCCCACTACAGTCATTTCTAGACCATCTTTGTGTGCATCTTCATTATCTCTTCTCACTACTCTTGTCTCTTCTACTTTTTCTTCAGTAACCTCTTCCTCTTCATGTATTTCATCCAACACTTCCCATTCAATATCATCTACTTCATCTATGGTTTTATCATCCGTGTCATCTCTCTCAATCTCAGCGTCTGTGTTTTCAGACCAACTAGACGCATCAATGGATAAAATTTCTGTATCAGACATCTTGAACTGCAATAAAAAGGATCTTTATAAGGCGTACAAGCCTAAAGGAATCGTATAGTTTATAAGGCATTATTCAATCTTGAATATGCACATGTAAGCAATATAAATTATTGAAATGAAATGAAAATCAGTGAAAAATTATTTCCCTGATAAGGCGTGAGAGCCTTAAAAATAATATATAAAATACTTTGTGTTTTGAATTTTACACATACATGTATATATATTGTGTACATGTACATGTATGTAGACAAATAAAATAACTCACTACATTATAATGAATGAAATGTAATGAAAAAGATTTTAAAAATTTAAATTAACGAATTTACATAATAAATATTTTATTTATTGTTATTTTATTATTATTATTTATTTTTTTTTTATTTATTTTTTTTTTTTAATTAATTTTTTTTTATTATTATCTATTATTATTTTAGTAAAAATTTATTGACACACCACACACACATAGCACATAAAATTTTATGACAAATACTTTGACAAAAATGGATGATCATGATGAAAAATATTATTTACAAAAACATATTACAAAAATCCTAAATTCATTATGACAAAAATATCATTTCATAATGAATGAACAATCAAGAAAAATACTGAATTCAAAAATATGTACAGCATGTAAAAATGTTAATCTGATAATAATGATAGTTTCTTGTGGCATAGATTAGCCATCTAGTTTGTCCCTTTGTTTAAAGGCTGTCTATTTGGCGACTCTGACCTTTGATTCTGTGCTCGAGGAGAGAAATCTCTGGATTGTTGGTATCTGTTAGACCCTTGAAACTTGGGAGGCGTGAAGCCTCTAGCTTCATTATGAGATGGACGATATTGTCTTTCTGGTGAATTTCTATTCATGTTTTGTGAATATTGACCCTTATTCTGATTTCTGTACTGTGGGCTTTGATTATACCTGTTTGGTGAATTCTGTGGACTGTTATTATATCGTCTATTTGGTGAGAATTGTTTTCTTTCATTTTGCCATGGTTTTCTGTCTGGCGAGTGCCATGGTTGTTTATCAGATGATTGCCAAGCTGGGCGGAGATTTACTGGTTGTCTCTGACCATTAGGTGTATAACCTAAACCTTGGTATGAGGGTTTAGGCGTAAAGCCTGAAGATGAGGGTGATTTTTCTCTCTTCTCAGCATTAGTAGCGATTGCATTTGTTAATTTCCCTACTAAAGATGATAAGTTTTGGATTTCTTGTTCTAGACTGGAATTAGGCTTGGTTGGAGTTGTAATTACTTCTTCACTGTCTGAAAATGTAACCTGTCTTTGTGAATAAGACTGTTTTGATGTACCAAATATGGCTCTGTGGTTAGCTAATGAAGTCTTGACCAATTTAACTGCTTTAGATAATGTCGTAGGGTCCTTTTCCATAGCTTTTATAGCTGCATCTTTTTCTTTACAACCTCTCAAGAAGGCTTCAGTTGCTATAGCTTCGACAGTTTCAAGTTCACATTTGTCATACCCATCCATGGTTAAGGAGTAAACTTTCTGAGAAAAATCTTCTAGACTTTCATCTTCTTGTTGTTTTATGTACTGTAGCTGGCGTCTTGCCGTAACAGGTTGTAGCTTCTTGCTAAATCTTTCTCTTAGCTTTTTCTTTAATGAATGATACTCTCCTGTATCGACTTTTCTGGCAAATTCAAGTGCATTGTCTTTTAAGCTGTCAAATAATTTTTCTATTCTTTTCGAATTTCTCCATCGTCTTCTAGTAGATACTCTTTCAAATTGAAAAATGAAGGATTCCCATGAGGGTTGTCCTGTTCCATCAAAGGTTATCATCTTTGGTCCTTGGGGGCTTTTTGATCTGCTTCTGTCTCGGTCTGATGTTGAATCTCTGTCATCACTGAGTGAGGACATAGAAGAACTTGAGTCTAATCTCTCTCTCTTGCTTTTATTTTTGGATGAGGCGTTGAGCCTTGATCTTTGTGATGTATTTTGTCTATCTGATTGTCTATCATTACTGGCATCACCATTTCTAGTGTTTCTATTTGTATTTGATCTGTTTCCACCATTTCTAAATCTGGATCTCCCTCTTGAATCATTATCAAATCTCTGTCTTTGATTTTGATTTTGTTGAGGTCGGTTATTAGTTTCTTGTCTTGAAGTATATCTTGAAGTAGGATTGTTTGTATCAGCATAAGGTCTCTGATTTTGGACTTCAAAATCTAAGTTTGGTCTAGGCAATGAAGGGTGAGTTGGTACTTCATTATTTATGGATGCCTGTGTTTGTGGTTCTTCTCTTCTTTCATTGTCTTTCTGTTTTTTAAAGTTCTGAACTTCTAAATAATCAGCAAAAATAGTTTGGTTCCCTACACCTGGAGTACTAGATACTGGTTGCATGTTTATTGGTTTCTTTTCAGGAGAATTCAAATTGATGTTTTTGGAAGGTGTTAACCTTAATGTTTCTGGCTTTACCTTCTTCTTGTCAGTGTTTCTTAGCTTTAATATACCATCCATGCTATCAGAATCTGAAGAGGCTGTATGAGTTTCTTTTGATCCAAATACCATGTTTGCAAATTCTGAAATAATATTCTGGATCTGTTTTTCATTTGGCTTTTGCATGTTTTCAATCTTGAATACCATATCTTGTCTTTGTTCATCAAGTAACATATTTGTTATAACCAAGTGATTTTGTAACTCTTCTGACATTTTCTTGTGTTCTCTTCTCATCTCTTCTTTAAACTCTTTGTTGTCTCTTTCTAAGTTATCAAATCTGTTTTCTAGACTTGTCATTCTGTGGTCTAACTCTTGAATTGCACTGCTATTGTCATCTTCATTTTTAACATCTAGTCTTTGCATGATTTGATCAAACTTGTCATTAATTTGATTCATGTTCTGTTTCATTTCTGCTCTTATACTTGCACATTCTTGAAGTGTTACTTGTTCAATGTTGTCAATTTTATCTGACAATTCTTTGAGTTCAGATTTGGTGGCAAATTGTTCAAAGGAAATTATGGCTTTATCTACCATTTCTTGTATTTTGTCATCTTCTATACCAGTACATTCTGTGAATGACTCATAAGTTAGCAAACCAGCTTCATTTCTTTTCTTGATTAATCGTCTTGCTTTGGACTGATTAATGCTTTCTATTTTTAACAATTGTGCTTCTGTTGCAATCTGAACATTTGTTGCAGGTTTAGCAGCCATTTTCACCTTTTCTCTATCTTTTTTTTTTTTTTTTTTAATTTTGGAATTTTAAATATGAATAGCTTAACACTTAACTAATAACAAAGTTAAAGGTTATAGCGTATAGCCATAATACATTTACAATTTGTAAAAATGTACATTTCAGTGAATGAATAAAAAAATTCAAAATTTGCAATATCTAATCTGTCAAAAACAAAAATAATTTACAAGAAATTTCCCTAGCGTGAAGTGTTAAACCTCAATGACATTATATGTATTAATGAATTTGATTGTCAACATATAATACAAAAACTTCTCAAAAAAAAATTTGAAAAAATTACAAAATGTAACTTGTGTAAAAAAATTTACAAAAGAATTGTAAAGGAACAAGTATAACAAACAACAATAAATGTTTCAAAAAATATAGATCGTGTGTAAAAATTCTATCAAAAATAATGTAATCTTAATTGGCTACATATGTATAAATGTAAACAACAATGAATAAAATTCAGTATACAAACAATTAAGGTATTGTATGCATATGGTAAGGATGTATTGGTAACCTTACATGACAATAATAATTGAGTATGTGTGTCTATGTGGTGATAAACAAAAATTATTTTATTTCACATTCAAAAATTTTTGTGAAAAATTTGTCAAGTAAAAAATTTATGACCTTATAAACAACAAAAAACATTTGATTTAATCAAAATGTAGTGTAGTGTTGTAAGTAATCAACAATCAATTCAATAATTGAAAGCGTGTAGCCTTATTAAAACTACAAAGTTGAAAAAATGTTTTGTTTACATTCTACTTTCATTTTCTGAAAATAATGTAACTTCCGGCTAGAGCATTTCCGGTTTCTTGCTAAGTTGAAGATGAAGCCAATATGGCGAACATGACCTAATTTAACGATGTCAAATAAATTATTTCTCAAGCTTGTGTCAAAATTCTAGTTTGACAATAGATGCTAAATGAGCATAAAATATATTAAACAAACATAGATTATGTTGTTTTTAATGCGAATGCAAAGTGTTCTTTTTTATTTACGTGGGAATGGCTAATGGACCATGAACACGAACCACGTGGGTCAAAATTGACAAAGATAAATGATCGCGCTAACCGCGAAATATGAATCACATAAATTCAAAATTATACCAAGTAAATCACACGAACAGTGGCGTTTGCGACGACGCCATTTGTCGGGACGAGTGGTAAGGGCTTAATGCATAAAAATGCTGTGTAAGTTCAAGTTAATGTTACCTCATGGAATGATGTCAAAAGAATGATGTCCGAATCCAATTTGGGGATCTCAGCAAGGTGTCCAAGGCTTCGTCAGTCTCCGCATTGTCCGTTGACCAATGAAAACACTTGTTATGGTTGTTGAGTAAGTCTCGGGTGATTTCGTAATATGAGGTTTGTAAGGGGGAGAACAATAAGTTCAGTTAATGACCACAATTTAGTTGATGAGACTGAATTCCCATTCCAAGAGTTGTTCAATTTCAATCTACAATTGCCAAATCAACAAATGAACAAATCGTTGCTTGGGAATTCAGTCGTCTTTGCTGAAATTCTCATTTGAGAGTCGTTATTTGTATATGTTTACTTAAAATTTCTGCTTTGCCTTTGGGGTGTCTTCTCGGCCGGGGAATGAAACAATCCCAGATTCGAAAGAAACACGTGACCGTGCAATATCATTTTTTTTTGCACGTGCCAAGTCAATATAAAAAAATATCACCAGGTCACCTGGTATGATTCAACTAATCAAATCAAGTAAAAAATATAAATTAATAATATTATATAACATTTTTGGTTTTGCTAGCTAGGTAGTAAAATACCAACTCATGTAGTACTACTTACATTTTCTTTACCGCAATATTCTCATACATATAAAGCTCTGCATGGTTGACCTTGGCTTCAGTATTATCCATGAAACATGATGATTTTGTAACAAATTTAAGGCATTTATTTTGCTTTTTAAATGCCTATCAGAAATCGACAGGTATTTTTCAATTTATTGATTGTCTTCATTCAAGAAATTTTACGGTATACACCATGCACTCGTAGACAAATCTGGAATTTATATATCTCAGATGAGTGCAGATGTTAGTTTGTTGTAGAATTTTTTTTTGTCTTCCTTTACCGGATGACTCATTGAATTGGAAATTTCCGGCGTGACGGGTGTTCTATAGCAGACAGGAACTGCGTACTCTTCCGGAGCACCTGATAACTCTTGTTACGAGTTTAGTTCGAGTTGCTGATTTCTGTTCGGTTGGTTTTGTGTTACCTCGAGCTGTTCTTGTTCGTGTTTACCGGTTTTGTCGTTGCCTTTTCAGATTTTTGACACTCGAATGCCACATTGGTGCATCATTAACCTTTGTTTATTTGTTCATTTTTAAGATTTGCATTTGAAGTATTAGGTGAGCGAGTAAGTAAGTTAGTGTTATTTAAGTTATGTAAAGGTGAAAGACATGAAAAGGGTTATAAAATGAACATGAAATGATGATGAGAAATAAAATATGGGGTTGGGTAGGGAAAAAAGGAACAGTAAATTTTAAAGACCACATACAATGGGGAGAGGTGAGTAGAGATGTAAAATTTAGCCAATGGCGGTCCACCAAGGGAGTTTTAACACGCATTAAGCGTGGCCCTCTCCACACACGTTTTCCCACTATGGTTTGCGGTCAAATTTTCCGCATTATAGCCTGACGACCCTGGCATTCATTATGACAGGGCCGTCCCATTCAACCACCTGGGGCACACACCCAAGTCTCTTTAGGGGCTAAGTGGCCTGACCCGACGTCAAGTTCTGAACGCTCTTAAGTGGACTTTTACGGACAGGCTTAGCGTTGTTGCTGCTGGCATATTCGCCTCCCAGGCCTCGCACGGGATTAGTGGAATGAGGCAAGTTCTAAATATATGATAATATATATTTTAATTTTCATGCTTAAAATGAGTCTTGTTTTTAGTATTATAAAGCAAGTAAATATACATTTGTACTACTAAATGATTTAAAAAGGCAATTTATATGTTTTCCAGTGACACCGATATACGTTCATGTTTTGACACTAATCTCTACGACTACATTCTATCAATGTTCTTTTGTACCTACATGTTTTGATACTTACAGTTTATGTAACTACAGCTATTTTTCCCTTATTTTATTGTACCCATGAATATAGATACTGACAATATATCATGATATAATTCTTTTATTATCATAGCTTAGCTTGATCCTATCATACCTGTTTTAGAACCATATGACATAATAAATCTGATCTTTTATTTTTAATTTCTTCAGCAAACGAATCTTAAAATAACAAATAGAATGTCAGTTATGTGACCACTTTGTTGAAGAAAATCCAACTACAACATTTTGGTAATTTGATTTCGCTAATTTGAATTGAAAGGCTATTTAAAATATTGCTGAGGAATAAAACGGTTACATTGAACAAAGATATTTTCCACACAGAATGGTCAAATATAGTAGAATTATATAAATATAGCAATGTATCATTTTTCTGACAAATCATTTCAGCCGTTTTGCATTAATTTTCTCAATGAAATGCTTGAAAATGTTAAGGCCACCCGATCCATGGTTTTATGGGCTATTATCATTATTTTTATATTTCCATATCAGTAGGTGATTTTTTTAGCTCACCTGACCAAAAGAGTCAGGTGAGCTATTGTCATCGTTAAGCGTCCGTCGTCCGTCCGTCCGTTAACTTTTCTTCAAACATCTTCTTCTCTGAAACCACTGATGGGATTGCTTAGAAACTTTGTACACTTGATCTTTAGGATGTCCTCTACCAAGTTTGTGAAATTTGTGAAAGTCGACCAACCAACATGGCTGCCGTTACTAAAAATAGAACGGGGGGGGGTCAGACCATAGTTTTTAGCTTATAGCTCAAAAAGTATAAGAGATAGAGAAAATCCGAAGCAACATTACTTTTTCAGCATCAAAAGCTGTACAAAACTCTCTATTGAGTCAAAGTTGTGGGATGAATCCTTATAAGAGTTATATCCCCTTAATAGTCGAAATTTACCATTTTCACAGTTTTTGGACTTTATCTTGAAAACTGTAAGTGGTAGGGGAAAGGTTAGCATTGCAAAGTTGTTCAGTTTATTGAGATCTACAAAAATGAATTCAGGGTCTAAATTTTCAGATCAACTGTTTTAGAGTTACACCCCTTTAACTGATTTTTCTATCAATTTTAACTGATTTTCAAAAAAACTTCTTCTCTATAACCACTTATGGGATTGCTTTGAAACTTTGTACAGTTGATCTTTAGGATGTCTTCTATCACGTTTGTGAAATTTGAGAACATCAACCAACCAACATGGCTGCCGTTACTGAAAATAGAATAGGGGGGTCAGACCATAGTTTTTAGCTTAAAGCTATAAAAGTATAAGAGATAGAGAAAATCCCAACAACCATCCTTCTTAACATCAAAAGCTCTACGAAACTCTCCATCGTGTCAAAGTTGTGGGACGACTCTTTATAGGAGTAATTTCCCCTTAATCGTCAAAATTGACCGTTTTCACAGTTTTTGGACTTTATCTTAAAAGCCATTAGAGCTAGAGGAATAGTAAGCATTGCAAAATTGTTCAGCTCATTAAGATCTAATAAAATGGTTTCAGGGTCAAAATTGTCAGATCATCCTTTTAAGGGTTATCCCTCTTTAAGTGTTTTCAATCAATTTTAACTTGTTTAAGTTTTTAGCTCACCTGACCCGAAGGGTCGTGTGAGCTATTGCCACCACTTGGCGTCCGTCGTCCGTTAGCTTTTTAAAAACATCTTCTATGAAACTGCTTGGCCAAATGCAGCCAAACTTGATATGGTTGTTCCTTAGGGTATTGTGCAAAAAGTTTGCGTTGGGATTTTTGATACGTCAAAAAACATGGCCACTGTTACTAAAAATAGAACAGGGGGGTCAAATAGAGTTTTTCGAAAATAACTCAAAAACGGTCACAGGGTAAAAGTGATCAGCAACTCAAGATCCATCCTCAGATACCCAGAGGTTCTTCTCTCGCTTACTCATTCATCACCCCTGGGACATTACGCATGAAATACTTCGTTTTTGATAGTTTTGTATCGAGCTTCCTGATTGGTCGCTTTACATTTTTCTAAAGCGATTTTAACTTGTTTCTATATAGAAATAATATCAAGTTCAAGATCAGATCCTGAACTCGAAACGAACAATTTCATGCCAAATGTCCTAGGGGTGATGAATGAGTAAGCGAGAGAAGAACCTCTGGGTATCCGAGGATGCTCAAGATCTAACTACCCAGAAATTTTCAAGAAGATCCAATAACCGATGTAGGAGTTATTGTCCTTTTTCTGGATTTTTTAGCTCTATATCTTAAAAAACTATACAAGATATTTTAAAATTCAAATTGCACATGATTAAGCACATCAAGATCTACATTTCATGTAATTAGGTCAAAGCTGTAGAACCATTTCTTTTAGGAGTTATGGCCCTTAAAGCGTCAAAATTTACCATTGTTCATTACTTTTCTCCTGAATTTCAAAGATTAACTTGTCTGACACCATACATCCAACTTCAACCAAACTTTGCTACATGTACAACTCTATCGTTCCATGGCTAAAAATAGAACATAGGGGTTAATTTCATTTTTTTGGCTAATAACTCAAAACTGGTTTGGATATTAAAATTGTGCTTGAATCAAAAGTGATCAGCATATTAAGATCTACCTGTCCTGAAATTTCAGAAAAGATCTGACTGCTGATGTGGGAGTTATTGCCCTTTTTCGTAATTTTTGACAAATTTTGCACTTATTAAGCCCAATATCTTGAAAACTAACAAAGATATTTCAGAAATTTAAATCTCATATGGTTAAGCACAATAATATCTAAAATATATGTATCTGTGTAGTTTAGGTGAGCGATTCAGGCTCCTTGGAGCCTCTTGTTTTCAAATGGAAAGCTTTGTAACTGTATTTTTGATCTTAAAGTGTTTTCTATCCTAACTAGTTTCTTTTTTGTTACCAAGTACATGCAGACCATGCTGCACAGTAAGTAAGATGCTTTGGCATAAGAGATCAGGTGAGCGAGTCAGGCTCCTGGGAGCCTCTAGTTTTGTTAAGCCAAGGTTGAAGAATTTCGAACTGTCAAAATAGGGTTAACTAGAAGAAACCCGCGAATTGGCAGAAAAATCAATCGGTGCGTTACTTTAAAAAATAGACCACACAATAAAAATCTTGCATTTACATGACCTTACATGGTTGTACTAATCGCAAATTAAAATTTCTACGGTATTATTTAACTCTAAATAAGTTTTTGGTTTCTTATCTTTTATTGTTTGTTACCCCACCTGTAAATTAAACAAATGCCTAGTGACAGGATAAGCTTCAATCATGGAAGTAAGATTATATACTTCCATGCTTCAATCAATCGTTACCCAATTTTCTCAATTTATTGACATCATTGAGCCTATAATTTTACACGTAGAAAAAAAACTGCAATATGATAAATTTTAAATTGTTTTATTATTTATCAATTTATCAATTTTACAATTTAGACGGTAAAACATTTTTTTGCATACATTTTTATAGTAAACTTACCAATATAATCTATTTTATAAAATCTTTTAAATATTTAGCATAATTAATGGAAAAGTTTGATGTTTTTTTTTTAATTGTCTGAAAACTTTGGAACCTATTTTAAACATTGTAAAAAAGGCCGGGAGACCAAAACATCGAACCGGCACTGAAGATATATAATATCATACAAATTTACATTTCTAACCGCAGACCTTTTTAAATGTGCTACACAAAAATTAAGGTTATACTCCAATAAACAAAATATCTTACAGTAATTTCTTATAAACTAATTTCAAATAAACATTAAGCAAGACATTGAGTGTTAAAAACAACAAATTCGGACGGATTATCTTGCCCGGAGTAAATTATCACGCAGGTATGTTAATGCACTTTTCAGGAATTTCCGGCAGGACCACCCCCTTTTTTTCGTACATACCCTATTTTACTGGAACGGAATGTCGTATAGGATATTTTAATAAACCAACAGAAAAAGGATTAGAAATGAATATCTTGAGTGAATTTTTATTCTATTTTATCATTCGTATATCGTAAAAATTGCGGAAAAGTGTTGATTTAAGGATCGGTATTAAAATAGACTAGAACAAGTTATTACACACCGAATTTTGTCTCGAAATTTTTTTCATGGGAAGATATGATACTTAGTTGTGTAAAAACTGCTGAACCCTTAAAAATAAATAATTTCTTCTATTTTTTAAAAACTAAAAATGCCAAAATTGAGCAATTTCGCACCATTTTTCTAATCTTTTCAAGCTAAATTCAAGAAATTCGTTGCGATTTGCGAGAGGGTTCAGCGATTTTATGATAGCTGTTTATCTTCGAAAAGATATATTTAAAGGATTAGGGATTTTGTTAACTGTGGTAACTTGTTCTAGCTTGAAAAAGAAAGCCCGTTGTCTGGATTCCAGAATTTCTCCATTGCTGTCAAACGCCGAGTTCATCAAGATCTACGGCGTCAGCAACGTGATGACGTCATCATAAAATATTTTTATTTATTTTGCACAGTGCGTGTTTGCTGATAACATGATTTTGTTCGTGATTTAAGTTTCATATTATTATTTGTTTGTAGTTTTGTAGGCGAAAAGAAAGCGTAGTACATGTGCATGACTCAAACGTTAGTTTTTCAGCTAAAAAAAGGGGGGCGGAGTTAACTTTTATGAAGTATTTATAAAGTACAGTAGTTTAATAATCATTAATGTACCCTTCGACATACAGGATAGGTATACAATCTGTGCACTAGGTCATACAGATAACAAAATCATACATGTCATACTGCAGATAATGCAATGTTTTATGCAGTGGTTTTATGTCATAGAACCTCAACACATTTCATTCTACTTGTTTACTGACTTTTTTTTTGTAAGTTTAAGACTATTGGTCCCTGTAAATAACCTTAAAAGCGTTGCACGGGCGTTAAACACCAACTCACTCACTCACTCCATTTAGTTAAACAGATTATTAAGTTACAAAGTAAAGCTCCTCAGGATCATCATATTCCATATATATCTATCATACTATTTTTCTTATTGCTGTGTTTCTGCTTTGCCTTATTGTTTTCATGAGTAAAATCTGTTTGAAACATGTACAGTGTCCATGTATGCTGTTTTCAGTTGCTTTGATTTCAATCAGACTCAGTTCTTATATTTATTTTGTTGTCTTATAAAGACTGTTTTATATCTCTGACTTTTCACTCATTTCATTGAAAGAATTTAATTGATCTGAGTATATGAATTAATGCTCAAGTATTTTGTTTGAATGTAAATTTGTTTTATATGCATTATTTTTGTGTCCTTTTTAGTCTTCATGCTTTGTCTTTGTTTGTATGAAATGTACTTTTTGTCAATCAAAGCATTTACATTTTTGACTTGCTATATTTTATATCCAAGCTAAAGTTTATCTGGTCATACTGGTAGCTATTAAAAGAATTAGAATGCATGCAGTTGTGAAAAAAAGAACAGAATTTCACAACAAACCTTTTCTATACTATTTTGTTTATTTGTTTGTTTGTTTGTATACTATGAATGTTAAGACTTAAACACATACAGCTATCCCTTCCATAAAAAAAAAACTTTAAAGGTAGAGTGGTGATCCTTCATTGAGTTTCACAGAGTGAGAATAATAACTTTCATCATACAAGTGCACACAATTATTTTTTTTGCCTTCATTTAATGAAATAACCACTTTTATTATTCACACTTTGAAATATCCAGCTCCTCAATTTCTTGAAATGTATTTGTAATTATGTATATACACTTTAAATAAGGGAAGATCTTTTCCTTCATTGAATTCCATAGAATATATAACATCCATCCTATAAAAGACCATTTATTTAGTCACACATTCATTAAGTTTAACATCATAATAGCAAAACTGCCAATAGAATAACTTCTCTTTGTAAGAACCACACACCAGATTTCATCAAGGAAGAAAATTGCAAGCTGAAAATAATAAAACAAATATTTTAAAATGATTCAAGTGACATTATATCATATGCTTTATTATATAGTAAGTGTTAGTCTATCACTTTAAAGAAAATGGATTACAAAAAACATATACAATTTGACATACAATTCCTAAAAAGGTGCTATTCTATACTTTAAAATGCAAAAATGAAAACCTTCAAAAGGAATACCTCATCATAAACTAGTTATAGCAAACGGTAGATTAATGATAATAAAAAAGATAAATGTACATATGCATAAAGCATCTTCTCATTATAAAAAAATTCTTAGATACACCATAGACCTGTATATTAAATAGATTTGCAACTTGTTAATTGTCCAGTATATGTGTGAAAATATCACTGGTTGATAAATGAGAGTTGGTTTATTTTTTGAACTACTTCAGTGCCTTTCTATGGAATTAATCAAAATAAATTGCATTAAACAGAGAAAAGATTAAGGAATATCTGTGAAAATTTTATTATATTTGGTTGAGAAATAAACATTTTGTGACAATTTAAAGTAAAAACTTTACAAAAATTTTGTAAAATATTGTATTTTCATAAAAACTAGGGTAGTATGGGCTCTTTCGAAACTCCTCTAATGTGCCAAATGTTATAGAAGTTATTTTAACACAAGTAAAATCTTAAAACATTTAAGGATGGCTGTAAAAAAGAATCATGTAAAAATCTTAAATGGTTTTTGAGATATTACAGTATAAAGTTGAACTTTTAATATTGTTTATTTTGTATGAAATCTCGTTTATTGGCATGAGATATTGTGAGATTTCACCAATTTGCAAATCTATTTAATATACAGATCTATGGATACACCAAACTTTTTAAAGTGCTTATTATTTTTCAAATATCAAAATTTTCACATGTAAACTTTCAGAATAACATAATATTCATGATTTTTGAGATATATCTATGTTGCCCAAGACTTTCATTTAAGTAATTGCATATAATGCTAAAATGTAAATCTATATAATAAATGTGATTTTAAAGTATTTAAATAAATAGATAAAAGCAAGTACCCCCCCTTTTTGTAGAAGTAATGCCAACATGTTTTATTGTGTAAATTCATAGACCTGTATATTAGTTATACAGATCTATGGTAAATTTAAGCACATATGGCATTAAAAATAAAAGATAGAACTTACTTGTTAACCTGGAAAGTATTGTTTGTCTCCATTCTCACCACAACAAAATTTTGTTAACATTTTCTAAATGGGGCACCTGTTGAGTCGTCGCCGTCAAAACAAAAGCTTCTTCGGGATCATGAAAACCAATACTAAAAATGCTTTACTGTCTCATTGTTACAAGTATTTGCTGTGATAAATACGTGAGTGAGTGAGTGAGTTGGTGTTTTACGCCCGTGCAACGCTATATAGGTTATTTACAGGCGATGAACATGAAAAGGATGATAAAATGAACATGAAATGATGATGATAAATGAAATATGGGGATGGGGTGGGAAACAAAGGACCGGTAAATTTTGAAGAACCACAGGAAAAAGGGGAGAGGTGGGTAGGGTCGGAAAATTTAGCCTATGTGGTGCACTACTGGGCGGTCCACAAAGGGGTCTTTTACGTGCATGAAGCGTGGCACTCTCCACACACGTTGGCCCACTATGGTCGGCGGTCAGGGTTTCCGTATTATAGACCTGACAACCCCCGCGGACGAGGGCTACCCTATTCAGCCACCTAGGGTACACACTTGGTCGCTCTGTGGGCTGAGCACCGACCCGACGTCGGAATCCCAAGACCCTTAGTCGCCTCTTACGACAAGCTAGGCTCTGCTGCGGGCCTATTCGCCACCCGGGCGTGATAAATACGTTTCTAATTGACTAGATAGTTGTGTTGTTTTAACAACATATAAAGAAATGTCCCTAAATAGTGTATTATTTACATAATCGTCATAAAACTTAAGCGGAAATGACATATTCTCCTAACGTCATAAAATATACGATTCGAGTCAAAAACGGTAAAAATCGAAATACCGGATATTGTTTCTCAAACGGCATTAACATACCTGCGCAAGCGGTAATTCAGTTTTTTTTTATCTGTGGGAAAATATTCCCAATTTCTCGGTCGAGCATATCACTGCATTCTACCTAAATTAATTTATTGCGTGATGAACAATATAAATCAAATGTCATGGCGTTGAGAAAATCGATGTTTCCTTTCCTATTTTACCTCTACACGTACTACTAATTTGTTGGTATTTTTAAGGTTGATATATCGATTGATTAAATAATCCTGTACCTTTTTTTTTCAGTTTCAGATAAAGAAAAAACTTTTTAGTCTCGGGCGCCAAATACCCGGTCGGGCGCTTCCTATCGCTTTTAATGACTGTTCATAGTGTAATTCCGGAACGATGACGGCTATAGCATTTCCGGATCAATTAATTAGGTAAATTAGCAAACTGAAGACATAATTGCATATGTGCTAATTAAATTTTCAAAGGGCACAACCATCCCCTATTTTTGATGTATGAAGCTTTGTCGTAGCATTTGTTGTTTAGGCTGCAACCCGGCTAACAAAAAACGCTTCGTTATTTTAGTAGTATAGATGTTTAAATTCATTTTTAGCTGTTGTACTTTGATGAATACCTCACTATATTGTGTCTCACAACAAAGTTGAGGTCCCCGTTTTCATAAAACATCTCCAAAGCCGTACCTCCACTCAAAATCTAACCAATAAAAAATGTTGAAATTTGAGATGAGGAAAGATTTGAGGAAATACTCAATTTGAGATGGTTTTTTTTTTAAACCGCGCCCTTGTGCTTATAATTTCCACACCCTAACATCATACTGGAAAAGGAAGGTTTGGCGCCATAAATCCTGATTTAACCAACCATTTCTTTTTGAATGCTTGTACCAAGTCGGGACCATTTCGATCTTTGTCCTCGCCTTGTTTTGTCTTATACTTGAACATCCTAATAACTCAGTTAAGTTATTACCTTCAGTGTCTGTCAATCTGGTCTTTAGTTATTATACCCCCCGCAAACAAAGTTTGGGGGGTATATAGGAAACACCCTGTCTGTCTGTCCGTCTGTCTGTCCGTCTGTCCACATAACTTGTAAGCGCTTCTCCTCCTAAACCGCTTGAAGGATTTTGATGAAACTTTACCTAAAGGAAGTACATCATATGTAGATGTGCATGAAGAATTTTCATTGCTCTTGGATATCATTCAGGGGAGATAATTGGACTTAGACTTTTTAAATACATTTTTCAATGGGAGACCTCGTAAACGCAACTCCTCCTAAACCGCTAAAAGGATTTTAATGAAACTTTACATGAAGGAAGTACATCATATGTGGATGTGCATGAAGAATTTTCATCACAATCAGACATCATTCAGGGGAGATAATTGGACTTAGATTTTCTTAAATACATTATACAATGGGAAACCTTGTAAGCGCTTCTCCTCCTAAAAGGCTTGAGGGATTTTGATGAAACTTTACCTAAAGGAAGAACATCATATGCAGATGTGCATGAAGAATTTTCATTGCAATCAGACATCATTCAGGGGAGATAATTGGACTTAGACTTTTTAAATACATTATTCAAAGGGAAACCTCGTAAGCGCAACTGCTCTTAAAACATTGGATGGATTTTGTTGAAACTTTACATGAAGATAGTACATCATCTGTACATGTGCATGAGGAATTTGTATTGCTTTCGGTTATCATCGAGGAGAGATAACTGGACTTGAGATTTTTCTTTTACAGTACAGAGTCCAATATGAAGCGGGGGGTATCCTTTCGTGAGCTCACTCACAGTATTACTTGTTTAACTTGCTCCCAAAGCAAGAAGTACTCATTCGGTTATATCTGGGTGATTAACATGAAATGGGTGACAAAATCAACAAGAAATGATGATGAAGTGGGGGATATGGGCGCACTAGGACAATCGCGGTTTTGGCTTCCACTGGAAAGAGGAATGCATAGACACGGGTCATATTCTTATCGATACTCGCAAAAGGAACATGACATGTTTCCTAATAAAGTTCACCACTATGCATATGTATTGCAATCAGGATTTCCACGTTGTAGCCTAACGATCCCGGCATTCATTGTTGTGGGCATAGCGACTTTCTCTGCGACAGATTTCTGAGAGTTCATAGTGCATTTT
This sequence comes from Arcuatula senhousia, assembly GCA_963971305.1. Taxonomy (NCBI): domain Eukaryota; kingdom Metazoa; phylum Mollusca; class Bivalvia; order Mytilida; family Mytilidae; genus Arcuatula; species Arcuatula senhousia. The sequence goes on along the minus strand of OZ020307.1, from coordinate 29,260,501 downwards.
CACCGACAAGCTGATCGCTCCCGGGACTTGATAAAAAATCTTCCTGAAAAAGCGCAATCGAGAGAGCTTTGAAACTTGATACAGATTGTTTTAAGGATGTCCTCTTTCAACTGAATTTTTAGTTTCGCCTACCAAACATCATAGCAGCCTTAGCTAGTCATAGAACATGGATGAGACCAGTGCTTTTAGCGTATAGCTAGAAACGTGTAAGAGATAGAGACAATCTAGAGCAAAGTGTCTCCAAATCTCTTATAGGATTTACCTTTCATTGACCGTCAGTCCCGTGCAGGGCCCGGGTGGCGAATAGGCCCGCAGCAGAGCCTAGCTTGTCGTAAGAGGCGACTAAGGGTCTTGGGATTCTGACGTCGGGTCAGTGCTCAGCCCACAGAGCGACCAAGTGTGTACCCTAGGTGGCTTTCGTCCGCGGGGGTTGTCAGGTCTATAATACGGAAAATAGATAAATAAATGGATGGTGAAGCCACATTTAAAAGGTAAAAACTAAATAAGAAATATAAAGAAATAAAACCTTTAAAACAAATAAAACAAGAATGCCCAAATTTTCGGACATAAAGTCCTTCTTCAGGGGCTAAAAAGAAAAAAGATGTTCACACATACGGACATCCAAAACTTCTTCAGACGCCTCCTCTTAAAAGCTTTTTTCCACGAGAAGGAAAATAGCCAATTTGACGAGGAGGATAATGAAGCCGCCTCTTTGTTTCGCGATTATGGCAACAAAAAATCAAATTTCACTCCCAAAACATCCTGGTTTCCTGTTTTGGAGAAATATATCAAATCTTGTCTTAACCAAATTGATAATTTAAAAACCAAACCCCTCAAAAGACATAATCTGACTAGTAACGAACAAACTGCTCTCCGAAATTTAAAGACCCGCACAGACATAGTCATAAAACCTGCTGACAAAGGGGGTGCAGTGGTCGCTTGGGATTCCAAGTCTTATGTCTCCGAGGGCGATTTTCAACTTGCAAACCCAACATTCTATTGTAAGTTAAAAAATAATAATACTAAGAAAAATCAGCAACAAATCAAAGAATTTATCAAAACATCCGTGGAGAACAATGATCTTCCAGATAATGCTAGAAACTTGATTGTCTCCCAACCCAGGACATCGAGATTCTACATGCTTCCTAAAATCCATAAATTGGGAAACCCTGGTAGACCCATAGTCTCTGCATGTAGTTGTCCGACTGAAAACATTTCCAGTTTTCTCCATAATGTTTTCATGCCAATAGTGGAGAACTTGCCCACCTATGTTAAGGACACTACTCATGCTCTTAATATCCTAGAGTTCTTTGAACCTGAAAATCCGAATGACTTTAGATTGTTCTCCATGGATGTTACTGCTCTCTACACGAGTATTCCGAACAACGATGCCATGATCGCTTTAAAACATTTTTTGGACAGAAGACCCAATCCCTATGTGAAAACGGATGTCATCTTGAGATTAGCAGAACTTGTTCTCAATCTCAACACTTTTCAGTTTAATGGAGAGTTTTATTCTCAGTCTGGCGGTGTTGCCATGGGCACTAAGATGGGTCCTAGTTTCGCCTGTCTGTTTGTTGGGTATTTGGAAGAAAAAATGTTTTCTGAATACGTTGGTCCTGTTCCTGACCTATACAAACGATACATAGATGATGTTTTCGGTGTATCCTCTGATAGTGAAGATGATTTGAACTCGTTCATCAGCTTTGTCTCTTCCTATCACCCTGCCATTCAGTACACCTTTACAATCTCACAAGAGAAACTCTCCTTCCTTGACTTGGAATGTAGCATCCTTAACGGCAAAATAGAAACGTCTGTGTTCTATAAACCCACAGATGCGCACTGCTACCTGAACTACCAATCTTGTCATCCCCAGAGCTGCAAAAATGCCATTCCTAGGTCTCAATTTCTGAGACTTAAACGTATTTGCAGCAATGAGGATGATTTTAAAGTTCAAAGCAGCACTATGAAATCATTCTTTGTCAAAAGGGGATATCCTAACAACATCTTGGATAAAGCTGTCGACTCAGTTTCCCGGGTGACACGATCCAAGGCTTTGGAGCACAGGTCAAGACGCAAGAATGACCGTATACCTTTGGTACTTACATACCACCCTCATAACATCGTTATACGGAACATTCTGTTGCGCAATTTCAAGTCCATCGTCTTGAAGGACGAACACATGTCGACAGTGTTCGACTCGCCACCCCTGACTGCTTTTCGCAAAGGTAAGAGTTTGAGGCAACATCTGGTCTCCAGCTCATTTGACAAATCCAAGAGACGTCCTCGCTCTGACTTTTCAGGCACCAGGGGTTGTGGTCGATCAATCTGTGTCACATGTCCTTTTACCTGGGAGACTGAAGAGATAGTTGGCCCCTCCAACACCTTCAAGTTGAAGAACGGTTACACTTGCATCTCCGAAAATGTCATTTACGCCATCCGCTGTGCCAAGTGCCTTAAAATTTACGTAGGAGAAACTTGTCGTCGACTGGGTGACAGATTTGCTGAACACAGGAGAAGTGTTCTCAAATGCGACGATTGCCCAGTCTGCCAGCACTTTTCATTGCCAAACCATGGCGTCAAGGATATGCAGGTGACCGTTCTCCTTGAAACATGCACCGGCGAAAAACAAAGACAGTTTCTTGAGCAAAGAATTTATTTATCAATTTTTTAGGCACTTTTCAACCCTTTGGTATGAATGTAAAAAGACAGACCTTTTCTTAATATTTATAAATTAGTCATCAAGTTCAGGATCAAAATACCAGAGTCAATTTTATGTCATTCTGTCCTCGTCAGTCGATGTGTGAACATCTTTTTTCTTTTTAGCCCCTGAAGAAGGACTTTATGTCCGAAAATTTGGGCATTCTTGTTTTATTTGTTTTAAAGGTTATATTTCTTTATATTTCTTATTTAGTTTTTACCTTTTAAATGTGGCTTCACCATCCATTTATTTATCTATTTTATTTATACACAAGCCACAGTGCAACATACTTTATTTATAATACGGAAACCCTGACCGCCGACCATAGTGGGCCAACGTGTGTGGAGAGTGCCACGCTTCATGCACGTAAAAGACCCCTTTGTGGACCGCCAAGTAGTGCACCACATAGGCTAAATTTTCCGCCCCTACCCACCTCTCCCCTTTTTCCCTGGTTCTTCAAAATTTACCGGTCCTTTGTGTCCAAGCCCATCCCCATATTTCATTTATCATCATCATTTCATGTTCATTTTATCATCCTTTTCATGTTCATCGCCTGTAAATAACCTATATAGCGTTGCACGGGCGTAAAACACCAACTCACTCACTCATTGACCGTCAAACTTGACCACTGTATTAATACTTTATTTTGATCACCGTAAATGCTAGTTATAGAGAAAAGTAAGCTTTTATCTTGTTCATTGTGGTTTAACAAGTACTATGGAATATTTATTCTCTTTTAAAGAATATTGTTCAATTTTTTTTGTGAGCGAGGAAAGGATGGCCATGCGGATATTTTCAATGTTAAAGAACCAAATGTTGCCCCTCCATCGGACACAGAAGAGTATATCATGTATATTTTAACAATGCGGAATTAATTATCACACGCACATCATGTAGTGTGTACAAAAAAGCCCGGGTTCTATTAAAACACCCCTTCGATTAACATTCACTCGTCCCATCGATGTGTTTTCTAAATTTTTGAATATTATGAATGAACCAAAATGAACACTTGCATAAACCTATGAAATAACAGAAATATGTAAAATGCAAAGGAAGAAATAAAGCTTGTGCCGGTCATATAAAATGCCAATAAAAATGGACATATTTAAAAGTGTGTTTCATGTTAACAAATATTGAAAAGTAATATACAATATAAAATTAAATACGAAAGAATATGGAATATGTGCCAGAAATACACGATCCACATATTGAAATGATTTTGATAAATGTACAATGCAAAATTTCGCTGCGTGTGAAGTGCTTTTCTGGATTAACCTTCATCAGACACGCTAGGAGTAAAAACTTTGGAAAACCGGAAGTATATAAGATTTGATAAAACAAAAACAGAAGCCAAACAATATTACAACAATGACCAAACAAAAAAAAAATATCATTTTTTTAAGAAATAGCCAAACGTTGTCAAATTTTGGAAATAGATAAAATGTGTCTTTCCAACATATATTCCAGTACTCGAAAATATATAAGAGCATACAACTGAAGCACGGGGAAGCTTTCTAAGACCTCCACACGGCACTAAAGCCAAACTCTGAAATAATATTAAATACGAAAGAATATGGAATATGTGCCAGAAAGACACGATCCACATATTGATTTAGTTAGTTAGTTAGTTATTGCTTTACTCCCAAGCAGCACGATTTCGGCTATATCCGGGAGATGAACATGAAAGTGGTGATACAATGAACATGAAATGATGATGAAGTGGAGGAAATGGGGACACAAGGCCAATCAAGTAGGAGAGTTTTGACTGCCACTGGAAAAAGGAGTGATGAGTAGGGACGGGAAATTTCGCCTCCTGCATGGGGATCCTACGGGCCCTACTCTTACCGAGACCTGCAGCAGGGTCCTTTAACGTGCGAGGAACGTGACATTTTTCCCAACACGGTGCACCACTATGGTTTGCGGTCAGGTTTTCCGCATTATCGTCTGACGACCCCACATCTCTCGATGTCAGGGCTGCCCCATTCAACCACCTGGGGCACACATCCCAGTCGCTTTGTGGGCAAAGCGGCCTGACCCGATGTCAGGTTTCTGAGCGCTCTTAAGTGGACTTTTACCGACAAGCCTAGCGCTGCTGTGGGCCTATTCGCCGCACGGGTCTCCACATATTGAAATGAATTTGATAAATGTACAATGCAAAATTTCGCTGCGTGTGAAGCGCTTTTCTGGATTAACCTTCATCAGACACGCTAGGAGTAAAAACTTTGGAAAACCGGAAGTATATAAGATTTGATAAAACAAAAACAGAAGCCAAACAATATTACAACAATGACCAAACAAAAAAAAATTATTTTTTTTTAGAAATAGCAAAAACGTTGTCAAATTTTGGAAATATGTAAACTGTGTCTTTCCAACATATATTCCAGTACTCGAAAATATATAAGAGCATACAACTGAAGCACGGGGAAGCTTTCTACGACCTCCACACGGCACTAAAGCCAAACTCTGAAATAATATTAAATACGAAAGAATATGGAATATGTGCCAGAAAGACACGATCCACATATTGAAATGATTTTGATAAATGTACAATGCAAAATTTCGCTGCGTGTGAAGCGCTTTTCTGGATTAACCTTCATCAGACACGCTAGGAGTAAAAACTTTGGAAAACCGAAAGTATATAAGATTTGATAAAACAAAAACAGAAGCCAAACAATATTACAACAATGACCAAACCAAAAAAAATATCATTTTTTTAAGAAATAGCCAAACGTTGTCAAATTTTGGAAATATGTAAACCGTGTCTTTCCAACATATATTCCAGTACTCGAAAATATATAAGAGCATACAACTGAAGCACGGGGAAGCTTTCTACGACCTCCACACGGCACTAAAGCCAAACTCTGAAATAATATTAAATACGAAAGAATATGGAATATGCGCCAGAAAGACACGATCCACATATTGAAATGATTTTGATAAATGTACAATGCAAAATTTTGCTGCGTGTGAAGCGCTTTTCTGGATTAACCTTCATCAGACATGCTAGGAGTAAAAACTTTGGAAAACCGGAAGTATATAAGATTTGATAAAACAAAAACAGAAGCCAAACAATATTACAACAATGACCAAACAAAAAAAATATCATTTTTTTAAGAAATAGCCAAACGTTGTCAAATTTTGGAAATATGTAAACTGTGTCTTTCCAACATATATTCCAGTACTCGAAAATATATAAATGCATACAACTGAAGCACGGGGAAGCTTTCTACGACCTCCACACGGCACTAAAGCCAAACTCTGAAATAATATTAAATACGAAAGAATATGGAATCTGTGCCAGAAAGACACGATCCACATATTGAAATGATTTTGATAAATGTACAATGCAAAATTTCGCTGCGTGTGAAGCGCTTTTCTGGATTAACCTTCATCAGACACACTAGGAGTAAAAACTTTGGAAAACCGGAAGTATATAAGATTTGATAAAACAAAAACAGAAGCCAAACAATATTACAACAATGACCAAACAAATAAAAAAATATTTTTTTTTTTAGAAATAGCAAAAACGTTGTCAAATTTTGGAAATATGTAAACTGTGTCTTTCCAACATATATTCCAGTACTCGAAAATATATAAGAGCATACAACTGAAGCACGGGGGAGCTTTCTACGACCTCCACACGGCACTAAAGCCAAACTCTGAAATAATATTAAATACGAAAGAATATGGAATATGTGCCAGAAAGACACGATCCACATATTGAAATGATTTTGATAAATGTACAATGCAAAATTTCGCTGCGTGTGAAGCTCTTTTCTGGATTAACCTTCATCAGACACGCTAGGAGTAAAAACTTTGGAAAACCGGAAGTATATAAGATTTGATAAAACAAAAACAGAAGCCAAACAATATTACAACAATGACCAAACAAAAAATTTTTTTTTTTTTTAGAAATAGCAAAAACGTTGTCAAATTTTGGAAATATGTAAACTGTGTCTTTCCAACATATATTCCAGTACTCGAAAATATATATCAGCATACAACTGAAGCACGGGGAAGCTTTCTACGACCTCCACACGGCACTAAAGCCAAACTCTGAAATAATATTAAATACGAAAGAATATGGAATATGTGCCAGAAAGACACGATCCACATATTGAAATGATTTTGATAAATGTACAATGCAAAATTTCGCTGCGTGTGAAGCGCTTTTCTGGATTAACCTTCATCAGACACGCTAGGAGTAAAAACTTTGGAAAACCGGAAGTATATAAGATTTGATAAAACAAAAACAGAAGCCAAACAATATTACAACAATGACCAAACAAATAAAAATATCATTTTTTTTTAAGAAATAGCCAAACGTTGTAAAGCACATTTCCAGACTGGTAGCAGGAAGTTCAATCCGTCTAGACTAAATAAAAACGCGAAAATCATCACTACTCTATGTAGACTATATAAGGCTTTGCTCCGCTTGCCTAAAATGATAAAATGAATTGAAATATACCCTTTCTAAGTAAAGCTTTAACTATGACGTTTTATGTAAACTAAAATGTCCACACAAAACAAGCGTATATGAAAGTTTTAAGAAACATAATAAAATGGTCTAAGTCGGTCCACGTTGGTTGAAGACATTGAAAATCAAACAAATTTGTCAATATGAATGTTCGTTTCAGAGCATATGGTCAGCTTCCTTGTTATTTCATAAAATTGTCCGACAATTTATTACTTTTTATTTATGGAAAAGTGGTGGGGAGTGGGTAAAAAAACCTTTCGATATTATTAAGTGATTCAGACTTGACTGACAGAAATTTATCGAATGACTTTTGACATTCTAATGCCCCATTGGTATATCTTTTCTTCTTTCTTTCTTTCTTAACTTGTACTTCACATATTTGATATTTTCAGTGAGAGATCTGGCTTCTTGGTACGAGTATTTTCTAACGAATTGTACCCTAGCTAAAAAAGTAGGAGGTATATAGTGATTTAATTAAATTCTTCCATCTGAAAAGTATCTTCGACTTTCAAAAAAAGCTTTTGATAGTTTTAACAGAGTACCGTGGCAGTTAATGAGCACTACAGAATTCCAGAGACATTTGTCTTCATCATTAAAAGCATCTACTCATGAATGCAAAATAGGATTGTTTATGACGACATACTTACTGAGGTGTTAGATAGGAGAGATGGAAGCCTAAGGATATAAATGACAAGACCTAGTCAGACTGGCCAAAAACCGAACAGAATGGAGGCGTATCACCAGTTGATTTGGGGTAACATTTCAGGATACAATGTACCCATCTCTTACCCGCTACTCATTATACACCACTCCATGGAAAACTTACACACAATCCTAGTTATATAAAGTACCTGCAGATATGCAACTCCTTTTTTCAAAATTTGAACAAAATGAGTTTTAGGGTTCCCCATAGCAAAACATGGACATACATATAGCCCATTAACGACAATGGGTTGCGATCTCTTATTCGCAACTCTCAATGGATATTTATAAAACTTTTACACAATCTTTCTTGCATAATGTAGATACGCACCTCCTATTTAAAATTTCTTCTGATATCTGATATTTTGAGGTGTTTTTATTGCGCTGCTGCCTATTACATGTAGCTATTTCTAAGAATATTCTTTGAATATTATTTACATTGATCATCGATGTTTTTTCTGTTATCGTGGATTTCCAAGATATTAATTATCTGAAATAAAATAAATAACATTTTCCGGTTAATAACCAGAAGCAAATGTTCTTATTTTATTCTAAGAAAATCAATTTGTTTGATAAAATGTTGTCGATACATCAGATACAACAAAGTCTCTTTTATATTTCAGTCCCGTGCGGGGCCCGGGTGGCGAATAGGCCCGCAGCAGAACCTAGCTTGTCGTAAGAGGCGACTAAGGGTCTTGGGATTCTGACGTCGGGTCAGTGCTCAGCCCACAGAGCGACCAAGTGTGTACCCTAGGTGGCTGAATAGGGTGGCCCTCGTCCGCGGGGGTTGTCAGGTCTATAATACGGAAACCCTGACCGCCGACCATAGTGGGCCAACGTGTGTGGAGAGTGCCACGCTTCATGCACGTAAAAGACCCCTTTGTGGACCGCCCAGTAGTGCACCACATAGGCTAAATTTTCCGCCCCTACCCACCTCTCCCCTTTTTCCTGTGGTTCTTCAAAATTTACCGATCCTTTGTGTCCCACCCCATCCCCATATTTCATTTATCATCATCATTTCATGTTCATTTTATCATCCTTTTCATGTTCATCGCCTGTAAATAACCTATATAGCGTTGCACGGGCGTAAAACACCAACTCACTCACTCACTCACTTTTATATTTCATATGTAAATATATCATCTGGAAAATTACTTCCGAATATTTATTGAAAGGCTTTATTAGACTGTTGATGCTTTTTGTTATATTAGCAAATGACGTTATACACCCGTCCATTATCCTATTCAATTGCAGTAGAGTTTAAGGAATCTTGGTCATCTGATCGCTTATAATTATTTTTTTATATATATTACAGTATTTTATTGACCAGGTTGTTCAAGGGTAAATTATGCGGACTAATGCATTTTAATTCTACTTAAAAGGCTGAGACATTTAGGCTCTGCCCAAACATTGCAAATGAAATAGAGTAATACTTCCTTGGGTAATTATTATTAGCCATAAGCTAAGATCCTTTATCCAAGCATTTGGAATAAAATTAAACATTCGTTGTTTTCACCCGCAACCACGAGCCCCAGCAATGTTCATTGAAATGTTTGCTTTATGTCCAGTCAACAATATTGCAGTCATAGTCAGGACAAGACCTAATTGAAACAACAATTGTGTAGACCCACCCAGGACACAGCACAAATAACAAAGACGCCTGTATGTCATGCAAAAGGGCCAATATACGACCACAAGCTAGAAGGAAAATGAACTAACCCACAAGTGTCAACACACCATAGGTCATTGCACCCAGGGAGTGACAAAACCCTTTCCCAATAATTTCACAATCTGGAATCTTCCTTACCTACAGTGACTGACAATAAGGAACCCTATCTTGACAAAAAGAACGATGACGTTCCATCCTTGTATTGGATTCCAAAGTTACATAAAACTTCATACAAGCAACGATTTATTGCTGGGTCATCCAAATGTACAACTACGCCTCTTTCAGTTTTGTTAACATCAATATTGACGGCAATAAAATCAAGCATTCAAAAGTATTTCGATTGTTGTTACTCTAGAAATGGCGTCAATCAAATGTGGATTCTCAAAAATTCTAAAGAACTGATGGAAAATCTCCATTCTAAGTCATTTTCATCATGCAATAGCATTAAAACGTTTGATTTCTCTACATTATATACTTCAATTCCACATTCACAACTAAAATCTCGTTTGGCACAGCTGATTAAACGTATCTTTATCAAAAAGAATGGAAAACGCAGGTACAAGTATTTGGTAGTCGGTTATAAAAAGACTTACTTTGTCATCCAAGAGTCTAGCAAGAAAAACAAATTTACAGAAGATCAAATAATAGAAATGCTCAACTTTCTAATCGACAACATATTTGTTCAGTTTGGTGGACGTGTTTTTCCGCAAACAATAGGTATCCCAATGGGCACAAATTGTGCACCATTGCTTGCCGATTTGTTTCTTCATTCATATGAAGCGGACTTCTTACAATCACTTCTAGACAAAAAGGACCGCAAACTTGCTTTATCCTTCAATCTCACATTTCGTTATATTGATGATGTCCTTTCACTAAACAATCCTCGATTTGGTGACTATTTACATCTCATATATCCGAAGGAACTTGAGATAAAGGACACTACAGATTCTAGGAGGTCCGCTTCATATCTGGATCTATTTCTCGAAATTGACACACAAGGAAGGCTTTGTACAAAGCTCTATGACAAACGTGATGACTTCAACTTTCCAATAGTTAACTTTCCCTTTCTGTGTAGCAACATTCCGTCCGCTCCAGCATATGGAGTTTACGTATCACAATTGATTCGCTATTCCAGAGCATGTGGGGAGTACAACGACTTCCTTGATAGAGCCACACGGCTGACAAGCAAATTGTTAACACAGGGGTACGTTGCCCCCAGGTTGTTGTCATCACTCAAGAAATTTTACGGACGACATCATGTGCTCGTATACAAATACGGGATTTCTATCTCTCAGATGAGCACAGATGTTGGTTTGACATAGAGTTTTGTAATGTCATCCTTTCCGGATTTGACCCACACTTAATCGATCTTTGGCAACGTGACGGGTGTGCTATAGCAAGCAGGAACTGCTTACTCTTCCGGAGCACCTGAGTTCACTCTCGTTTCGACTTGAGTTCGCGTTGCTGAATGCGATTTTGTTGTAATATGTGTGTGTGTTTTATGTTGTTATGTGGTTTGTTTTGTTGTGATGATTTTTTGTCTGCCGGTTTTGTCTTTGTCTTTACGGTTTTATGATACTGATTACCCCTTTGGTACACCTTTGCTTCTTAAATAAGGCAATCCTAAAGCTAGTTGGAACATTACCTGTGTGGGATATAACCCACCCTTGATTGACCACCATGAAGTATTTGTAAAAGGAACACATGAGTATGATTGCATATATATGTTGCATAAGTTGAAATTAATATATTTACACGTTTTTGCACCGATTCATACTTATACAGACTTATAATTACAAAAAAAAACAAATGGAAGCTTTACCTTCTGAAAAATGTAAATCTACCTTGAAATATATCAAAATTAGCTGTCCAGCTTGAATGATGTTATGACTGAAACCTGTTTTAATGATGTTTGCAACATTTCGTATTCATTGTATACTAGTATATAGTAAGTAAGTTATTGCTTTACTCCCAAGCAGCGCGATTTCGACTATATCCGGAATAGAAACATAACTAGAGGCTCCCAGGAGCCTGAATCGCTCACCTGATCTCTTATGCCAAAGTTTGAATAAATTTCACACACTTTCAACTATACAAAGTTGCAAATAATCCCTTCAGGGGTTTCAGAGAAGATTTTTGGAAATCAGTTTAAATTAATAGAAAAAACAGTTAAAGGGCAATAACTCCTATAAGGACCTTTTGATGCTAAACGAGAAAAGTTGCTTCGGATTTTCTCTATCTCTTATACTTTTTGAGTTATAAGCCAAAAACAATGGTCTGACCCCCCCCTGTTCTATTTTTAGCAATGGCGGCCATGTTGGTTGGTTGACGTGTATATAATTCACAAACTTGGTAGAGGACATCCTAAAGATCAAGTGTACCAAGTTTCAAAGCAATCCCTTCAGTGGTTTCAGAGAAGAAGATTTTTGAAAATCAGTTAAAATTAATGGAAAAAAAACAATTAAAGGGGAATAACTCTTAAATGGCTGATCTGACCATTTTGACCCTGAAATCATGTTAGTAGATCTCAATGAGCTTAACAATTCTGCAATGCTAACTTTTCCTCTAGCTCTAACGGTTTTCAAGATATTGTCCAAAAACTACAAAAATGGTCAATTTTGACGATTAATGGGCAATAACTCCTATAAGGAGTCGTTTCACAACTTCGACTCAATGGAGAGATTTGTAGAGCTTTTGATGCTGAACAAGAAAGGTTGCTTCGGATTTTCTCTATCTTTTATACTTTTTGAGTTATAACCCAAAAACAATGGTCTGACCCCCCTGTTCTATTTTTAGCAACTGCGGCCATGTTGGTTGGTCGACGTGTATATAATTCACAAACTTGGTAGAGGACATCCTAAAGATCATGTATATTAAGTATCAATGCAATCCCTTCAGTGGTTTCAGAGAAGAAGATTTTTAAAAATCAGTTAAAATTAATGGAAAAAACAGATAAAGGGGAATAACTCTTAAACGGCTGATCTGACAATTTTGACCCTGAAATCATTTTTGTAGATCTCAATTAGCTAAACAATTCTGCAATGCTAACTTTTCCTCTAGCTCTAACGGTTTTCAAGATATAGTCCAAAAACTGCTAAAATGGTCAATTTTGATGATTAAAGGGCAATAACTCCTATAAGGAGTCGTTTCACAACTTCGACTCAATGGAGAGATTCGTAGAGCTTTTGATGCTGAACAAGGAAGGTTGCTTCCGATTTTCTCTATCTCTTATACTTTTTGCGTTATAAGCCAAAAACAATGGTCTGACCCCCCTGTTCTATTTTTAGCAACGGCGGCCATGTTGGTTGGTCGACATGTATATAATTCACAAACTTGGTAGAGGACATCCTAAAGATCATGTATACCAAGTATCAATGCAATCCCTTCAGTGGTTTCAGAGAAGAAGATCTTTGAAGAAAAGTTAACGGACGGACGACGGACGGACGGACGACGGACGCTTAACGATGACAATAGCTCACATGACCCTTCGGGTCAGGTGAGCTAAAAAGGGTGAACATGAAATGATGAAGTGGAGAAAAGGGGAACACAAGGCCAATAAGGGAGGAGCGTTTTGACTGCCACTGGAAAAGTAGTGATGGGAAGTTAGGGCAATTAACCTTCAGCATGGGGATCCTACGAGTCCTACTCCTGTTATATATAGCGTTGCAAGGGCGTAAAACACCAACTCACTCACTCACTCACTCTTATTGAGACCTGCTGCAGGGTTCTTCAACGTGCAATTAAGTGACATTTTTCTCAACACGGTGTAACACTATTGATTGCGGTCAGGTATACATCATAACCTGATGACATCTTCATTCATTATGACAGAATACAAATACCAAATAGGGTTTAAAAACGGTTAATTTGGTTATGCTGAATATCGATATTTTAAGGAGTTTACCTCTCATCATCAGCATTTGAATCAAAACATTGGAAGGTCAAAAACCAAAAGTATTGAATGAAAAGAACCCAAAGCCAAACGGTTCGAACAGAGTTGCCCTATTCAACCACCTCGGGCACACATACTAGGTGCTTTGTGGGCAAAGCAGCATGACCTGATGCCAGGTTTCTTTGCACTCTTTAGTGGACTTTTACCGACCAGCTCAGAGCTGCTGCGACCCTTTTCGCCACCTGAAACTCACATGAGTGACTAATCAAAAACTTAACATATTTGTCGATTTATATGCGCCGTACAAGAAATAATATTATTAACTGGAATGGTGGTTTTCCATTGAAGACGTACGTTGCCTGCATCTTAAAATATTCGGTTTACAGGAAGTAGATGAGTCACAGCTAAAAGATCGCTTTACACCATATAGTATTATAGGAGGAAGCTACATGTACATGCCAAACATCAAGAGGCTGTGTCAAGTAGTTGCCCGGAAAACTGCGACGGAATGTTTTGTGGCACAGCAAGACGACGACGCAGGGCGACGGATAGTGTCAAAGTGAATCCTTTATGTCGCTTTGCATCACGTTGCAGGCGACATAAAGAGACTAAGACATTTTCTTAGTAATAAATAGTAGTTTTAATGTTGGGCCATTTAAGGCCACACAGAATTAATTATTTGTTCGTCGGACCGCCCGCTTGTTATATTTGATTTTCTAGAAAAAAGAAATATAATTTGTTTATGCCCGCATCTAAATCGGTTCCGCCCATTTCCGATTTTAAAACTAAAAAGTAAAATTTTGAATCTTCTCCGCGTTTGAAAAATGCCGAAATTTACAGTTAGAGGTTTAAAATAACTAATTCAGGCTCCCATTACTTTCTATGTTAAACCTGGTTTATGGGGGGGGGGGGTCACTGTCAAACTCAGAAATGAAGTTTTGAAGGTGTGACAGTACTTGTGTCTTAAAGTAAATGCATAACAGTACCTTTCATGTAAATCTCATATAAGGTTCCTCGGCATCTGGGAGAGAACGTTTAACCGGAAGTGTCATGAGACAGAAAACGGGATCTTATGTAAACATTCTAACCAAAACACATGGTCATAAATTACTACTCACTATTTTTCTAAACATCATAAAATAACTGTTTCATGGGCTCAAAATTTTCACAAGTCATTAAGCTTTTAGAAAATACCAAACTTATTGGTGTAGGACATGTCATTCTAAAGATACAGTACCTTATTTGCACTACTTTGTCTCTTATTATGTACTACTTTCTTATATGTGCACCGACTGGGTCCCGAATTAGTTGTATTACACCTAAAAAGAATACCGTAAATTAACCTCAAAATAACAAAACAGAAGGAAAACGTGAAAAAATGTGACCCTAGATTATGGCTAGTGCTTCAAAACAATCTATAGTTGTGGCTTGCGTTGTTGAACAAATGTAAAGCTATTGTTCCTAACACGGCAGTTGAGTGTTCAACATTCCTAGATTTGTTTAAAACATCGCAAAATAAGCCATCGGTCAGGACCACCATTTATCTCATAAACTATGACGATCTTACGGAATTAAAAATAAAAGATAACGGGAAAAGTCCTGACAATACAATCTTGGTAACACCAAATATGACCATACAGTCATGCATCGAAATTGAATGGAGGGTACATTATGTATGTTTTATACATGTGTTGTGAAATATTTTTATTGTTTTATTATTTTTTACATGTTAAAAGTAGCTTTTGAAACTGATTTTTTTAAAGTTTTTGTTATAATAAATACAGATAGTCTTATGTGAGTGATTTTATTATTCTTGGCCAAACTGTTTCAAAATTGTAATAGGATCACATATTGAAATTTGGTGACAAATAGTTTCATTCAATCTAAAGTTTTCGCTCCAAAAAATCAGAATTTTGAAAAATAAAATAAAATAAAAATATCGCTCGCTCGCTTCTTTTTGTCATCTAGATGTGGAAAGTATCAAAAATCTATATTTTCATGGTGCATTTTAGACCTACATCAATTTTACTATACACTTTTTTGTGCCCTTCCTATATAAGTACAAAATATGCACGTTTACTCTTGTGTCGCGTACACTCAATCTCAAAGTTGCACTTTCGCTTATTGCAGTTATTTTATGACGGGGCAGAGACGATTTAACTTATTAATTAGTTGACATGATACTGTTTACATTTTTTATTAAAAAAATGTTCGCACCTGTTAATTAGGAGAGAAAGATTGGCTTCTAGCGGTAAAGCGTTCTATCTTATCCCCAACAAGATAAACCACGTCGTAAATTCCTTGTCTAGACATTGTTTCATGCAACGATCTCGTTGCCCTGAAAAACTTCTGAATGATATATCCTGTTTCTAAAAATGCGTGGTCTTTGAACACGTATGTTCTCATTTTCATCCTCTAGCATGAACACTGCGGCCATTTGTGGAAGCACGACATGTTTTTTCAGAATTTTTTTCATCCCTTACTTTAGGTAGTACTCCACAATTAATTTATTTAGCTCATTTTTGCATGTGCTCGACGTTGACTATTTTGTCCCGGGTTCTTGTAATCGCTTAAACTGCTATTTGCACTTTAAACTAGGTGGTGTTCCAAACTCCGAGCATGTTTAGTCGTGTTTAGTGACGTATTTGGTTTCTTTGTTGTACTCGTTGCCCCTAGCAACTCTTAACATTTGTCAAAAATTTGGGGACAAAAATACTCAAAAATCGGGGTTTTGTCTTTTTTTTTTGAACGTTGCCAGTAGTCGAGCTTTCGGTTCAGGTGAAACGTAACATGTATGAAATGAAAGCCCGAAAACAGTCCTTTCTTTTAAGACCAAATAAACCTATCCGACTTCGGCTCTTTTTTCCGCTAAAATTGTTCAATTGTGCTTAAGTCGTTTTCTAACCTATTTCAAACATTTTTGTGAAAATTTGGAAGATTTCCGTGAAAAAATGTACAATAATGGCGTCCATGGAAACACATCATCAAAATTTGCTTAACATTTGCATAGCAAGCTATAATGCCTTGCGTTTCTATTCATGCCGATTAAAAATTACAATTTTATGATTTACATACGGGGAAATATACTATATTGTGTAATTTTTATTTCTTTCGGGGAAATTATCAACGTTGTTAGCGTTACATACAGCATAACCAGCTGTACAGAATATAACGTTATTGACGATATTTTCAAAAATAAGCATGTTTGGTTGCTATGGGCATTTATGCTTAATAACTGATATTTTTTTCAAAATTTTTGAAACAAGTAATTCTCAAATACATTAGCTTTATTTTCAACAATTAAACCAAGGAATAAAATCAAGATATACTCTTAAAATTTTAATGAGAATAATGCCATATGGTAGTACTGCACAATTAATTTATTTAGCTTATTTTTGCATGTGCTCGACGTAGACTATTTTGTCCCGGGTTCTTGTAATCGCTTAAACTGCTATTTGCACTTTAAACTAGGTGGTGTTCCTAACTCCGGGCATGTTTAGTCGTGTTTAGTGCCGTATTTGGTTTCTTTGTTGTACTCGTTGCCCCTAGCAACTCTTAACATTTGTCAAAAATTTGGGGACAAAAATACTCAGAAATTGGGGTTTTGTCTTTTTTTTTTAACGTTGCCAGTAGTCGAGCTTTCGGTTCAGGTGAAACGTAACATGTATGAAATGAAAGCCCGAAAACAGTCCTTTCTTTTAAGACCAAATAAACCTATCCGACTTCGGCTCTTTTTTCCGCTATAATTGTTCAAACTCTAAAAATAACACATTTAAATTTAAGCCCATCCGCTGGTCACCATGCACAGCCGGAAGCGACGCTTTATGATCATTGGTATTGATTTTTTCGAAATTATTCTTTAAAACAATAACCGTGGATCGTAATTTTCATATAACGGGTCCAGATTTTTTATTTGTCTTGTTTTAAGACCAAAACGAATCAATATTTTCATTTAACAAAAAAGTTCACAGGGGCCACATACGAAAACAATACTGTGAAAAAATCCTAATTGTGGAGTACTACCTTAAGATTTATGACTGTCCTCGTTTAATTGGTAAATTGCGACCAAATTTTGACATTTAGCGGTAATCGGAAACTTTTGTAAAATGATCGTATACATAACGAGTTTACGATTTACTTCCTTTGGTGAAACAATCGCCAGGCTCCTGTGAGCCTCTAGTTATTTTTGGAAAAACATAGTATATAGCTTAATTGTGTGACATGAAAATTTATAAGTCATTTTAGCTGTCTACACCTACCTTCAGTTTTAAAGAGCCTCTTTTTCTTAAAATTTGAAACTTATATTTGGTATAGTGTAGGATACAGTTCGAAAGTATCAAAAGAAAATCGAAAAGGGAAGATGAATCTCAAAGTCCGTGAAAACAAACACGTAAATAGTAGATATGACGGCAACATCAAAACTACGAGGAAAAAAAGAAACCCAAAAACACAACCAAACTGTAATAACAGTCAGTTGATGTTTTACGGCCTTGCAACGCTCTATAGGTTATTTGAAGGCAATGGGTAAGGATGATAAAATGAACAAAATGGGGGTAGGATGGGAAACACAGGAACAATTATTTTTTTAAGAAATTCGCGGCTAGTGCGCTTGCGCGCACCCGGCACACACATGCATGGAGCGTGGCACTCTTGACACACGTTGGCCCATTATTGTCTACGGTACTCTTTCAAAAGATTTTTTTGTTGTTAAAATGGTAAACATTAAACCATTATTGTATTAGTTCAATCTTTGTTTAATGGAATCATGTATATCGGAAGGTCTAGCTGCAATTATGTAGCTCCTTCGACATCTTTTTGATTAAGCGCGAGTAAACGAGCATTACTATAGGGTTTTTTTTATTTGAACAAGGGAAGGTCATATTAAGATTATTTATAAGCAAGGTCTAGATTTAGAATTCTAAAGTGCAGTGCAGTTAGGTATTTGAGATTTAAAAATCAGCACAGGCTGAAGATAGCCATTCTTAGAGCTAAACAGGCATGTTTTCTTCTGACTCAAATGGGCCTCAATATTGTCATTAACCGCAATAAAGAAAGATCAATATATATAAATATTAAATCAGACGATTATTTATCAAATGTTTTATAGAGTTATCTGACGTATACTAATAGTTATTTTTGAAAACTTCACAAAGCACATTTAAATTTGTTTACAAAAAAACAAAAAAAAACCCATACGTCTTTGAAGATATAAGTCGACTTAAAAAGGCTTTGAGTCTAAAAAGCGCACTTTTAATTCGACTAAATGATATTTTTTCCGATTCCATGCAATTACTTCACATTGTTGAAAATTTATTTGTCTGAGAATTGTTAATAAGATTTGATTGATGATCTCTTGATTTTGAGCTTGAAGCTTAAGCTGTAGATTTAGATTTTACAAATGTACCATAAATCTCTTTTCAAATCGTTTTTATATACTCGGCCTTGTCTCAGGAAGGATGGTGATTATTAACTTTTAACATGTCTGTCAGGAAATTGAAACTTCTAGAGGCGCAACAATCATAACCTATAACAACAATTTCACACTGACTCTGACTTTCACACGATCGGGAACGGAAAATTTATTTAAATGTACTAATTTTACTGCTCTCCGAATGTCAAGTATTAAAATCAATTCAGGTTGTTCTACTTGCAGTCAATAAATGAAAAAAAGAAAATAAAGACCATATCTAGTAAAATCGAGATAAAATACACTGGTAACTACTCAATCGCCTTTGGAGATTAAACTTTAAAATTGAAATTAAGCAACAATTATACAATAACAAGTCCAGCTAAAACAGAGTTGTTAATTTTGTCTGGTCAATATATTTTATTGATTTTTATACTATAAAAACACATATAAACACACACAGGTTTACTAATTGTATAACTAAATGACAAAAAGGCATTTACTAGATTTGCACTTAGTTCCCTTTGATTTGATATACGTAACCTATGTTTTCTAGCATGTGCTACATTCTTTTTAATAGTTTTTGACCCCCGCGCGGGAACCGGGTGTGAAAAGAATAGTCCCGCAGCCGCCCGTAAAGCTTGTCGTAAGAAGCGACTAAACGGGTCAACATGTTTGCCGTGTGTTGCGACCTGTGTCGGGGGAGGACGGGATCCTGGTCCACGTATGTGGGCTTTGGCCCTTACTTCTCCTAGACAGGCGGTCAGATTCGGCTCGGTCTGATCAATCGGCTGGTCACGCCAAGCCCTGTAAAGCACATTCTCGTTTATTTCAAACTCTCATTCCGTAATATATGAATTTATAACTTGATGTCAGTTATGCTTTACAGAAGGCGGTGGCTCATGGGTCAATCGTGTGGATGTTATTCTGGAGAGTTGTATCGCCGGGTAACCCCCGGCACGATGCTTGTCTCCCTAAAGGAATACTCTGTGCGAGTATGCTGTCCTTGTAACCCTGGTGCTTTCAACAGGAGAGCCGTTGTATAACAGCATCGCCCTTGTTGGCGCTCCATGGCGGGCGGGGAGCAAGGCAGTGAAACTCTCTTCTCTCATCATGGCTTCCCCAAAAAAACAAGCAACAAGTTCTAGTGAAAAGTATAAACGAAATATTTCATGTAGTGAAAGTGATGATCAGGATGCACCAGCTTCTTCAAAACGTCAAAACACAACAAATGATAGTTGGCCAAAGTTTATTGTACTTTCAAGCAAAGATGCCACTCGTCCTTTGACAAAGGTTTCGCCCTTTGTCATTGCGAAAACAATTAAGGGTGTTACCGGAAGTGATGTTCCCAAGGTTACGAAACTCCGATCCGGTAACCTCCTAGTAGAGTGTGCCAAACAACAACAAGCAAAAAACATTTTGACAATTTCATCCATTTTAGAGGTACCAGTTTCCGCTGAAGCTCATCGATCATTGAATCGTTCGCAGGGTATCATTCGAGATAGAGACCGAAACCTTGCTGATTTATCAGAGCAAGAAATATGCTCTGAACTTTCATCACAAGGTGTCTCACACGTTAAAAGGTTTACAAAAAAGGAAAAAACAAAATTATTAAATTAAATACATACCTTATTACATTTAATTCCGCAGCTCCACCAAGTCACATTAATCTGGGTCTTTTCAGAGTGTCCGTAGACATATTTATTCCCAATCCTCTCCGTTGTTTTAAATGCCAACGTTTTGGCCACGGGAAGGCCACCTGCAACGGGAAGGAAAAATGTGTAAAGTGCGCTGAGGAAGGCCACTCGGATTTCAACTGTACGAAAAATCCAAAATGTGTTAACTGCAGTGGTGATCATTTTTCTTCTTCAAAACAATGTCCAACTCTTCAACGTGAAAAAGAAATTCAAAAACTTAAAGCAGAAAAGAACATTACCTACCAAGAAGCTCGTCGTCAAGTCTCTATCTCGAATGATACAGCACCATCCATGTCTTACGCGGAGGCTGCTAAACCCTCTAGGACATATGGTTGGCAAACCATGTACACTTGGCCTGAGGGTGAAATTAAGCCCCGTACTTGCAACACCAATGGATGGATGTTTGGTGCTGACTGTTTCGTGGATGATATCCCAAAAAGCAATATTAAATACGCGAGGCCTTGGAAGGAATTGTGTGATAATCATCCCCCACCACGTAAGTCAACAGCAGGTCCGAATAATGATTCAATGGTCGATGAGGATTTGTTTATAATTCCACGAAAATCGTCTTGGACTGGATTTGGAGCTCCAACCAAAGCTTCTAATCCTCAACCCCCATCAATTTCTCTTTCTTCCAAACAGAGTCAATCGTCTTCCTCAAGGTCGTCATCTGCTGCTCAACCTGGAAATAGACAGCAGCGACCCTCACAGCCAGGAAGACGCCAGAGTTCATCGCAGCAGACGTCACCGCTTAAAATGCGTAGATCAAAGAAGGCCGAACGAGATGCAATTCATATGCATAATCGTTTCGGCTCTCTTGGTGACGACATGGAGTCTGATATGGATCTATCGGAAACACCCGTCGACCGTTCACAGAGCCATTCTCCACAGAGGAGACGTAGGCGATCACTCGGTAGACTTTCTGATCCCATACAGACTCCAAAATGAGTACCATCATTCAATGGAATTGCCGAGGCCTTAAGGCCAACTTTCTTGAATTACAACTTTTAGTGCAGTCTTTAAATCCAACTGTCTTTTGTCTTCAGGAAACACACCTCAAGGAAACTGACACGATTTCCTTGAAGGGTTTTTCTATGTATAACACATTTTCTAATACAGAACGAGCTTCTGGCGGATCCTCCATCTTAGTTAAGGATCGTATTCTCCATAGTTCGATTCCTTTAACTACCGATCTGCAAGCAGTTGCCGTTAGAGTTTCATTACATCAAACAATAACTCTATGTTCAGTTTATATACCACCTAATGATAACTTAACTTTAGTACAACTTCAAAATTTAACGGATCAGCTTCCTGCTCCATACATGTTAGTTGGGGACTTCAATGCCCACAACCCATTATGGGGCAGTGCCAACTTCAATGATAAGGGTAAAAAGATTGAGGATTTTTTATCGAAAGAATCTCTTTGTATCTTTAATGATGGTTCTTCTACATTTTTACATTCTGGAAATGGAACATACTCATCAATTGATCTCTCAATATGTGATCCTTCTCTTTTAACAGATTTCTCATGGCAAGTCCATGATGATCTCTGTGGAAGTGATCACTTTCCTATTATATTAAAAGATCTTTTTGGTGAACCTGAACAGAGAATTCCTCGCTATAAGTTAGAGAAGGCCGATTGGCAAAAATTTTCAATACTTTGTTCGGAAAAATTAAGACCAGAAGTTTTTGATCAGGACCAAGAACCAATAACAACATTTAATCAAACTCTTATATCTATAGCTGATGAAACCATTCCTAAGACCTCGGCAACTCCTAAAAAACTCAATAAACCTTGGTTCACAGACGAGTGTGACAAGGCTATCGACGATAGAAATAAAGCTCAAAAACAATTTGGTAAACATCAAACAAAAGAAAATTTGAGTAATTTTAGAATTTTTCGGGCAAAGGCTAGACGAACTTGTCGACAATCTAGAAGAACATCCTGGCGAAATTTTGTATCTGGTTTAACTTCACGAACTCCCATGAATAAAATTTGGAATTTCATACAAAAACTCAAAGGTAAAAACTCTAAATCCTCGGTAAAACATCTGAACGTTGGCAATTCCACTTTAACATCTGAAAAGGACATTGCCAACAAACTAGCTGAGACTTTTGCTAAACATTCATCTTCATCTAATTACAAACCTGACTTCCAAAAATTTAAACGTACAGCTGAAAAAACGAAATTGAACTTTAACTCCGACAATTCGGAGAGCTATAATTCTCCTTTCTCTTTAGATGAACTTAAAACTTCTTTAAATAAAGCCCATGACACTGCATGTGGCCCTGATAGCATCCACTATCAACTTTTAAAACATCTTCCTGATATATCGATGAAGACTCTTCTAAATTTAATGAATGATATATGGATAAATGGAAAATTGCCCGAAATATGGAAGCGTGCCACTGTTGTTCCTATCCCTAAGCCGGGGAAGGATCACACAGATGCTTCCAACTATCGTCCGATAGCCTTGACAAGCTGCGTCTGTAAGACTCTAGAACGCATGATCAACGATCGGCTCGTTTGGTTCCTCGAGTCCAATGGACTCATTTCGAATATCCAGTGTGGATTCCGCCAAGGCAGGAGCACGCTTGATCATTTGGTCCGTTTTGAGTCTTTTCTTCGAAATGCATTTGCGAAGAACGAACATGTGGTGTCTATCTTTTTCGATCTCGAAAAAGCTTATGACACCACATGGAAGTATGGTATTTTAAAGGACATTTCTGATATGGGGTTGAAAGGAAGGTTACCAACTTTCTTGGCCGACTTTCTTTCTGACAGACACTTTAATGTTAAAGTTAATAAGACCTTTTCTGAGGAGTTTGATCAAGAAATGGGTGTGCCCCAGGGAAGCATCCTTTCTGTCACTCTCTTTAGTATTAAAATAAATAGTATTGCAAAAGTTCTCCAAGATAATATCGAGGGTTCGTTATATGTTGATGATTTTTTAATATGTTACAGCGCCAAAAACATGAATACCATTGAAAGACAACTCCAACTATGTCTCAAACGGATAGAAAAATGGGCCTCTGAAAATGGTTTCAAATTTTCAGAGAGTAAAACTGTCGCTATGCATTTTTGTAAAAAAAGAAAACTTCATCCTGATCCAGATCTCTATTTGTATAACAAAAAAATTAAAATAGTTGAAGAATCAAAATTTCTTGGCGTTCTTTTTGATAGAAAACTTACCTTTCTTCCCCATATCAAAATGTTAAAATCAAGATGCCTAAAAGATCTTGATGTTTTAAAAGTTGTCTCCAGTACGGACTGGGGAGCTGATAAATCAGTTCTTTTAAATTTGTATAGGTCTATTGTACGATCAAAACTGGATTATGGTTCTATTATATATGGGTCTGCAAAAAAGTCGTACTTACAAATTTTAGATGCCGTTCATCATCAGGGATTGCGACTCTGTCTCGGTGCATACAGAACTTCTCCTATTGATAGTCTGTATGCGGAGGCAAATGAGCCATCCCTGAAACATCGTAGAATCAAACTCGGTCTGCAATATGCCACCAAATTAAAAGCCTTTCCTAGCAACCCTGCCCACGACTGTGTTTTTAAACCACCTCTCAGGAATATATATGAAAAACATGAAAACAAAACTCCTCCTTTTGGTATTCGTATCGAACCTCACCTGACTAATCTGAAGATTGATTTAGAAACTATAAAACCTGTCAAGCCTTTGAAAGTCCCACCGTGGGAACTTTTAAAGCCCAAATTTATTTTTGATCTTCGTAAACATAAAAAATCTGAAACAAATCATCTACTTATTCAACAAGATTATTCCGAAATTAAATCTAGATATCCTGGATTTCTAACAGTTTATACAGATGGCTCTAAAGATGGTGATAGCGTTGCTGCTGCTGCTGTCTCAGGGAATAGCACGTCAACACAACGCCTCCCATCTACTGCTTCCATTTTTACAGCTGAAGCAAGAGCCATCATTTTAGCCCTCAAGCTAATTGATGCTTCTGAGCACTCTCAATTCTTTATCTGTTCCGACTCTCTCTCTTGTCTTCTGGCAATTGAGAATTGTAAATTGAAAAACACATTAATTTCTAAAATTGTATATATGGTTCATCAATTGATTAGAGGTGGCGCAGAATTGATTTTCCTATGGGTACCCAGTCATTCTGGTATCCATGGGAATTCAGTTGTGGACAGGGTTGCGAAGGAAGCCCTTCGTAAACCGGTGTCAAATTGTTTTATTCCTTATTCGGATTGTAGAAATACAATCCGAATATATGTTCAGACGTTATGGGATGAGGTTTGGGCTGCCGCTGAGCACAACAAACTTCATGAGCTAAAACCACAGCTCGGGGAGAGTCATGTTTCATTTCGATGCCGTCGAGACCAGGTGGTCATCACTAGATGTCGTATAGGACATTCTAGAGTCACTCATGGCCACCTGATGACACAGGAGAAGGAGGCCCCGATGTGCATTCCCTGTGACTCGCGGTACTCTTTGAAGCATGTTCTTCTCGACTGTGTTGATCTTGCTCCAATTCGCATGAAGTATTTTAACTGTGCATCCATGCACGATTTGTTTAGCGGCATCCCAGCCGATGCCATTTTATCCTTTTTAAAAGAAATCGGTCAGTATTCAAAATTATAGTTTTTGTAATCACCATTTGAAAGTTAATTTGTTGTCATAATATTTAGCTTATTTTTGTTAAGTTCTTTGTTTTCCTATTGCTTTAAATGGTTTTATTGTTTTAATGTGTTATTTTTTAATGATTATTTTATCTATTTATTTTCTTGGCATACTTTTTGTTTTATCTACGGTCTTTTGACTTTGTTTTATATTAACATGTTATTAACATCATTATATCAACTTGTTTATGTCCCGATGATGGCTGCAATATCGCCGACGGGACATAAAGCAACTAACAATCAATCAATCAATAGTTTTTGACTGACGGCATGGCATGCCAGTGAATGGGGAAATTTTAAATAACATAACTTATTATCGTCATTTTGTCGCCTGAAATTTGTTTCAGGAGCGACATATAGGGGTAACTTGTCACTATCTGTCGTCTTGCATCGACGTCCTGCGTCGACGTCTTGCGGATCGAGTTACAAAATAAACCGTCGCATTTTTCCTGGCAACTACATACCACAGTCTCTTGATATGTTGCTTGTAGCATCATTGCATAGTACACTTGAGTAGCACGATAAAGATTAAAGCAATTTAATGCCCGAAACATTGCTACTTCCTGTTTACAACGTACTTAACGTTTTATTAAGCGTTAACGTAAATGCAAAATTTCCGTCACAGTTTTTCGGGCAACTTCATCATGTCCATGCAATAGCCTCTTGATATTTGGCATGTAGCTTCATTGAATAATGCCTCTTCAACCTATAGCAGTTTATGGTATAGAGCGTTTTTATTCCCATGACTCTCCCGTGCGGGGCCCGGGAGTCGAATAGGCCCGCAGCAGCGCTAAGCTTGTCGGTAAAAGTCCACTAAAGAGCGCTCAGAAACCTGACATCGGGGTCAGGCCGCTTTGCCCACAAAGCGAATGGGATGTGTGCCCCAGGTGGTTGAATGGGGCAGCCCTGACATCGAGAGATGCGGGGTCGTCAGGCGATAATGCGGAAAACCTGACCGCAAACCATAGTGGTGCACCGTGTTGGGAAAAATGTCACGTTCTTCGCAAGTTAAAGAACCCTGCTGCAGGTCTCGGTAAGAGAAGGACCCGTAGGATCCCCATGCAGGAGGCAAAATTCCCCGTCCCTACCCATCAATCTTTTTTCCAGTGGCAGTCAAAACTCTCCTACCCGATTGGCCTTGTGTCCCCATTTCCTCCACTTCATCGTCATTTCATGTTCATTGTATCACCACTTTCATGTTCATCTCCCGGATATAGCCGAAATCGCGCTGCTTGGGAGTAAAGCAATAACTAACTAACTAACTATTCCCATGACTTGTATTCTTCCTGTTTACAAGGAAACAGAGATACGCAAACGATGTGGGGACGATGTGGAAAGAAAAGAAAAGACGTGCGTTCAGTTTACGTTGTATTTCGAATCGTAATCAAGCTACTAAAAAGAGAACGTCACAATACATATAAACGTTACAGTAAAGCGGTGCAGTACGCTAGCACTTACGTGCCCGTCGAATTCCCAACATACTTCAGGCCGCAAAAAAGTGCAAGAATAGGCTTTTGAGTGAGTGAGTGAGTGAGTTGGTGTTTTACGCCCGTGCAACGCTATATAGGTTATTTACAGGCGATGAACATGAAAAGGGTGATAAAATGAACATGAAATGATGATGATAAATGAAATATGGGGGTGGGATGGGAAACAAAGGACCGGTAAATTTTGAAGAACCACAGGAAAAGGGGAGAGGTGGGTAGGGGCGGAAAATTTAGCCTATGTGGTGCACTACTGGGCGGTCCACAAAGGGGTCTTTTACGTGCATGAAGCGTGGCACTCTCCACACACGTTGGCCCACTATGGTCGGCGGTCAGGGTTTCCGTATTATAGACCTGACAACCCCCGCGGACGAGGGCCACCCTATTCAGCCACCTAGGGTACACACTTGGTCGCTCTGTGGGCTGAGCACTGACCCGACGTCAGAATCCCAAGACCCTTAGTCGCCTCTTACGACAAGCTAGGCTCTGCTGCGGGCCTATTCGCCACCCGGGCCCCGCACGGGACAATAGGCTTTTGAAGCCTGATACAAAGAATATGTAAAACGTTCACGTCAATGCATTATAAAGAATTGCGGTTTATCTGTTGCTGTCATGTTCAGATCAAAGTCCGTATGCGTGTCCAAAATCGTTGTCCTGCATTTCTAACCTTCATAGTGTTTATCAAAGTCGAAGTCCAAATCGCAATCAGTTAGAATGTCCAAGGTCGTCTGGGTTCGGTTTGCCGTTGAGATAATGTATCTTACCTTCAGTGTCATGGTTAAGAATACGATTTATTAATTTTCCGTCCATAACAAAGTTGTTCAAAGTCAATTGAGATATCATTCTTTCAGTTTCAGGCATGACCAAATGTGATAAACATTTCAACAAGTCTTTTGTTCTGTGTGTATGAGAAGGAATAATTAATGTCTTCCTGTTCTTGTAGTTCTTTGTTCTTCTTCCAATTTGTGTTGTGTGTCTTCTTTATCAACGAATCTTTCTCATTATTGGTGTGTTTCTGCTCCTCTTGAACTGTCGTTTGCGTGTAATGGAAACGGAGATAGATCTTGAAGGTTTCATCATTTGGACGTCGGTGTGCTTCTTTTGAACGATAACTTCTGAAATTTCTGGTAGGATGTTGACTGTAGTTGTAGAACTCTCTTGTAAGGTATACATAGGAAGCACAATATTAAGAAGTACAAGTAGTTCTGGCAAGTCAGTGGTTTGGTGTTTCGGTAAACTTTCATAGGGAATATCAAATGCTTCACAAATAGTATTACTTCTAATCCTGATCTATAAATCAGAAAATTGAAAATAGCAAAGTAGCAAAACTTCAAATATATTTTTCTGATCATCCTAAAAATTACTATACCTCTATTGGATTGTTCTCAACAGCTGTGCAAAGTATTATTTAAACCCCTTGACGCGTTTTAAGTTATAATCTGGAAACTGAGGGTGTAACATAATATCTCTGCACTTCGTGTTGAGTTGAATGAAAAAGCGAAAAGACAATAGATGTGTTTGTTGCATTTTGATTGCATTTATATGCATCAATATTGTTGCATGTAAAGATTGAAAGAAATCAGATTAATTCGCTCATGTTCTGCCGAATAGATCAACGAACATTTGTACATGTTATTGGTTAAAACCCTAGGTTGTTATTTCCTTTTTCTAATGGATAGGTCTTGTTTTATCAAAGAAATAAAATTAGGATTATATAATGTAAGCTTTAAGAACGTCTTTCTGAGACAGTCTTATATCAAATTATTTACTACCAAAATTCCTTTTCAAAATAACGTCACAGGGAAAGCAATTTAACATTACTATTATTAAATTTTCTTAAAACACCTTAAATATAATAGTTATATACGACTGTCGACCATTTAATAATCTGAAGAAGGATGCATGACCAACTATATTATGTTTCTTTTAGAAAAGTAACTTTGTTAAAAAAACAAACTGCCATTTTGTTTGAGTTCGAAAAAGTCAGCACATGATCAGTTCGTTGATAAATGCTATCTAGACATGTTTCTTGCATCTGCACGACAGTTCGGCTGGGAAAGGACAATTTTGTTGTATTTTAAATATATCGATGGTTCCTATTCTCAGAAGCATTTGCACCAACCAGTTGTTGTAACTTCAGGAAGTTGGCATTACAAAGAATGCGCATAGGTAGCAATAATAATGTTCACAATGTATTAATACCAAAAATATGGACCATAAATATGCCGTTTGAAGATAAAGACATTGTGTGTTGTTTTTTAATGGTGCAAAATCTGGAATTCAAGTAAAAAAGTGTTTTAAACGTTAAGGATCATTTGTAAATGTCAGTAATCGCTTTTAATTCGTTAAACAAGTCTTACATTTATAAGGAGATTTAGCT
This sequence comes from Arcuatula senhousia, assembly GCA_963971305.1. Classification (NCBI taxonomy): domain Eukaryota; kingdom Metazoa; phylum Mollusca; class Bivalvia; order Mytilida; family Mytilidae; genus Arcuatula; species Arcuatula senhousia. The sequence continues at coordinate 29,231,432 of OZ020307.1, read as the reverse complement.
ACTTCAACAAAAATATTTTTTGTAAACGATTTGTTTATTTGTACATTTTTCATTGCATTACAATGCCAAGTTTCAAAATGTTTCATGGATGCACGTTCATGCACACAAAGAAGCAAAGGTGTAATCAGTATCATAAAACCGTAAAGACAAAGACAAAACCGGCAAACAAAAAATCATCACAACAAAACAATCCACATAACAACATAAAACACACACACAACAACAAAATTGCATTCAGCAACGCGAACTCAAGTCGAAACGAGAGTGAACTCAGGTGCTCCGGAAGAGTAAGCAGTTCCTGCTTGCTATAGCACACCCGTCTCGTTGCCAAAGATCGATTAAGTGTTGGTCAAATCCGGAAAGGATGACATTACAAAACTCTATGCCAAACCAACAGCTGTGCCCATCTGAGAGATAGAAATCCCGTATTTGTATACAAGCACATGATGTCGTCCGTACAATTTCTTGAGTGATGACAACAACCTGGGAGCAACGTACCCCTGTGTTAACAATTTGCTTGTCAGCCGCGTAGCTCTATCAAGGAAGTCGTTGTACTGCCCACATGCTCTGGAATAACGAATCAATTGTGATACGTAAACTCCGTATGCTGGGGCGGACGGAATGTTGCTACATAGAAAAGGAAAGTTAACTATTGGAAAGTTGAAGTCATCAGGTTTGTCATAGAGCCTTGTACAAAGCCTTCCTTGTGTGTCAATTTCGAGAAATAGATCCAAATATGAAGCGGACTTCCTAGAATCTGTAGTGTCCTTTATCTCAAGTTCCAATAATTTTTCGCTTTTTAATTTTTCTTTTTTTTTTAACTGATATTTAATTGCAAACAGCGGTCCAAGCTCCATAAATATAAATGTTTCAAGTTCGGAAACCAATTTTTTTGACAGACAGAAAGTACAAACAACTATAAGGAAGTGAAAATTATGTTTTTGTTGTAATTCAACATGTAAATTCTGTGTTATTAGAAAGTGTAAAAAAATAAAATGACACTTTCTTTTATCTGGTACCCTGTAAAGCGCTGTTGTCTAATAAGCCTCCAGCAGACCATTGCTTGTCGTAAGAGGCGACCAAGGGCCTTTTGATTCCAACTTCAGGCTAATGCTAAGCCTACAGATCGACAAGGGTGTGTACCCCCGGGGGGGGGGGGGCTAAATAGAGTGACCCTCGTACACGGGGGTTGACAGGTCTGACCATTATGACCAATTCTTACGGCAATAAAATCCGGCCTCCAGAAATATTACGATTGTTGTTATTCTAGAAATGGTGTCAATCAAATGTGGATCCTGAAGAATTCGAAAGAACTGATGGAGATTCTTAACTCTAAATCAGTTACATCTTGTAACAGCATCAAAACATTCGATTTCTCCACACTTTACACTTCTATTCCACATGAACAACTGAAATCGCGATTGGCACAGCTGATTAAACGCAGCTTTTTCAAAAAGAATGGAAAACGCAGGTACAAATTTCTTGTAGTCGATTATACCAAGACTTACTTTGTCATCAATGAGTCTAAGAAAAAGAACAAGTTTACAGAAGACCAAATAATCGACATGCTCAACTTTCTTATTGACAACATATTTGTTCAGTTTGGTGGACGTGTTTTTCAGCAAACAATAGGGATTCCAATGGGCACTAATTGTGCACCTTTGCTTGCTGATTTGTTTCTTCATTCATATGAAGCAGACTTCTTACAATCTCTTCTAGACAAAAAAGACCGTAGACTAGCTCTCTCTTTCAACCTCACGTTCCGTTATGTTGATGATGTCCTTTCACTAAACAATTCTCGATTTGGTGACTTTCTCCATCTCATATATCCCCAGGAGCTTGAGATAAAGGACACAACGGATTCTAGGAAGTCTGCTTCATATTTAGATCTACATCTAGAAATTGACTCACAAGGAAGACTTTCAACAAGGCTCTATGACAAACGTGATGACTTCAACTTTCCAATCATCAACTTTCCCTTCTTGTATAGCAACATTCCGTCCGCTCCAGCTTATGGAGTTTACGTATCTCAATTGATTCGTTACTCCAGAGCGTGCGGGACTTACATCGATTTCCTTAGCAGAGCGACACGTCTGACGCAAAAATTGCTCACACAGGGTTATGTTGCTCCTCGGTTGCTGTCTTCACTCAAGAAATTTTACGGAAGACATCATGCACTTATAGACAAATATGGGATTTCGATCTCCCAGATGAGTGCAGATGTTGGTTTGTCATAGGGTGTTGTTTTGTCTTCCTTTACCGGATTTGACACGCTGAATGGACTATTTGCAACGCGACGGGTGTGCTATAGCAAGCAGGAACTGCTTACTCTTCCGGAGCACCTGAGTTCACTCTTGTTTCGACTGGAGTTCGCGCTGTTGATTGATATTCAGTTATTTTGTGTTTCCATGTTTTACATGTTGTCTGTTTTTGCCAGTTCTTGTTGGTGTTTACTGGTTTTGTCTCTGCCCTTTCGGACTTTTGATATTCGGATACCCCATTGGTACCTCTGCTTCTTAAGCTTAACTACAAAAGATAGTTACATGTCCTATGCTTTTTGTGACGTTTTAAAATAGCTAAGGATCTACAAAAGCGCTTGAGTCCTAGATTTATGGGTTAATCGGACGGAACATAGACTACTAGTGTTTGATACATGTATGTTATTAAGAAATGCAAGGGACCAAGCTATTTAGTTGTTTATATTTTAGGTGTGTTACTACAACTAAGACCTAAACTGCATTTTGACAAATGGTACATTAATTAAAGATTCAAAGAAGTTATTATATCATGTATATGTTCTTATGAACTAAATATTTTATGAATAGGAACTATCTATGCGTTGATTAAAGATATGCAAGCCAAATAGGTCTTTTAGCAATGAAGACATTGACATTAATTATGTCAGCGTCAGCTTAAAAAGGCTTTGAGTAGTGGAAAGGCGTTTAATATAAATTCCGGAAAAGCTTTTAAATTTTCGATTTCAGTAAGATTTCTACAAAATTTATCTGTCTGTGTTTTATTTGATAAGATTTGATTTATTTTTCTTTTTAAGATTGAACGTTGGGTATCAATAAGTGATTTTCAGAGAAATTGCATAAGAAAAAAAAATGGTAACAAAAATATTGTTTCCTTGAATTACGGTATTAAAAATAAAACTACAATGGTTATTTATTGCTTTAATCCTAAACAGCACGATTTTAGCTATATCTGGGAGGTGCATATGGAAGCCTTAGGGTGATAAAACGAACTTAAAATGATGATGAAGTGAAGGAAATGGGGACAAATGAGTGAGTGAGTGAGTTGGTGTTTTACGCCCGTGCAACGCTATATAGGTTATTTACAGGCGATGAACATGAAAAGGATGACAAAATGAACATGAAATGATGATGATAATGAAATATGGGGGTGGGGTGGGACACAAAGGAACTGTAAATTTTGAAGAACCACAGGAAAAGGGGAGAGGTGGATAGGGGCGGAAAATTTAGCCTATGTGGTGCACTACTTGGCGGTCCACAAAGGGGTCTATTACGTGCATGAAGCGTGGCACTCTCCACACACGTTGGCCCACTATGGTCGGCGGTCAGGGTTTCCGTATTATAGACCTGACAACCCCCGCGGACGAGGGCCACCCTATTCAGCCACCTAGGGTACACACTTGGTCGCTCTATGGGCTGAGCACTGACCCGATGTCAGAATCCCAAGACCCTTAGTCGCCTCTTACGACAAGCTAGGCTCTGCTGCGGGCCTATTCGCCACCCGGGCCCCGCACGGGTCGAAATGGGGACAAAAGGCTAATCGGTGAGCCACTGGAAAAATATTGATGGGTAGGGTTCTTTAACGTTTAAGGAACTAACATTTTCCCACCATGGTACATCACTATAGTTTGCGGTCAGGTTTTCTGCATTAGCCTGCCGACCCTGACATTCATTCTGACAGGGCTGTTCCATTCAACCACCTGGAGCGCACATCCCATTCGCTTTGTGGGCAAAACGGCTTGAAACGATGTCAGTTTTTGAGCGCTCTTGAATGGAATTTTACAGACAAGCTTAGCGGTGCTGTGGGCCTAATAAACCGCACGGGTCCTAGCATTTGAATACCTGTATAATTAGCGGTAACTTGCAAAAGAGAAGAAAAAACGGTGTTGAATGCTGTTTTCATTTTTGTTACTGGTTTCGGTTTACTAGTATCTTAAAAGAACAGAATATCGTAAATCCCACACAAAAAAAATCACGTGCTTTACTTATTTCTAACGCCAAAGGAAATGACGCTTGTTTTTAACTTTAAATGACGTATTGTGCTGCTATGAACAATGGACACAAATGTACAATCTATTGTTTTCTCAGTGTAAATGGTACGGGATATTGGCTTAAAGATTTAATAAAAATCTGCATGATTTATTTTGGCCTATTTTGCAGAGCACTTTTCGTCAGACATTATTTTGACGATTGATAATTATATTTAAAACAAAACTGAAAATGGACCATGTTTTCATTAAGGTTCAAAGACACAGTTCGGTTTGGTTTACAAAGGTCGAATTTAAGTAGCTGTCAATTAAGAATGCTTAATGATATAACAATGAAAGTGTGCTCAACTGTTTGGGAATCTTTCAGATAAAATCTTTTTGACAAAATATACTCGTCAAAAAAAGTTACGCATAGATAGAAAATTCCCCGTACGTTTAATGCAAATCGAAACAATTTCAAAACATTATTGCCGAGCTGTTCTGCAACCGATTTTCACGAAATAAAATCCAGTAAAAAGAAAACAAAATAGAGATTGTTTGTTTATTTTTGAGTAAAATCGTACCATCGCTGCTTTTTAACCCTCTTGCTGCCAAAAGGACATATGTGTCCACTACCGGCTCGCTGCCAAAGGGACATATGTGTCCACTACCGGTTTGCTGCCACACGGACATATGTGTCCATCGGACCAAAATATTACATGCAACTAAATCATTCCTGATAATTAAACACAATCGTTCAAAATATATAAGAGCGGCATTTTATGACAGATAAATATCTAACAAACAATATGGAATCGAATAAAATAGTTGTTTTCAATGCATTGTAACCGTAGCAACGTCAAATATAAAAAGACGTCATATTTCATCAAGGATTCTGGCGTATCGCGATTGTAACGTTACAACATTGTGGCGTTGGCGACGTCATTCAAAATTTTAATATGGCAGCAAGAGGGTTAAGATATTGCAAGTAGAACTCAAGTGTACATTTTACGATTCAATTTCCCGTTTACATCAATGCAAAATGTTTCGTGAAAAACATTAGTCGTGTTCTACTCACAATCTCTTAAAAACCATTGAAGTTAGGATTTTGGTCAAAATTAGTCCCGTGCGGGGCCCGGGTGGCGAATAGGCCCGCAGCAGAGCCTAGCTTGTCGTAAGAGGCGACTAAGGGTCTTGGGATTCTGACGTCGGGTCAGTGCTCAGCCCACAGAGCGACCAAGTGTGTACCCTAGGTGGCTGAATAGGGTAGCCCTCGTCCGCGGGGGTTGTCAGGTCTATAATACGGAAACCCTGACCGCCGACCATAGTGGGCCAACGTGTGTGGAGAGTGCCACGCTTCATGCACGTAAAAGACCCCTTTGTGGACCGCCCAGTAGTGCACCACATAGGCTAAATTTTCCGCCCCTACCCACCTCTCCCCTTTTTCCTGTGGTTCTTCAAAATTTACCGGTCCTTTGTTTCCCACCCCATCTCCATATTTCATTTATCATCATCATTTCATGTTCATTTTGTCATCCTTTTCATGTTCATCGCCTGTAAATAACCTTTATAGCGTTGCACGGGCGTAAAACACCAACTCACTCACTCATTGGTCAAAATTAATCAAACAATCTTTATTTTGTTTTCTTTCTACTGGATTTTATTTCGTGAAAATCGGTTGAAGAATAGCTCGGCAATAATGTTTTGAAATTGTTTCGATTTGCATTAAACCTACGGGGAATTTTCTATCTATGCGTAACTTTTTTTGAAGAGTATATAAAAAATATTCGAAAAAAAACCCCAAAAGATTAGCGTAACTTTTCCGGCATTGTCATTTTGATTTAACCGATCTTTTGAACGTTTTTATTAATACTTAGTTTTTAAGGTAAAACATGCGTTTATTCCAACAATTTTGCCATGTATTGAGTGTTTGCTAACCTACAACTGATCGTGTAGTAGTTCTGTTTTGTTTGTGCGTGTTTGTAAAAATATTTCTGACATTTTAAGTTATCAGTGGCAAGAACCTTCATCTAACAGCTGCATTCATTTAATCTTTGAAAATTTATACAAAGAGTCCACCACTGATCAAATAAAATGTTTCATGTGCTAGTTTAGTATTGTTTTATCCAAGGATTTGAAACACCTTCAAAATCACATCTGGTGAGTTCCTATAAAAAAGTAATAACTTTGAAGCACCTTAAGTGCGTTAAACAATTTAGTGCCTCACCAAATATAAAGTTGAACGTTACGGCAAGTATTGGGAAAATTGACTGTAAATGTTAGCCACTATACAGTTTCCGCAAACTTTCTAACAAGCAGGCAAGTAAAGTATAAGTATAAAGTAAACACATTTATTTTAACTTCAAAACCCAATTAATTATCAATCTCAGTTACAAATAGTTTGGCCCTTGGGAAACACTCAGCAGAATTAAGGAGATTATAGGAGCTCATATAACCCCTTAACAAATTTTGGGTTTCCTGCTGAGCAAGCAGTCTCTGACCTCCCTGCTTATTCTTTTGCAGTTTGTATAGAGCGATGAAACTACCTGCTCAACAAACACGCCAGAAGGGAAAGTGAAGCGAGGGTTCTTCACTGGAAAGTAAGACACTGTGTGTCTAGGGGGATAGCCCTTAACTGCGTAATTCTTTTCGCAGGGGGTCTATCACTGGCGCTGGAAAATTTTGAACGTTGCAAACTTCTAAAACTTTCCCCGAAATGCTTGGGGAAGAATGAAATTAAGTGAAAAATTTCATAAAGGTCGATACAAATGCTATGTTATAAATAATACAATCAATAAAGTATTGAAAATGACTGAAGTGTTTCCCATTTCATAACTCTTTGAAGGTGTTTGGAGGGGATGGTGGGAGGTAAATAAAAATACATCTTAAACTGTGATATTTTGATGCTGCTAATTGTCCAAGTTTTGCAGAAACTGATTAAGTGGCAAAACAAATATAAATTTTTAGTCATTGCAATTAGGGAGGGGCTTACATAACTGACTTTATCAATTGAATTAAAACTGATGTTGTGTGTAACAGTTGACATTTAGGAATACAAATTATTGTTTTGACGATCTGTATCTCAAAATATGTATACACCCTTGAAGTGATGATAAACACATCCACAGTGACATTCTATTGTTCTAGCGTTACAACTGCACCTGTAACTGACTCAATGCTTATCAGAAAACAGTTAAAGTGCAAAGAAATTGTAATTCATAAACAAGTTCATATAATCAATATGAACTATAAATGTCCTTTCTTGAAAAAATAAGCTGGTCGATGCAAAGGTTTTTATACCCCGCCACACGAAGTGGCAGGGTATTATGTTATACCCTCAGTTTTTTTCGGTGTCTGTCCGTCTGTCCGTCCCCCGAAGGTTTCCGACCAATAACTTGAAAACGCGACAAAGGATTTGAATGATATTTTGCACAGCTGTTTAGTACAATAAAATACAGGTCAAGTTCGATTTCCAGCATGATCCAAAAAATGGTTTTCGAGATAGGCCACTTTGAAAAATCAAATTTCATGAAATTTTGAGTTTCCGACCAATAACTTGAAAACGCGTCAAAGGATTTGAATGATATTTTGCACAGCTGTTTAGTACAATAAAATACAGGTCAAGTTTGATTTCCAGCATGATCCAAAAAATATTTTTGGAGATAGGCCACTTTGAAAAATCAAATTTCATTAAAATTTGAGTTTCCGACCAATAACTTGAAAACGCGTCAAAGGATTTGAATGATATTATGCACAACTGTTAAGTACAATAAAATACAGGTCAAGTTCAATTTCCAGCATGATCAAAAAAAAGGTTTTTGAGATAGGTCACTTTGAAAAATCAAATTTCATGAAATTTTGAGTTTCCGACCAATAACTTGAAAACACGTCATGGGATTCAAATGATATTTTGTACAGCTATTGAGTACAATAAAATGCAGGTCAAGTTCAATTTCCAGCGTGATCAAAAAACAGTTTTCGAGATAGGCCACTTTGAAATCAAATTTTATAAACTTTTGATATTATAACGTGGCGGGGTATCATTTAATGTCCCATTACATGCCCTATTTTTTACTTTTAATAAACAGCCAGATTTATGTACTTTCAGAGCATTTAAAGCACTATAGTGGATTGAGTGCAGGTTTGAGTCTAATCTAGGCTTTAATTAAGGGAAAAATGTGTAAAATAAGTGTTGTTTTCATATAATTTGTTTTCGGAGTTATACGTTTGTAATAAAAAAACATTTATTTTTGCAAGTAACAACTAACAGGAAGATAATCTCAGGAATATATGGAATTCAACGATGTAAAATAAGTGTTTATAAAGGTTAAATATAGTTTTAAAATAGTTATTGGTAGAAGAACATGTGCTGCAAACGTTTCTGACGTTCAAACTAGAAGTGTGTTTGATCAGAGGTCCCCAAGTTATCACAAGCCTGGTCGTCAGACTTGTCTGACACGATTTTACATTGTACCAATAAATTTCTAATATTTTTTGTCATTGAAATTTCCGATTTTTAAATTCAAAATTGATTTAAACACCAGGTTTGTTTCCTTAAAATACACATGGTCGATAACCTCGGTGCTTGATTTGGCTCGAACTTTTTGGTTTTGAGAACTTTTTATTCAATATTTTTGGTTTTTGATCTTTCAATGTTTTGATTCAAATGCTGCTGATGAGAGGTAACTCCTTGAAATATCGATATACAGCATAGCAAAATTAACCGTTAAACACCCATTTTAGGTATTTATTTTACTATCTATTTTTTTGTATCCCATATGGGAAAAAGTCGGATATTGCCCCCTATTTTAAATACTATTTAAAAAAGTAACTTGATTATGAGACAATCAAAAGGTTGCACTTTTATAAATTGAAATTGTTTGATAAATAGCAAAGACATAGTTTCACAATTTTGAAAACGAAATATGAATAATTCTGTAGAAACATGAAGAAAACAAATGTTACTAAGCTATGGACTAGGGGATATGTTATTGCCTTCTATTTTGTTTTGATTTTTCTTGTAATTCATCTTCCAGATATGGGACTGCAGCTGGTTAAATGGCTGACGAGTGCATAATCAACCAGTGGAGACCATGGGAGTGGAATTATGGAATGTTGACTTTGGAAGAAAGTCTTAACATTATATCTCCGTTGGGATTCGAGGGTCCCATGGCCAGTTGGTGTCATCAAATATACGGAATGTCATTCAGGAAATCCCTTGGAAGGTTCAGATTGGTGTGGGGAGTCCTACGAGGGAGAGGGAGCCTGCTCGGGGAACACCAGTGGTCGTAAATAGACTTGGTTATAATGAGAACCAAGTGTTTTGCAAAGATTTTCAAAGGTCAAATAATCAAAAGGGAAACGGAGTTGATGCAGTTGCACATACTGTGGGACGTAATGCAAATTCTAAACAAAAGAAGAAAGCTGCAGCTTTTGATGGTACGGGTAGCTTGCAAGATTACTTGTACACTTTGCAATGATTTCTGAAATAAATGGTTAGGACAATTACACAAAAGCTCTGTCCCCCATCAAGGAATAATAGAGGAGAAGATGCCGAAGTGCTAAGAAGTGTGAGGGACGAGGCTAGGAGACAGGAAGTGCATTTTACCCGATGGTACCATGTACCGGCTTAGCAGCATTTGGCTTAGAGCCCCTTAAGTCCACGTTAGGCGTACTGTAGAAGTACAGACAAAGGAAGAGGCCATATACAAGCCATCGCCAGCAGCGACATCAGAGACACAGACGGAGACAACACAAGAAGAGAGGGGTGTGCAGTGTGATCAACTGAAAGAACTGTTTAATTTCTTTTAGCTACAAAATGTACATCAGAGACTTGCTGATGGAAAATTTGTTAACTAGGTTGTATTGATTTTATTAGTATTATTATCAATTGTAATGAATGTTATTTGTGTCAAATTTAAAAAAAAAAGTGATATGAGTGGTATCTATGTATATGCATGTTCGGGACGAACATTTTTGTAAGAAGTGTGTAATGTTACTGAATAACAGGGATTTAACTTTTGTATGAAATATTAATTATGTCATTTGTATGAAAGTATGCTAGTTCCCGTGCATGTGCGTATTTTAAGTCATATATTGAATTTGTTCTAGAATTCTATAAAGAATTGTACAGCTCGACATACTTGCTTTTACATTGTAGTTTGTTCGGTAAAATTGTTACCGTATGTTGTTTGTTTGTATTTTTCTTACGGGACGGTAGCTAACATTATTTCAATTAGATGAGATGTGCAATAAGTGTACGCGACACAGCTCACATAACAAGCTGCAATTTAGAAAATACATTTAACCACTTCTTTGTAGTTTATTTCTTTCCATATGTACATGTTTTAAAAGTTTTAGAAAGTTTGCAAGGGACATAACTCAAGCTTCTCAATGGACAACCGCCAGCAGTCTTCAACAAGGCCAGTAGGCGCCGCCGTCGTTCTTTAATTGGCCCATGGACTAAATAAAATGCATATAATTCAAACCTAGTCCTGAAATAGTCACAGATAGACCCTCTTCTTAAACAAGGAACAGAAAACATATGAAAAAAACAAGTACAAACAAAAGCTCTGTCAAAGATTCCAAATTTAGGACAGGCACATATGAAATGTGTCGGGGTAAAACTAGTTTTTTGGGGCCAAACCTTCCCCTCATCAAAATTCCTAGACAAAGCACAAAATTTAAACACAAAATATTAATCAAATCGATCAAAGTTCAATTCCACTAAAGAGAACTTTGGACAAAAGACAAAAAGAACAACTGAACAGAGGAACTCTATCGAACACTCGCTGTTACTGTCAGCTAGCTGAGAATCATCGATCGACTGATGTTAAAAAATCAAACATATCGATTTTAAATCCGACATAACAAAAGTCTATAATCCCGTTCCTTTCCCGTTTCCAGGAATGGAAGGCGCCATATTATAGAAGAAAATGAGATGTGAAATAAGTGTACGCGACACAACCTACAATAAAATCGTAAATTTAAAACATCCACAATGGAAACTATTGTTTACTAAATTCCCGGATGTTGACCGTGAAAAGTACAGTTGGTGTCGTGACGTCATTATAAGCGTAAGTAACGTCAAATTTGTTATGGACACAAAAAGAAATCGCTAAAGTACGAACATATCAACTGATAAATTAGTCTTGCTCCTGTCTAGACTCGGAGCAGATCCAGTTTAATAGAAAGTTTAGCAGCCGGGTTAAGTAGTTCTGTGGTTATAAAGCCAGTCCGTCAATCAGGCAGAATACATAGTTACAGAGGTAAGCAGAATTCCTGAATAAAGACCCCCATCCCCTTTATTTCGTTGCTCTTTTGGACTTTTGACACTTTAATTCCCCAATTGGTGTCTCTTTGCTTCTATCTGCAAAGAGTTAAATTTAACGCATAGACTATTTTTACGTATTTTTATTTTTCTCTGCAAAGAGTTAAAATAAAACGCATAGACTATTTTTGCGTATTTTTACTTTTCCAGTCTATTTTAGAGACAGTTATAAATCCTTAACGTCTATCTATCGTATTTTCTTATACTGTGGATTCATTTATTTCCGTGGGTACCAATTTTCGTGGTTTGGTGAAAAAGTATCAGTTCGTGGATTCTTTAGTCTGCAGCATACAAACAGAATCAATGTTAAATTTCCTGTTTCATGGAATATCAAATTTCGTGGTCCAAATAATTATACGTCTCGTATTTGTTGGAGTCATGATGATTGTGTCAATAGTGTCGGTTTATGAATAAATTGTTATCTTGTTTAAACTTGAATGGTCTTCGTTGTCCCTTTGCCTCAAACGTAAAAGTCTGTATTGAATAGCATTGTATGTATATCCCCTATTTTTCTGAGAGAAAAAAACTTCATTACATAATACAAACAAGACACGACTATACAGATACAACGTTCCAGGTTGTTGCGTGTCCTGTAAATAAGTATCATGCCGAGTCCTTGAGACATTTATAAAAAGTGCTACAAGTACACGTTACCCAAGCCCCTGGCCCGTTACAATACACTAGTATACATGTTATACTGCTAAGTACAATTAGGTTTTTATTTTTTTTTTATCCCCAACTATTACTTTTAAATAAGTTTAAAATATATTTCATCGTTTAAGATTATTTGCGTGATTTGTTTTCAGCAATCTAGTAAAATGTAGTATGATCGAAGGTTACATGTAGATTGAAAACAAAATATGATCTATATAGTAATTGCAGAAGACGGTTCTATTTCCACCAGCTCAACAGAACCCCTGGGTTTCCGAGGATACCGCCAGCTTGGAAGACGTACTGTGGTTTCATTATTATTCGTGGGGTATAAATTTTCGTGGTTTTCGTTGGTGGTCTGAACTCACGAAATTTGATGACCCACGAAAAGGAATTTTACATTAATTTTTAAGCTGCAGACCATAGAACCACGAATAAAGAAATCCACGAAATTGTCATTTATCACCAAACCACGAAAATGGAATCCACGAAAATAAATGAATCCACGGTATTTTCTCGTAAATTTTGACTCAATACAGACATGACAGATATATAAATACATGTACTTGTAGGCAAAATAAGCAGAGCATCAATAATTAAAGGCATTCGAGTGTCAAAAGTCCGAAGGGGCAGCGACAAAACCGGTAGACACAAACAAGAACAGCACGAGGAAACACAAAATCAACCGTACAGATATCAACAACGTGAACGCAAGTCGAAACAAGAGTCAAGAGTCTAGGAGACTTAATGGGTCTATTATGCCGTGATCACAAAGTACTCCTTGCAGGTGTACTGTTGCATCATGTACACCAGGAATATTTTATTTGAAGCTAAATGCAGCTTTAAGTCTGATTTCTGGAAGTTGTAAAATTGTGAATGCCAGTCGGGGAGAGGGTGGGGAAATAATTTGTAACATGTTTCTGAGCATGTACTTAGCACATCCCTATGATATTTATTAGTCCCATACCGACGAAAGCCATTTTTGACTTTGAAAGATTCTCTATATTATTTGGAAAAAGCCTTGGTAGGGCAAACTAAGTTTTTACTTCTTTAGAAAGCAATGTTTATGTAAATTGCATGATTTTCTTCTATTTTTTACGTAGTAAATGATAGTTTTGCTGACATTGGATGGATTACATATAAGCTTCATTTACCAATAAACATAAACACTGTATATCAATGTACATTTTATTGGACATTTGAACAAGTCTTAAAAATCGAAAAATACATGCATGCTATGTATCCATGTCTGCTGTGTCGCGTACACTTATTCCACGTCTCATTATTATCTATGTATGTTTGTTGTATTTCTTTGTAGATGTTAAAGATTTATTTGTCTGTGACCAATGTAAAAAGTACAAATCAAAACCGGGTGTGTCCGACTACATGAGAAAAGACATGGAGAAGTAAACAAAAACAAATATGAAACATTCACTTTGGGCTTTATAACCACGGAAAAAAGTTTATATCTTTGCTTTAAAAGGGTTCTTTACCTTAAGCAAGAGTGAGTGAGTGAGTTGGTGTTTTACAATATTGCAACGCTATATCCGTAAGCAAGAACTGTAGTGATTGATCAGAGTACAGTTAGTGTACATGTTGAATCATCCTCGGCAACCCAGGGATTCTTCACTCGCTTACTCATTCATCACCCCTGGGACATTTGGTATGAAATTGTGATGAACGAGTAGGCGAGCGAAGAACCCCTGGGTTTCCGAGGATGATGTTGAATAAAACTAATCAATGTCAAGCATTCAGTGAAATGCTATTTTGCTGTCTAAAAACCCCTTACTGATGGCAGTTAATAGGAACATGCTTTTCCACGGACAAATACTATAGATAAAAGAATTTGTGGTCTGTGTGCTTTTAAGTATCTCAGTAGTACAAGCTGGTACCTCAGTTCTCTTCTTTCAACTGTATGTTTCTCATTTTCTTCTAATGGTATCTCAGTTTCAGCTGATGGTTCATTTTTACTCCTTCATCTGTGTTCTTTAAAACACAATTTTGTTTCTGTAATCTCGAAAAATCGGGTTCAACACTTGATCTATTTGGGTTTTAAAATATTTGCATGTGATACCAATATGTATTGATTTGAATGTAAACACACCATTTTTCCAATCAAAAATCGACTTCCTAAGGCTGATTGTTGCAACTCACCGTGTCAGTAAAACTTTCTCTGCTGTTGCAACAGCAAATTCACATACATAGGGTCAAAAGGCGCCAGTATCGGAAAGAAAATACCATTTGACTGTATAGTCTATACTATTAAAATAATAAATAGTGAGTGAGTTTGTGTTTTATGGTCCTCGTCCGCGCCCTGACCGCTGACCATAGGGCCAACGTGTGTGGAGAGTGCCACGCTTCATGCACGTAAAAGACCCCATTGTAGACCGCCAAGTAGTGCACCACATAGGCTAAATTTTATGCCCCTACCTACCTCTCCCCTTTTCCTGTGGTTCCTCAAAATTTAATGTTCCTTTGTTTAACTATTCCACCCCCATATTTTATTTATCATCATCATTTTATGTTCATTTTATCATCCTTCTGTAAATAACCTATATAGCTATGCACGGTCGTAAACACCGACTCACTCACTCACTCTTCCTCGCCCGCCCCGCCCGACATTCACCATTATATAACCCGAATTTATCACTCCGTCAAAACATTGACTTTTACTCATATCGGTTTTATTATGTTTTAAAGAACTACATGTATCAACCAAAAGATAAAAAGGCAAAGACAAGAGCAGTCGAAACTAACAAAAACAAGACGCAAAAAAAACAACAAAAGAACAAATTGATGTAATTTTGCATTGACTTGCATGCACACATATCAGTTTTATATCAACACATAACCATAAAAATGGTCAATATTTTATTATAAATATCAGTTACATGTACCGACATTATGTTTTTTTCTAGTTGCCGATCGTGACACCACACATTTCAGTAACCGATATGTAACCGGTGTATTAAAAACTAGAGGCTCCCAGGAGCCTGAATCGCTCACCTGATCTCTTATGCTAAAGCCTCTTACCTAGTGTGCAACATGGTCTACATGTACTTGGTAAGTAACATTAAAGAGATAAGTTAGGATAGAAAACACTTTTAAGACCAAGAATACAATGTAACAAAGCTTTCCATTTGAAAAAAAACAAAAAAGCAAACATATTAAGTTAAAATTGATTGAAAACACTTAAAAGGATGATCTGACAATTTTGACCCTGAAAGCATTTTTGTAGATCTTAATGAGCTGAACAATTTTTCAATGCTAACTTTTCCTCTAGCACTTACAGTTTTCAAGATAAAGTCCAAAAAGTGTGAAAATGGTCAATTTTGACAATGAAGGGGAAATAACTCCTATTAGGAGTCGTCCAACAACATTGACTCAATGAAGAGTTTTGTAGAGCTTTTGATGCTGAAGATAGAAGGTTGCTTCGGATTTTCTCTATCTCTTATAGTTTTTGAGCTATAAGCTAAAAACTATGGTCTGACCCCCCCTGTTCTATTTTTAGTAACGGCGGCCAGGTTTGTTGGTCGACGTTCACAAATTTCACAAACTTGGTAGGGACATCCTAAAGATCAAGTGTATAAAGTTTCAAAGCAATCCCATTGGTGGTTTCAGAGAAGAAGGTGTTTGAAGAAAAGTTAACGGACGGACGACGGACGCTTAACGATGACAATAGCTCACATGGAGCTAAAAATACTAAAACAAGGATATCGTTACATGAGTACCACGAGTTAGGGAAGTCGTTTACTAAGTATTATTATAAATATCTATACCTTATTGAATAATTTATCTGTACACGTCGAATTTTGATTGTAAAGGGAATATCCCATCCCATTTTCTACGGTAATGTTGTTTATAAAGCAAATAGATTTAAAAAAAACAATCCTTTGGGAAGGAAAAACTGGCTTAAAACTTTATTGAATAAAGGTTATGAATTAGAAATTTTAGTAAAATCTTTGAAATAAATCTTTTTCGGTAAAAAAATATTGATAATTTGATAATTACTTTAAAATGTTGATTGCCTTTTTATACTTAAGTCATTTTTCAGCATTACAGCGGTAAAGTGTGTCGGTTTTGTGTGATGATACATCACCAAATCAATAATTGTTTGACGTAATGTGTCGGATTAAAAATCGACATACCTAATTTAAAAAAAAATACATCAGTCGATGGATGCTTCTTAGCTTGCTGTCAGTAACTTCGAGTGTTCTAAAGATAGTATCTCCACGTCCCGTAAATTACTTGTTTCCTGGACTATTTAGCGTTTTGCAATAGTATTGGAATGCCTGTTTTGTCTGAGGTGTACAACTTTCAGCGACCACGTACCGACCAATGATAGAAGGCTGGTGATCAATTGAGGTTTTGTCACGTAAACCCATTCCACATCTCATTACTATCCAATATATGAAATCAAATCATCGGAAAATCCTAAAATCCCACGAGTTTTCCTTATTTTTTTGTCAAAGAAAACAGCTCTGACTAACGTTTCTACCTTTAAATGACACCCCTTGCTGTTATCTAAAGAACTGAACAATAAATTGCACAATCTACCCATAATTACAATGTAATTGTCAAGGGATATTGTCATAGTTAGTTAATCAAAATCTGCAAGATTTTTGCAGAAAATAGAAATTTCAAGAAAAGATTGAATGTAAAACGGAATTAAAATAAAAATCATGTAACATTTCCAATCCATAGTTTTTTTATTACCATCTTCTGTCATCATAAATAACAAATATGTTGTTATATAGCACTATAAAGAAAACTGATTTTGTGTGAAAAATGCAGAATCTTCGTTTTTTTCTGTCAATTTACAAAAAGGAAAGATATTAAGTCTTAAACGCGAAGACCAAGATGTCCACCTCTTAATATGAAATGTTAGTACGTTCGTTGATGTTTTACACCCAAGCAGCCCGATTTCGGCTATATCTAGGTGATGAACTTGAAAGAGGTGATAAAATGAGAATAAATGACGATGAACTGAAGGAAAAAGGCAAATTTGGGAGGAGAGCTTGGTCTGCAACTAGGAAAAGGGAGTGATGGGTAAAGACGGGAAGTTTAACTTCCTGCTTGGTGAGTCTAATGGTCCTAATCTTATCGAAACCTGCAGTAGGATTATTAAACGTTCAGGAAACAAGCAACGCTAACCTTGTCGGTAAAATGCCACTTAAGAGGTCTCACTTACCTGACATCGGGTCCGGCCGCTTACCCCTAAAGCGACCGTGATATGTGACCAAGTTTGTTGAATGAGACAGCCATGTCATACTGAAAGCTTTGGGTCGACAGGCTATAATGTGTAAAACCTGAATGCAAACAAAGTCGTGCACCGTGTTTAGAAAAATGTGACGCTCTGCACACTTTAAAAGACCCCTGCTGAAGGTGTCATCACTTCTTGTTCAAGTGGCAGTAAAAAATTCTCCCCGATAGTCCTTGTGTAACCAAATGGTCTACTTCATGATTATGTTCATCTTTCAAATATAGCCAAAATCGTGCTGTTGGGAGTAAAGCTAAAACTAAAAGTCCTGTCTGTATGCCATTCGTTAACCACGGCATTTTCAATAGCGCTAATACAAAGAAAAATTAAATCGAGTCCGGAATATAAATCAGAAGCTAATTAGCAAATAGACTATTAACTGGCTACCCATTTGGTGATAAACGTCTCATTACCCCAAATACGGATTAAAGCACAAAAAAGAGCCAATCATGGTTCAAGAACCATTTGTTTGATATGTGATATAGTTTTCGTCCGCGGTTCGCAACGGCACACCATTTGGGTCATAGCTGAGGAATATATTCCCTTGCAACTACGATTCCAAACGAACTGGCGTAGGAACAGAATATGTCAAAGGCTGCTTGCTGTCGTTGTGTAGTCGACAACACTTTTGGTCAATTGCCTTCTCTTTAGCTTTCTGTCCCGTGCGGGGCCCGGGATGCGAATAGGCCCGCAGCAGAGCCTAGTTTGTGGTAAGAGGCGACAAAGGGTCTTGGGACTCTGACGACAGGTCAGTTTTCGGCCCACAGAGCGACCACGCGTGCACCGTAGACCCTCTTCGGTGCACGGTGAATAAGGAGACCCTCTTCCGCGGGGGATGTTAGGACTATAATGAGGAAATCCTGATCGCTGACCATAGAGTGCTAACGTGTGTGAAGAGGGCAACGCTTCATGTAAGTAAAAGACCCCTTTTTGGACCGTCAAGTAGTGCACAATATAGGCGAAATTCTCCGCCCCTACGCATCTCTCTACTTTTCCTGTGGTCTTCAAAGTTTTTGTTCCTTTGTGTCCCAACCCATCTTTCCTATTCCTATACTTCCACCATTGCACCTAAGGTATTTAACTACAAACAAGTTTTGCGGGATTACCAAATCAACGACCTCAAAGCAAAACCACCAGACTGTTCTTGTGACAAATCCCCATTCAAATATAGTCCCTCTTGCCACGTCATTACCGGGGACCTCAACATAGTGGAAAATGACCAACTCCGCGATGTTTTGGCCAAAGGACCAAAATATCGTGAGCCTAGAGCAATCAACTGGAACCATAATTTCAAAACAATTATGGATTCAGTTGAAGACTATGCCAGAAAATGGGCCACAAAAGAACGTGAAAAGGAAAGCGACGTTCTTTCTGAGTGGGTAAAGTCTGTGAGGTCGTTGGTTTTGAAAAGGATTAACTCTTTGAAAGGCTCGATGAGCACCAAGGCAACATCTATTTTCAACAACCCTGATGTTGCGTAGACATTGTCCACCTTACATGACAAATATGTTGTCGTACCTGCTGATAAAGCGCCTAACATCATTTTCGTATGCAAAAGACACTATATTGATTGTTTAACAGCTGAATTAGGGGTTGGTTGTACTAGCAAAAGCATCACATATACAGCAACAACACTGTCAAAGGAGGAAATAATCAACAATCATAATTCTGTCATTTCTTCCTTTGGAATTTCTGTTGACAAAAAGAACGATGACGTTCCATCCTTGTATTGGATTCCAAAGTTACATAAAACTCCATACAAGCAACGATTTATTGCTGGGTCATCCAAATGTACAACTAAGCCTCTTTCAGTTTTGTTCATCAACATCAATATTGACGGCAATAAAATCAAGCATTCAAAAGTATTTCGATTGTTGTTACTCTAGAAATGGCGTCAATCAAATGTGGATTCTCAAAAATTCTAAAGAACTGATGGAAATTCTCCATTCTAAGTCATTTTCATCATGTAATAGCATTAAAACGTTCGATTTCTCTACATTACATACTTCAATTCCACATTCAAAACTTAAATCTCGTCTGGCACAGCTGATTAAACGTAGCTTTATCAAAAAGAACGGAAAACGCAGGTACAAGTATTTGGTAGTCGGTTATAAAAAGACTTACTTTGTCATCCAAGAGTCTAGCAAGAAAAACAAATTTACAGAAGATCAAATAATAGAAATGCTCAACTTTCTAATCGACAACATATTTGCACAGTTTGGTGGACGTGTTTTTCAGCAAGCAATAGGTGTCCCAATGTGCACGAATTGTGCACCATTCCTTGCCGATTTGTTTCTTCAATCATATGAAGCGGACTTCTTACAACCACTTCTAGACAAAAAGGACCGCAAACTTGCTTTATCCTTCACTCTCACATTTCGTTATATTGATGATGTCCTTTCACTAAACAATCCTCGATTTGGTGACTATTTACATCTCATATATCCGAAGGAACTTGAGATAAAGGACACTACAGATTCTAGGAGGTCCGCTTCATATCTGGATTCATTTCTCGAAATTGACACACAAGGAAGGCTTTATACAAAGCTCTATGACAAACGTGGTGACTTCAACTTTCCGATAGTTAACTTTCCCTTTCTGTGTAGCAACATTCCGTCTGCTCCAGCATATGGAGTTTACGTATCAAAATTGATTCGCTATTCCAGAGCATGTGGGGAGTACAACGACTTCCTTGATAGAGCCACACGGCTGACAAGCAAATTGTTAACACAGGGGTACGTTGCTCCCAGGTTGTTGTCATCACTCAAGAAATTTTACGGACGACATCATGTGCTTGTATACAAATACGGGATTTCTATCTCTCAGATGAGCACAGATGTTGGTTTGACGTAGAGTTTTGTAATGTCATCCTTTCCGGATTTGACCAACACTTAATCGATCTTTGGCAACGTGACGGGTGTGCTATAGCAAGCAGGAACTGCTTACTCTTCCGGAGCACCTGAGTTCACGTTGCTGAATGCGGTTTTGTTGTAATATGTGTTTGTGTTTTATGTTGTTATGTGGTTTGTTTTGTTGTGATGATTTTCGTCTGCCGGTTTTGTCTTTGTCTTTACGGTTTTATGATACTGATTACCCCTTTGGTACACCTTTGCTTCCCATCCCCCATTTTTCATTTACTGGTATCCTCATCATTACATGTTCATTTTATCATCCTTTTCATGTTCATCGGCTTTAAATTCTACACCAACTCGCTCACTCAATTCGGCTTTTCTTGAACACCTTAACATCCCGGAATGAGATGATGTTCCATATAGCCGGTTGAACTAATAAATAATACCTTTATTTCTTTCTATCATATAATTTTATAGTACGTATTATTATATTATGTTATTACAGAAAAATTAATGATATATTTTTATTGAAATAAAATTTTAGTTGTACTATGGATAAGTACAAGATGAAAACCTTGCGACCCGATATCGGGATATCCCGTGATAAAATTAAACAAATACGCGATTGTGTGTAAAAATATGTACGATATAAAACTGAAAAACCTAATCTTGGGAAATTAACCCCTAATTTGTAAATCTACATGTACTACACGCATTAAAGCATTTTAATTTTTTTTTTACAAATTCTTTCTGTCATAATGTTAATGTTCAATTCATGTTTTTATTCATTTCATTTTATTGATATTTTTATCTTTGAGTTCCCAATAGCTATACATTGACAAAATAGCAGTTGGTCTTTTGTATTCATAAATCCTTTTTTAAGCCTCTCTGGGTTATCTTCATATTTATCAAATAATGTTTGAAGGCAAAACATCCCATAGGTTTTAATTTTATATGCCAACGTAGAAATTCCGATTCACGTTTACGTTGCAAAGAAAAATGACGTCCCTTGCCATTATCTAAAGGACTAAAGACTTTTGGTTAAATCTACTTTATTATCAACATTTAATTGTCACGTGATATTGGCAATGAAAGTTAATCAAGTATTCAGTAAACAAAGTTTTGAAAAAAATAATGTCAAATAGTTGACAGGGTAGTAAAAAATAAAAATAACAAATCATGTTTTTCGTACTTGTTTTCGTGATTAGATTTGAAATTTAGGTTTTAATCTCCAAATTCGATAGTTTTGTTTGAACCCTTATTCAAGTTAATTTCCCAACACTTTATTTTTGAACTTTTTATACAAAATTTAATTCCAAGCAAATTATACAGTAACATAATGGAAGAAGCAGAGGTACCAATGGGGTATCCGAATGTCAAAAGTCCGAAAGGGCAGAGACTAAACCAGTAAACACAAACAAGAACGGGACAAAAACAGACAACACGTAAAACATGGAAACACAAAACAACTGAATATCAATCAACAACGCGAACTCCAGTCGAAACAAGAGTGAACTCAGGTGCTCCGGAAGAGTAAGCAGTTCCTGCTTGCTATAGCACACCCGTCGCGTTGCCAATAGTCCATTCAGCGTGTCAAATCCAGTAAAGGAAGACAAAACAACACACTATGACAAACCAACATCCGCACTCATCTTAGAGATCGAAATCCCATATTTGTCTATAAGTGCATGATGTCTTCCGTAAAACTTCTTGAGTGAAGACAGCAACCGAGGAGCAACATAACCCTGTGTGAGCAATTTTTGCGTCAGACGTGTCGCTCTGCTAAGGAAATCGATGTAAGTCCCGCACGCTCTGGAGTAACGAATCAATTGAGATACGTAAACTCCATAAGCTGGAGCTGACGGAATATTGCTACACAAGAAGGGGAAGTTGACGATTGGAAAGTTGAAGTCATCACGTTTGTCATAGAGCCTTGTTGAAAGTCTTCCTTGAGAGTCAATTTCGAGATGTAGATCTAAATATGAAGCAGACTTCCTAGAATCCGTTGTGTCCTTTATCTCAAGCTAATATTCGTATTTGAATTTTAACTTGAAGACCACTATTAAAGAGAGGAGTTTAGCGTGTTAAAACCATTTATTTCGAAGTGCCTGTACCAAATCTAGTCGGGATCATTGCGACCCACAATTTTTCCAGTGTCATTTTGTTTTTGTCTTTTCTCTTAGAAATTCGTCATGTTCGGTAATTCTGTTATACCCTATATCTTAAATGGTAGACGTCTAGCAACGACCACTGGTCACGAAGGCTGATGATTTATAGATGTTGTGTCACGTTTCCTCATTCCACGTCTCATTACTATCTTATATTAAACGAAAGCAAATTTTTGAAAATCCCAGGAGTTGTCCTAATTCTCGATCAAAAGAAAATAAATCCAGCTAACGTGTCTACCTTAAAATGACGTCCCTTGCTGTAATCTAAAGAACTGAACAATAGATTGCACAATATACTATGTAATCAAAACGTTATTGTCACGGGATATTGGCATAGAGAGTTAATCAAAATCTGCAAGATTGTTGCACTAACTTAAAGATAGAAATTTCTAGAAAAGATTATATGAAACCGCTTGGCGGAAGTACACATAAAAATACATAATCACGGAACTTTTTCAAATCAAATTTATTTGATTACTTTTACTTTTCTATCACAAATGTCAGTTTTTTTGTTATAAATCAACGTTAAGAAACCTGCCTGTGTTTTGTTTATAGTCATTTTTAGTGTAAAATGCTAGATCATCGTTATCTCAGACACAAGCAAGCAACAGCGAGGACATGTATCGAAAATGTAATAGAAGGATGTCCGGCAAAACATTAATTTCAAGAATCATTCCTTAGTCTTTCAAATTGATTGGTAATTGTAATGAATAAAAGTATAAAGTTTCACCTTAACGGGAACAACGGGGTTAAAATGTTGTTTATATGCAAAGCTTAACCTTTAACGCACATACACGGAGGCGCATACTGAGATCATCTTCAAAATCTGCAATGTTAACGTTTGTTTATGGCTGTAAACTTTTAAAGTTAAAAGGGCTATGACTAAAAGTAAAAACAAATTTAAGAACATTTATGTGTACTCAGTCTGGTAATACGCAGTACTATTTACTGAAAACCTTCGACGAGCGCAGCATGAAACGACCGCAACAAGTCGAACCCTGTACATTTTAGGCCCAATATGGATAGTCAACTGCTCTGGACACATGCAGCTCGTGGTGGACTGACGAAGGTTTTTTTACACCTGCAGCCTTTGGTGGACTTTCCACCCATATTTCATTATTCATTTCTTTAAATACTCAGACAAAATAAATTAGGGTTAAAAATATATTACCCCCTTTTGGCCTCTAATTAAGTATCTGCTACCTTTAATTTTTACCCTTCATAGCCCCTTATGCCAATGCGGAGGAGAGAAGTGTAACAAAATTAATCTGCAATTTTGTAAATTCACTACTTGACAAGAATTATAATGAAGAAAAACAAGTTTTGAAATCACAAAATAAATTTAAAAAATCGATTTTTGCCCCTTTTGGTCCCAAATTTCATAACGAAAAATGGACGGGTTTGCAAAAAAATAATCCTGCAAGTTTTATGTACTACTTAACAAGACCTAACTTGCATTTTTTTTTCATATCGGCCAAGAAATAAAGAAGTTACATTTTTTGCCCCTTTTTGGGCCCCTTATTTCAAAATGAAAAATGGAGGTACCCTCAAAATTAATCCCATATGTGTTTAATGGAAAGGCACATTATTGTCAAATTTCATAGCAATTCACTTACCAAAATCAAACTTATTGCGGGAACAAATAAAATATTTGAATTTATTTTTCCTTTAAGACCCCTCATTTCTAAACGAATAAAGGAGGACCTCAAAAATCAATCCCTTCCATCCAGTGATGGTATAAAACATTATTGTAAGATTTCACATCATTTGATAATCCAGAACAAAAGTTATTGTGGGAACAAACAAAAATGTAGCATTTTTGGCCCCTAATTTCTAAACGAAAAAAAGAAGGAGCCCCAAAATCAATCCCATTATTTTATGGTAAGGAACATCATTAATAAATTTCAGAGCAATCGGATAACTAGAACTTAAGTTATTGAGGGAACATGAAAGTTAACAGACAACGACGACAGCATCATACCATAATACGTCCGCAATTTGTTTGCCGTCGTATATCAAGAGGCTCCCAGGAGCCTGAATAGCTCACCTGACCTAAATGAAAAGGGCTATAAGTTAGAAAAGGGGTCATGTTGACCACATCGATTAACTGAATGCATATAAGTGTAGAGATTAGATAGCTGATCATTTTATAATCAAAAGCTGTTTATTATTTTCTAGTTTGCCAGTTGTAAGCGATAAACATTTTTTCAGGCACCATTTTCGTGTTAAGTGCAATAACTTTAATTTACGCCTATGTTCCATTTTTAGCCATGGCGGTCATGTTTTTAACAAATCAAAAATCCAAACGATAATTTTATACCACTATGCCAATAAACAACTTTACCAACTTGAAGATTGGTTGCAATTGGACTTAAGGTGTCAGAAGAGTTAAAGCTTGAGTAGTTTCTGAGTTGAGCGGAAACCATTATTCATGGGATTTTATTGGAAAGTTCGAAGGTAACCAGTCAGATACGCTGTCGAGATCTAATACCAAAACACCACATAGTCGAATATCTTAACATTGCAAGTAACGTTCGCTAGGATAATATTTTGCTATTTGATCGGACAAAATTTCCTTAACTTGAAGCAACTACTTATATTTATTAAAGTGTCAAAGGTGTCAAGTATTTTAAGAAATTCAGTATATATTCCTTACAATTAATCGAGTAAAATCAAAATTGGTATACTACTGGGTTAGCCTTAAAGATTAACAACTTAGCTTGATCTCTTAACAACACTATTCAATCAACGTATTGATAAGAAAACCATGTCCGATTAAGAGATTTTTGGCTCAACTTAGTTTCTTTTTTTGTAAAACAAAAGGTTTGGTCATCTGTATGTAATTGCATCAGGTGACAAAATAATAAGGCACAAAACTACAGCACGTTAACAACTAAAGTGCGCGCAGTACCCTTGTCGCATAATACGCTTTGTCCACAGAGAGATTAATTTGTTTTCCAAAGGTCTAGAAGGGGGTTACCCTGTAATCATTGACAATATAATGTCTGTTTTTTTGTTATGTTTTTGTTGGTGTTTACAAATGTTGTCTGCCTTTTCGAACTTATGACATTCCAATGCCCCATTTGTACCTCTGCTTCTTTCAAAGCCTTCATTTAGTCAATAACTTCGGGTCAGGCCGCTTTGCCCATAAAACAACTGGGATGTGTGCCCCAGGAGATTGAGTGGCAGCCCTGTCATAATGAATGCGGGGTCGTCAAGCTATAATGCGTAGAAATGTCACATTAAACAATTTTACTGCAGGTCTTTGTAAGAGTGAAATCCCTATGCAGGAAACTAAATTTCCCATACCTACCCATCACTCCTTTTTCCAGTGGCAGTCAAAAGTCTCCTCCCCGATTGTCCTCGTGTCCCCCTTTCCTCCACTTTATCGCCATCTCATGTTCATTGTATCGCCCTTTTGTTCTTCTATCGGATATATTCGAAAGCGTGCTGCTTGGGAGTAAAGCAATATCTAACTAACTAATTCATATGGTCGAAGTGTCGGATGATTTTGTACAGGGATTATGATCTTTTACATGTAATCATTTTGTCTACATAATAAAAACTATTGCAGATTAAGGAAAATGTTGCTTACTGATAAAGCTCTACAAAAGTCTCCCTTGGGATACGTTGTCATGTGACTCCTTATACGGATTTTGTCCCTTACAATGTGCTTGCTTAAACTTTTAGCTAATTAAGCTCTACTAGAGTCTTCTCTGGGTTGCATTGTCAGGTTACTCTTATAGGGGTTTAGTCCCTTACAAGGTGAAAAATAGTTATTGTTCATGCTTTTGACTATAGAATGAAAACTATTCCATATAGAGAAGATGTGTTGCTTACTTAAATCATCAGCTGATTGAGGTTTACAAAAGTTTCCATAAGGTTGGTTATCAGATGACTTCTTAATAAGGGTTACGGTACTTTAAAGGTTAGACTGGTTGTTTACAATTGTTTTTTTTTTAAATATTTTTGGCTTATAGAATGCAAACTATTGCAGATAGAGAAAAACGGTTGATTGCTTAATCCTTCGGCATATTAACAGTGTAAGTTCTAAAAAAATGTGAATTCTGAAGAATCTGAAAGAACTGGTGGGAATTCTTCATCTTGTACCATTTTCAAAACTTTCAATTTATCCACACTTTATAGTCCTATTCCGCATGAACAACTCAAAATACGATTGACACATGTTATTAAATGCAGTTTAAAAAAAGGATGGAGAACGCAGGTACAAATTAAAGTCGATTATACCAAGACTTTCTTTGTTATCAATGAGTCTAAGAAAAAGAAAAACATTACAGAAGACAAAATCATCGACATGCTTAACTTTCTTATACACAACATATTTCTCCAGTTTGGTGGACGTGTTTTTCGGCAAATAGGGATTTCCGTGGGTACTCATTATGCACCTTTGCTTGCTGATATGTTTCTTTATTCAAATGAGGCAGACTTCTACTAAACACTTCTAGACAAAGTATTTTGTAGACCAGCTTACTTTCCGTTATATTGATGCATGATATCCTATCACTGAACGATTCTCGATTCGGTGACTATCCATTTCATAGATCCTCAGGAACTTTAGATAGAGGATACGACAGATTCTAGAAAGTCTGCTTCATATTTAGAACTTTGTCTCTATAAGTATACAAAGCACTTTGACAAACGTGATGACTTCAACTTTCTTTTTTTTTGTGTACCAACTTTTCGTCCGTTCCAGCTTATGGAGTTAACGTATCCAAATAGATTCGTTGTTCAAAGATGGCAGGGCTTTACATCGATTTCCTTGACAGCACATCAAGTTTGACAAAAAGATTGCATTGCTAACACAAGGTGATGATGCACCTCGGTTGTTATCTTCACTCAAGAAAAATTATGGTCGACATTATGCGCTCATAGACAAATATGGAATTTGTATCTCTCGGAAGAGTGCAGATGGTGGTTGGTTGGTCATAGGGTTTTGTATTATCTTCCTTTATCGGATTTGACACGCTGAATTGACCATTGGCAGTGCGACGGGTGTGCAATTGCAACCAGGAACTGTTGACTCTTCATGAAGACATAAGTTCTCTCTCTTGTTTCGACTTGAGTTTGCGTTGGTGATTGCTATTCAGTTATTTTTGTATTTTTGTGCTTTGTATTGTCTGTTTCCTTGTGCTATTCTCGTTGGAATTCATCGTTTGTCTTTGCGCTATCTGACTTTTGACATTCGGGTGCCCCATTAGTACTTCTGCTTCTTAGAACTAGGACATCGATGAAGGAAGGCTCCTGGGTGCCTCTAGTTATATTTCTAATGAGATTTATCGGTTACATGTACTTGTCAATGGTTGATCATTTGTGTTGTTAAGGATGCTCGCTGGTCTTGTTTTGGTATTTCTGTCATTTTTTCGGAATCCTCTAGATTTTACCATCAAAATAGG
Source organism: Arcuatula senhousia (assembly GCA_963971305.1). NCBI lineage: Eukaryota > Metazoa > Mollusca > Bivalvia > Mytilida > Mytilidae > Arcuatula > Arcuatula senhousia. The sequence continues at coordinate 29,203,535 of OZ020307.1, read as the reverse complement.
GTTAAAATTTTTGCCCACGAATCCCCTATTTTCTTGTTATTAATGTCTTTAATATGTCCTATAGAGATGATAGACAAAGTTTTATCAAATCCTATTTATTCTGTCATGGGTTTTAACAGCTAAAAAGTGCTAATGCTAAACCTATGAAAAAGTCAGAGAAAACCTTTTCCCGCCAAATCTTTAACGTCAATTATCTTGAAAATGAGGTCACGAACCTATCATTTTTTTTTCTTATTTTTTACTTTTTACTAATATTTCATTTAAGGCATCACATTTGAAACCTATTTATTTTCAATAATAGTAGCGAACATCCTTAATGCTACACTATTTACAGTTTGACATAAAAGGGGTTTATAAAATAATAAGTTGGCACATATAAACTATGATAAATTAAGATGTGGGAATCATTTTAAGATAGAGAGATGGGTGATATCGAAAAATTAATGCAGCAGTTTTCTATAATGACAAATGAATGAACAAACGCGTGCCTAGTCCTAAACGGTGCACTGTATTGATATACTGTTAGGTTTACTGTATCTCCATGCGACATCTCACTTCTTCATTATTTTATGTTCATTTAATGACACCTTTCATGTTCATATCTCCGATGTAGCTTAAATCGCGCCACTGGATAGATAGTTCGTTAGATTAAAGCAGAAATGTAGAACTCAGCTTCATTTTAAGCAGTGTATGCAAATAGGAATATTAACGTTTTAGTGATGTATGAAATCATTCTTAGTTGATAAGTCAATATCAGAAATTGAGGGATTAAGGGTTTGAAATAAAGTAATTGGTTTGAAGATCCAAATGAAGATGAAATAGTGCAATCAAATGAGAAGTGTAACGAACTGATATGATTTGCAATCATGTCTTACTTGACATTCTATTTAGATGAGATTTCTAGAAAAGCATAACTAATTAATTTTTCTTTAGGACAACGTCCTTGCTTTCTTATAACCGAAATGTAAAGTTTTCTACGTTGCAGATGATCATGAGTAATTAAAAGATAAATACATTAAACAAAGAATTTACAATCATTTCAAATAAACGAAATGTTATGTAAAAGAGTGTTTGTTCTCTACCGGATTTGACTTCCAATAGTTTCATCGTTAGCAGCGCAATGTTTTCTGGAGCTCTTGTGTTCACCCTCGTGTCGACGAAACCATGTTGCTGTTTGTATTTTTTAATTTGTCTGGTATGTAAGAAGCAAAGAGGCACCAATGGGACATTCGAGTGACAAAAGTCCGAAAGGGCAACGACAAAACCAGTAAACACGAACAAGAACAACACGAAGAAACACAAAATCAACAACACGAACTCCAGTCGTAACAAGAGTGAGCGGTTCCTGTCTGCTATAGCACACCCGTCGCGCTGCTAAATTCCAATAACGTGTGTAAAATCTCGTTAAGGAAGACAACACAAAACTATACGACAAACCAACATCTGCAGTCGTCTGTGAGATAGAAATCCCATATTTGTCCTCGAGTGCATGGTGCAATTTTTACTGATTTTGCGTTTATTTGAATGCATCTTTGGTACTCGTGTGTGTTTTTTTTTTTAAAGAATAGTGATTAAAACCACGATCGTAACATTACCGACCGTAACACCTCAAATGAGTTATATTGAAATACGTTTCATTATAAGCATTACTTATTTAAAAGGTTAGAAATGCCTTTGATTAGTATGAAAAATCTGTCAAAGTAAAAAATGGCCAGACTTCGTTACAAAGGAGTGGGTTAGCCACATACCTGAAATCGAAACTCACGTTATTGGAACCCACCCTGATGCTGTATATTAAATATAAAGTGGATGTGATGAGAAGTTGTTTGGAAACCTGTTACGATAATTTCTTCCCAGTCCACCCATTGTCCAACATCCACCATTTTATAACCCGGATTTTTCTCCGTGAAAAACGGCCAAAACAAATCAAATTGCCAAATGTTAGTTTCTGCTTTCATGAAGCTGAATACATCGTTTTGTATTTTAAATGAGCGAGTGTTGGAATTGTAGAAGCACATCAGTCATGTAGTGCAATACTTGAAAGACGCCATCCATAATATGAACACAAGATTGCGAGAAGTGTGAAAAATGGGGGTTTGTACATTCGCGGACGAGGGTTTTTACTCCCACTAGAAAAGCGGGGATGACATGGTCGCACAATTTACCCTTCTGAAAGGAATACTGCTCTTTTCGGGACCTGCAATATGGTTCTTGATTGTTCATGGAACGTGACAATTCATCACAACACCGTTTACCACTATGATAGGCGGTCAGTTTCCAGTATTACTGCTATCATCACGAAATCCATTGAACCTCATTGGTCACTTATCCATTCGTTAAATGGACAGCGCAGCCAAAGTTATCTGACGTCAGATTCTGAGTACTTTGTAGATGATCTATGCTGACAAAGTTAGTACTGCTGAGGGTCTATTCGACATCCGGAACCCACGTGTTGCTAAATGAGTGCCGTTTTTGGTTAAGTAATGAGTACTCAAACTATCAACAGAATCACTGGTGATTAAAAATGTGTAAATGACATTATGTAAACCACTTGCTTAAATACATATAGATAAGAAAATTGACCGCTTTATCAAACAAAAAATCATCGGTACGGGTATCCGTTTTCAGATCTATGGCTTCAAAATATTGACGGAAAAGTTAACTTCTCTTGATTTTACATAACTTTTACAACATTGTGACGTTTTCCAATAAAACCATGAAGTGGTGTCAAGAATTTTATTGTGGTGTTTTATTGTGGCATATACGATCATTCAATGTTTTTTTTTTAAAAGGATGGTCCAGTTTGCCCCCTCCCCCCATAAAAATCCACCAGTATGAAAAGGTTTACTCTGAGGAAATCTGACCGGAATTCTGATATATTAAGAGTGACCATCATTAATTAAGTAGTTGCGCCATATCATTTTTTTTTCTTTCATAAGGATATTCTCTAAAATATGTTAATACACACATCAAGTGATTTCGAAGAAAACATGCTTTTGTTTTTTTCTTCTTAATAACTGATTCCGAAGATTGCGTTTTTATATTAGTTTGTTAAAGAAAGTTTGAAGAAAAATTCTGAGTTGACATAATTAATCTGTCCAGTGAAATTAATATGTAATCTTTTGATTTTAAATTTTCCTTTTATATTTCTGCAAAAGGAGGTGTAGTTGAGTCGATTTTCGATTAAACACTAAATATGCCATAAAATGGTCAAAACCTGCAAATGTATTCATAAATTATCTCCTATTGCTCTGCCAAAGTGCAGAAACATGAAGTTTCAAAAATGTAGGTACCTGAAGTTCCGATTGGTTTCAAGAATATTTCATCAATTAAAATACACAAAGTAAAGGGGGAAAGCTCTTATGCTCCTAGTATATATAAAAAACAAGTTAGAAATACATAATTCAATATTTTGCTTACAAAATATAATTCTTGAAAACATTTTAATGTTAAATTCTAAAGCTAGTGTTAATTCAATTTTGGTTGATCATGTGACCACCTGAAAGTTTCTCCCTCAAAACGAAAGAAAATTTACAAACAAAAAGTGTAGAGATCAACATAAAAACTTACCTAAGAATATTGCAACACTTTCATTTGCCCTAACGACACATGTACGAGCTATTTCGTCATTAACTATACATTTCACGTAGTTAAAAAAATCCCAGGAAATCAGACTTGAAGGCCATAATATATTACATTAAATGACTGATTTTAAATCCAGACAACAGAGTTTGAACATGAATGAGCAATTAAAACTCCTTGGTGACGCTTGAGATGACAGATGTTTGAAACTTTAAATCCTTCAGTCCCGTGCGGGGCCCGGGTGGCGAATAGGCCCGCAGCAGAGCCTAGCTTGTCGTAAGAGGCGACTAAGGGTCTTGGGATTCCGACGTCGGGTCGGTGCTCAGCCCACAGAGCGACCAAGTGTGTACCCTAGGTGGCTGAATAGGGTAGCCCTCGTCCGCGGGGGTTGTCAGGTCTATAATACGGAAACCCTGACCGCCGACCATAGTGGGCCAACGTGTGTGGAGAGTGCCACGCTTCATGCACGTAAAAGACCCCTTTGTGGACCGCCCAGTAGTGCACCACATAGGCTAAATTTTCCGACCCTACCCACCTCTCCCCTTTTTCCTGTGGTTCTTCAAAATTTACCGGTCCTTTGTTTCCCACCCCATCCCCATATTTCATTTATCATCATCATTTCATGTTCATTTTATCATCCTTTTCTTGTTCATCGCCTGTAAATAACCTATATAGCGTTGCACGGGCGTAAAACACCAACTCACTCACTCACTCATTAAATCCTTCCACTTCAATCCTTTCGCAACCGAGTAAACTCTTGTTACGACTCGAGTTCCAGTTTTTGATTCCTGCTCGATTAATTTTGTGTTTCATCGTGCTGTTCTCGTTCGTGTAAACACTGGTTTTGTCGTTGCTCTTTCGGACTTTGGACAATCAAATACCTTGTTCTTGCCTCTTTGCTTCTTTCTGCATTGCCACCAAACACATCTTGTTTTCCTTTATTTTATATAATAACATAATAGCATTTGTATTTTTCTATACCTCATTTTGTCCTTTTCCTTATTAAGATCTTTACTCTTGACAGACGACAGGACAAACAAAACGATTAATGAGAAAACACATCTTTCACAACGGATCCATTTCAGACATTCCGGATGCGCTTGTGTCATAGGCCGAGAGTAGGAAAAATGACATCAATAAACAATAAGAGCAATCTGAATTTTAAAAAAAATATATTTCTTTGAAAATTGAAAACTTATAATCTCGTTGGTCAATATTTATTGGTCGAAAAAATATTTTAACAAATATTTCCAACAGATTGAAGACATGAACCAATGCTCAATGAAAAATTTGAACCAGTTTTGTAACAAAGTCGGAGGAAAATGGCAAATATGCATGCAATCAGTGGATCAAATGGTTTGTGCCAAACAAAAGATAGAATATAAAACACTTTTTACATACATGTATAATGTATGCATCTTTCATATGTTTTAATGACTTATGGTTGCATTTTCTGAATGTAGACACCGATATTCTTTGATGGCAGGTTATGTTGAATTTGTTGAATAGCCTTCAAAGGGGCATTCGAGTGTCCGAAAGGGCAACGACAAAAGCAGTAGAAATGAACAAGAACTACACGAAGAAACACAATACATAAAAACCCACAAAATCAACCGAACAGAAATCAACAACGCAAACTCATGTCGTAACGAAAAACAACCGAGGTGTCCTGGAAGAGTCAACAGTTCCTGCTTGCTAAAGCACATTCATCGCGCTGCCAATTGTCAATTCAGTGTGTCTTATCCGGTAAACGAAGACAACAAAACCCTTTGACAAACCAACATCTGCACTCATCTGAGAAAAAATAATATATCTGTCCAAAAGCACACGATGTCTTCCGTAAAATTTCTTGATCGAAGACAGCAACCGAGTAGCAACATAACCTTGTGTTATCAAATTTAGTGTCAGTCGTGAGGCTTATGCAGTAGAAAATTATTGCGCGAGCCCTTAACCTTGCGCAGTTAAGTATTTCTGAGTTTTGTAGTCTTGCAAGTGAAGACGCTTTGACTGATAAGCCTTAATAATAAACTGATAAGCATCAATAATACCGTTAAAAGATATTAACGACCATAAATACAGCTTCTTAATCTAACTAAGATTCGGAGGTTCTCGAGATATCTTCAAATTATGCCGTCTGCTAGAATTAGCTATCTTTGCATAATTAAAAGCAAAAGGGGGCGGGTGTACGTCTGTTTGAAATTTGAGGATATTAATTTACCGCTCAAATAATAAAAGAATAAATTTGAAATAAAAAAAATGATTAGAAAGTCTAAACAGAATGGTAAAATCCAAATAAATAAATCACAATAAAATAAAAAGTTTAAAACTAAATAAAACAATTAAAGGCATGTCACCAAGCTTCCTATGTTATTGGAGTATGCAGAAAAATGGATTATTGCTAGGAATATTAATGTGTATTTATAAAAATCAGGGTTAATTTTACCGTTTAGGTGAATTTTAGCAGAATGAAGAACTTTTGTTAAAAAGATGATTCAACAAAGCATATGATGGAACAAAAATTGCAAGACCCTTCCTAACGGGGTGGGTGGTTAGAATTTGGTATTAAAGACCACTCAAATGTCATGAATGTAATGAATAATTTAAAAATTGGAAATCATCACTTGATATCCAGGTATAGGATTAAGTAGTTTTCCTCTAATTGTATTATACATATTTAATGGGAATTCGAAAATCATAATATGAGTTGAATTTGAGCAGAATTCGAAAAAAAACACAACTAAATTGTGTGCCCCATTCTTTCTTTAGCTTATCAAAATTCATGCTTCCGGAAGTTGCCAACGTAGATATTTAAAATTAAAGTAAGCGGTAATATTTGATTTGTTTCTTAATCAAACAAAAATTAATGAAACTGTACTTTGTAGTGATTTATCACCAGTATATTTGAATTCTCAAAGTGCTTGAAGTGCTTAAGCTTTCGAACTTATAAAGAACAGCTCATTTTTCTGTTTGTCAACTCTGAATATGCTCAACTAATATTTGACAAACAACTATAAATCTGCTGAACAAACCAATTTTCATGTAACTTAATTGGTACATGTACATTTTTTAATTCGATTTCATCATGAACAACCAGTAGTAATCTATACATTACTCAACCTTGCAGATATTAATTTCATCAATAAAACCATGCTAATTAGAAAGCAAACACATACATCTCGCGTTTGCTTGCTTTTGTTTTTAAAGAAAGCAACTTGTTGCTATTTACCCAGTCACTATGCAGCGTATATGAAAGTGAATGAGTGGACATGTACAAGAATAATAGGATATGACGCTCTTTCCGATGCACCTTGGGCATAAGGTGGTCAGCTTGAATAATGGGGGAGACCGGAGTTTCCGGAGGTAACTGCAAAGTTACACATGTCCCTTGCAGCACGATGGAATAAACTTGCTCCTCATATATAAAACATAGAAACTTGTATTGGAATTCGTTTTTATTTATTTATTTTTTTTTTCATAAACAATCAAAAATCATTTTAATTTAAAATTTCAAAAGTACTTCAACGTGAATCTTTCTCTTTGACCAAGAACGCCATGCTTAGAACGATGAGAAGGTGTCTTCTCGTTCATCTTTTCGGAATGTCAAGGTCATTTGACCATTTTCAAACTGTACAGACATAAATTTCGCCGGCGCATATTGACGCCTATTTGGACGCTTGGTGTCTTCGTTCGAATTTGTGGACGCATTTGTTAGGAATCGCGTGGTTGCAGTGTTGTACTTAACCCTTCCAAATCCTCCTCGGTTACAGCTCGTACATTGAACTAACTTTTTAAATCCATGTCTATACTTCCTGCTAAAGAAGCAGTATATGATTGGATTCACACAACTATTTGATGATCCGAGCCATTGACAAACGGGGACTATGTATGCAAACAAAAAGTCCAAGTATGCTTGGTTAGTCGGTGGGTTGAAGTATATCTGAAAATATACGGCGTACAGTGGAAGTCGAGAAAAAGCAAATAGACAGACAATTATAGCAAACATTTTGATAACTTTCACTTTCGACTTGTTGATTGTAGCAAAGTTATTCGAAACACCGGGCGCTCGTCGTGTCCAAACTCTATAAACAATAGAAAAGTAGCATACAACAATGAACACAAGAGGAAGGGCATAACACATAATAAATAGGCCAATTACAAAATAACTTCGTTGCCAGTCGTAATCTGGCCATATTTGATGACACATTGGAATGGTCTGCTGGTTAAAGTTCTGTTCAAACTGCTCGTAAAATATCAGTAAAGGCAACGAGACGACCATGGCTATGATCCATATTAAAGATATCATCGCTCTTGATGTACACGTGTTTAACTTTGAAGTCCATGTGTTACATATCGCTGTATATCTGAAATGAAAATGCAAAATAAAAGTCTTAAAAATAAGTCACCTCTTTCCTCGGGCTGCATGTTTAAAATTAAACATACAAACCTTAGAGTTCCTTCGTGCATAAATATTGATTTACTTTCAAATTAAAGACAATTACACCTAAATCGTTTCCTTTACATGTAACATGTTACGTAAGTGACATGTAGCAGAACACTATAACAAAGTCCTCTATAACATTCCTTTCAGGATTGTCAATTATGATCATCATATTTCATTGCTTGCTCATCTTTTGTTTATGGATGACATTTAAGAGTCGTTTACCGTGAGAATCAAAGGATTTGGCCAATGTTTGAGAAATTGTTTGTTACAGATTTTGATGATTTTTAATTGCAAGTTTTTTATGCACCATCTACGAAAGTATTGGGCATGTAGTGTTTTGATCTGTTAGCCCATCCGTCCCAAATATCGTGGAATGTGACATTATATTTTCCTGACAAAACATTCCTGACATAAAAAATACTAGGTTGTTTCTTTGAATAATTTTTCATTGGAAATGTGTTAATTTTTTTCGTGGATAAAACTAATTCAAATAGAATTATAAGAGCGTAGATAGGTTTTCATTTTTTGTTTGAAAAATAGATCAAAATGGCTGCTATTGTTACCATACGAGCCAAAAGTAAGATAAAGATCTAGGCTAAGCGATAAAAGACCCTCGATAAAAAAAAATCATATTAAAAACTCTACCAAAAAGAATTGCTACAGAATATCTAATATTATTCTGTTATAGCATGTTGAGGCGTTGATGGAAATAGAATTCTACTAATATAAAGTGAATTACAAAACATACATATTGTAACAATCAAATTTAATAAAACTAAAAGGAAAAAACAATCGGAAATAAAGTTAAAGTTAGACGTGTGTCAATTTACATACTTTTATTTTAAACAAGTAAACCTATCCTTTAGTTCAAACCGAATTTTTTTTTTGTTTCGCCGGATCATGCCAGCCTTCTATGACGAATGTCAATAAGATTTACATTTTGCAGAACGGAGGAATGACGATAATTCCACATGTTTATTATGTTCTGATTTCGTTGAAATAGGGTCGTGTCTGACCTTAAAACTGCTATTACATATTTAAGGTAAATAAATGATTGTTATATTGTCTTTCGTACTGAAGATGAAGACATTTTATGAATTTTGATCAGCCAGATGTTTGTTTGTATTATTGTTGTGTTCTGTATTCCTTAAACGGATAAGTCCTTAAAGTATAAGCAACGCGCTGATGCGTTGTAATAGACGGAAACATTTCAGAGCACACGAGCTCCTGTGCAAGAAATGTGCTGTATGCTTCTGTCATGTCGACCTATAATGATGTCTTCGGTATCTATTTGTTTTATCTTTGCTAACTTGAAAATTTAAATGACCCAAAGTTTGCCTAGGTTTTTTCTTTAATTGCACTTAAAACATGTATGTTACACAGACTTTGTACTAACCTATCAATTGCAATGGCGGCAAGTGTATTCACCGAAGCACAAACTGACACGTGGTTTATGTACGGTGCTGTCTTACAAGTAAATGCTCCAAACCGCCACCCTAAAACAAAAAGAAAACACCACTTCAATACAATTATTTTTTTCCTAATGCACTTTCATGTTGAGGTAAATCAGTACGTCTTTAACTACATCTAAAGCAGAACCAAAAATTGGTCGTAACGGTTTTTATTAACAAATGCTTATATGTTTTGTTAAGTTATCCCGGTTTAGCTTCTTCAAAACTTTTTATACCCCGCCACACGAAGTGGCAGGGTATTATGTTATACCCTCAGTTTTTTTCGGTGTCTGTCCGTCCGTCCGTCTGTCTGTCCGTCTGTCCGTCTGTCCGTCCCCCGAAGGTTTCCGACCAATAACTTGAAAACGCGTCAAAGGATTTGAATGATATTTTGCACAGCTGTTTAGTACAATAAAATACATGTCAACTTCGATTTCCAGCATGATCCAAAAAATAGTTTTTGAGATAGGCCACTTTGAAAAATCAAATTTCATGAAATTTTGAGTTTCCGACCAATAACTTGAAAACGCTTCATGGGATTCAAATGATATTTTGTACAGCTATTGAGTACAATAAAATACAGGTCAAGTTTAATTTCCAGTTTGATCCGAAAAATAGTTTTCAAGAAAGGACACTTCAAAATCAAATTTTATGAACTTTTGATATTATAACGTGGCGGGGTATCATTTAATGTCCCATTACATGCCCTATTTTTAATATTCATGTTGAGGTATCTTACAATATCCCGAATTTCGTTAAAATTGGTTGAAAGTTCTGGAGTTTTTGTCCGACAACTACTTTTTGAGAACTCTTCAAACGTTTTTCTGCAGCTGTGACCTGAACCTTGCACAGAATTATCCCAACTTATATCGGATTCCCCTTCTTAAATATGTAACAAAAGTTCCATAAAAATCGGTTACGAAATAATTGCTGACAATACCCGAGGTACATATATTTTGTGCACTAGGCAAAACAACTGTAAAATAAGTTTGTTGAGACCTTTGACATTGACTTTACTATATATGCTCTGACTTTTAAAAGATGTAAACTTTTTACAAAGTTTTAAATTTATTCCCTATCTCGTGTAGAAAAAAACTAATTTAAAACATATAAATGTTTACTCAAAATAACATGGATAACTTTACTTTTACAACCTTTGGCTTAGATTTTTAAGCATTTTGTTTTGTCCATTAAAAAACCAATCATACAAAATAACCTAATATTTTTAAAGATAATTGTCAAATAAATGCTGTTTTTATAATGGACCATCTTTGATCGACTTTAAGAGCAAATGGTTCGCTCTTCTTTTGTTCATTTGCTTGTTTTGTTTGGCAACCCTTTTTAATAATTGATTTATCCAGATATTTCCCGAGACGTTTGATTAATCAAACATTTCGTTTAATCAAATAAAAAAAATGCCCATGACCAGTTATTCTATTTTTGAGTTCTCTTGTAGAGAACAATCCTTATTGTCTTGATGATTAAAGAAAAAATTCATGATAGAATTTCTTTGAAATCACTGCTGGAATCAAATTGTTTTGTTACTTTCCAATTCACTTTTAACTTTTAAAGTCGTCACGAGCCGTCAATTTTAATTCACTCGTTAACGACAAAAAGGTAACGAGAATGTTTTTCAAACCAAAACATTAAAATGTTTTTACTGCATGGCTCATGTAAAGAATTTTGTATGTTGAAAACCGTTATAAAAACGTATGACCTACTTCCAATGACTAATGTGAAAAAATAAGGCATTTAATTGGACATTAACGTGTACAACAAAATGGCACAAGCGGCTCGAAAACCCGAAAGTGCTGGACCTAACAGCTGTGTTAATTTCTTTTCATATCGTTCATATTCTATCAAAGCGTTTTGAAGCTGCATGCATCATGATGGATCCATGGGGCAAACGGAAAGAGGGATGATTATAAAATGCACCACAGAGGTATAAATTTCCAGCACTATCTTAAAATTATGTCAAATGTTTTCGTACTTTACTTACTTAAAATCTGTCGAAGTCAAAAATGGAAGGATTGGTTAAACAGGAAGTAAGTGGTCTACAGCTCTGAAATCTAATCCCAGGTTATGGAACCTCCCCCTGATGTTGTATACCAAATATCAAGCGGCTGTGATTAGTATTTGCTGTGAAAACTGGTACGAAAATGTCTTCCACCTGCACGCCACCCGCCCGACATTCATTTTATAACCCATATTTATCCGGCCAAAAATGATACCTTAATTGTGTAGCCTCAGGAAGTAAACAGATCTCTTTTTGAAATTGTGTGCTTGTCCGTAACGCAACCACCTGTGATTTACAATATTTCTTTTAATATACAGAAAAGTAACCAAAGGCATAGGTCATATTCAGTTCAACTTGATGTAAAATATATCTATTTAGGACTATTTTCTGAGCAATCTTCGTCTTCGGTTCCTTCATTTTTATATTGTTATATGATTCATAAGCAGAATCACAAAAAATATCTAATGGCATTAATATACTGTTTGGTAGATTTATTAATGCTCGTCATTATACAGTAATTTTGTATATATATGATATTCTTAGAAAGGCTCCGAGGCCTCTTGATTTTTTTTCTGGTAAGGCCCCATCCAACGTAACAAATAGGCCAAAAAAAAACATTTATCAACAGCATTATACATAAAAAAATATATGTGTAATATTGTTGACAAATCGGATGCTTCGTTGGCTATCAGCTTACAAAATGAATTAAAAATAATTTTAAAAATAATCAAATTTTCAAATGGACCATTACACCACGGCTACTGATTTCAGGCGTGGTTTATCACCACGTCAATTCAGTTAATATTGATATCTATTAAAACAAAACTACTTGACATTGTTCAATTATTTGGTGTATACCGATGTTACATGTGTAACGTTTTACGCTAGTATACCGAGTGAAAAGGAAAAAAGTGGATTCCTTGTTTGATTAAATCATCATTTGTGATTAAAAGCGTTCGCCAAGATACAATACATTAACAGTAAGCAAAATATGTAACATAAAAAATCCTTGTCACAGTTTTATATGTATCTTTCAGAAATGGATTTAGATATTAAAGAACAATGACTCGAGCGAATTAAAATTATTGCAAAACGACAAGCTTTGAAAAGCATCTTTAGAGAGATAAAGAGATTTGTTATATTCAAAATATTAAGAGACACTATAACTCATGCGTCCAAGTAACCTTTATGAAGGAAGATTTTGATCTTCTCAAATAACATATTTTGTTATTTTTGTATTTTGTAAGCTGATAAATATATAGTTTTATTTAAAAAAATGCCTTTAAAGATTTTAATTGAATTTGATTCCTATATCGTCTATAGTACAGTCGGTAACAGGTAACTTTGTCCGACGTTCAAATAGAATGATTGAAAATGTGATGCCTTATCTTGTATAAAAATTTTAAACCAAAAACTGCAAGAACCAAATGAAATCAAACTTAGAATGATATTGCTTTATATAGCAGTTTTTATTTGCAAGTAAAATTTCTTGACATTTAATACCTCTTCATATGTCAAGGTTGAGTTTGTTTAGTCTTCCTTATTTATACATGTAATAAAAACAGGGGAAAAATAAGTTGTACCATACAGAAATATTCATCTCAAATGAAACGTTTGATCTAATGAACATTTTCGTTCATCTCCAGATTAAAAAAAGTACTTTTCAAGCTAACACTGTAAGATTTAAACCTTACAATGTTAATTCGAATGTATATAAAAATATCTTGCAGACCTAAAGTTGCCGAATAGATAATCTTGGTCATATTCTGTTCATGTCCTGATCTTGACAGAAACAGCGACTTATCAAAACAGCTACTTTTCATGCTTTTGTCGCAGTCGAAACAGCGACATATTTAATTGTTTGTCCTTAAAATCATATAATCAAAACAGCGACATTAGATTTACAGGTAAAATTAAAGGTGATACATGTATGCATATAAAATATAAAAAAAGCACATCTTTTTACTTAAATGATGAAAAGGGAGAGGAAATAAAAATACATGCGTCCGCGAAGCCTATCCAATGCCCACTGTCGAAAAGGGATATCTTAATGATATCAGAAACATCAAAAGACGCTATGAAATTGCTGAGATTACTCGGTTTTAATTTCTTAAGCTAATGGCCTACCGATCTCAACCTGTAATAAACCTGTAAATATGTACAAACAAGTGATAAGCCGGTGTTGCAATTTTTTTTTGTCTTTGAAAAACAACTGTGTTTTACGTTACTATGCCTTTTATAAGATGCAATTTTATAATAAAGTTTATTTTTACTACAGGCAAGGTTAGAATATTATTGTCAAATATATACAACTTGTACAGGTAAATGTCGCTGTTTCGACTATACTAATAGTCGCTATTTTGATGCATGTTTTGTCGCTATTTTGATACATGTATATCGCCATTTTGAAAAAAAGGTTAAATATCGCTGTTTTTTAAATGTCCGCAATCAACACGTTAGGAATAATTGGATAACCTATAAGAATTTAGTCTTCAAGCCAAAGAACAAAAGTCAGGGTTTCGGGGTTTTAAAGCACACTCAAGTAGAATGAAGTCGTAAATTGACAAATTAGGTGACAAATGATTTACTTAATGTCAAGATTACATTATCAATGTGACGGGCAAGTAATCGGTCAAAATAAACATTCTCATTTAACCGCTATTTATTTTTCAATAACCTATAATGGACTACTTTTGGCAAGCAATTATCATTCAGAAGGATAAAAAGAATGATAAAGCTATACAAAATCAGAAAGGAAACGACAGGCGGACAAATTATATTTCCTAATCGATTACATTGCTGCTATTAAATCCTCCTGAATGGAAAAGGAAAGTGGAAAACCAAGTGTTGCATAAGACGGCATTTAATTCAGCGGAAGACAAGCGTTCCATAGAATTATTTCATAGAGAACACAATATTGCTTTTACATTAAAAGAAATTATGGTCAAAATTATTTTATTTTTTAACGGCCTTGAGAAGTACTCTTGGTTGTTAAAGGAGTCTTGTCATGGGATTAATGGGCAGAAAAAATGCAAATGGCAACATAAATATTCATTGAACTGACCTCAAATTGATTGATTATTTAACAAATTCAACCATCCTTTCAGAAATACGCTCATCGAATCAAACAGCTCGTTTCATGAGAGTTAATTTATGTCAAAACGCTCTTGAATAATTAAATGATTTTTAATGTGGACAAAACATAAAAATGATGGCCTTCCTTTTTTATTATTTTAGAATGAATTTTAAAGTATTAAATCTTTTAAAAGAGCTGAAAAATAATTGTTTTTGGAGAATGTTTAGGTTATTACGTTTTTTGGCCTTTCCTTGTCTATTGTGGTCGCCATAACGTTGATCCTAATATTGTAAAAATATGCCTGGTGACCTATCTTCATTTTGATTCTAGATTGCATATTTTGTAAAAAGAAAATAACTGAATTACTTCTGACTATGGAATAAAGGTGGGTTATATGGCTTATTCCTCATCTCATACATGTAGGGTTAATAACTAGGATGGGTGCAATTGTATAAAATTTGACTTGTTATCGGATTAACTTTGCTGCTTGTTTTTTCCCGTAGACTAGGAATATTTCTATGTTTTGTGGTGTCTTTTTCATAATTTCGATTTTTATTTATGCATATTGAAGTTCGAATTCTCCTTTGGCTTTGTTTCTGAGCCTTAACATCAAAAGTTCAGCAGATTATCTAATAACAACCAGGAAAATCCACATAAAGGCAGCCGATTAGCATTGTCTTTAGCCTTGTCTGGGTTTAACGTGCATTGACAATAGCCTACTCGAGATCATTTTCATTATTTGTCTGTTCTAATTGATGGTAATGTTACTTGTCTTATGGTTCGATTTCACAAGACAAACGACTTTATTTAATTGAAAGGACAGTAAGTCGTCTTTCCTGGAATAGATTGATGACGTTTATGGAAACCAATAATACACAAGCTTCTGCTTCATGTCTCATTTCCAATTAAGCAACCTTAACCGATCATGAATCTGCCAAAATTCGAATATGTACTGTTTTTAACAGACTATGTTTTTTACAATTGGGTAATAAAAATGATCTAGAGCTTGTGCATGCAAGTTTCACGAACAGGCTAAACAAGGAATATTAAATATGCATACACCAGACAAGACAAATAGCTATATGTATCTTTTATTTGCTTGCCTACTGAGATGATTAAAATATACATTTCCTGTTAAAAGATACGTTTTGAAAACCATATTCCGCGTTGTTGTTTTTATTTTAGCAGAAAACACCAGTCAAATTATCGATTTGCAAGACGTTTTCCATGTTTGAGTTCACTTCTAAGCTATTTATTAGGGGTTTGAACTTACGATACATTTTTATAACATAAAGGGTTAGCGAAGAAATAAAATCACAATGATTCTGGGTAGAACTCTGTGCAAATATCATGTTATGTTGTATTTTTTGCCCTTTTAACTGAATGTCTAGGTTTAACCCACCATTTCATTTGAAATGCATGTACCAAGTCAGTACCATTGCGATCTATAACTATTCCGGTGTGTCTTCCATGTTTTGTCTTTTCTCTTGGACATTGAGATTGATCCTCCAAGCTCGGTTATTTTGCTATAACCTTTATTGTATCGTCGTACATAGAACTCAAGTCCTAAATAATTGTATTGGTATTATTTTCTTCTCTGGTACAAAGTGTGTTTGTACTTAAAGTCATGTTCTTTGTACTTTCGCTTAATGTAAAATGAGGTTAAAACACACTTTTTGAATAATACATTTTCCATTTGTTTTTAAATAATGTAAACATTAGATTTTGAAATCTCCATCGCTCTTTGATTCATTAATGTTTCTCTCTGAAATGTCATAGCCATTGTACCATTAACGAATTATGATGTTACATAACTTTCTTAAATAAATGTTCTTGTACATGTTGTATGAAAACCATGTTTAGACTTCCTTTCAAATGACACTGCTCGTCTTCATTTGAATAAAATCGGCATTAAGAGGAAATTGAGCATTTTTGTATCTGGAAAGTCTAATATAATTCCGATTAATAGAGGATTTTGGTAATACGATAAGGCAGTGAATTAAATTCACAAACACCATTGGTCCCAGAGAGAACAAAATGTGGTTTATAAATTAGTCTTCAGACAAAACTTCAACACCAATGAATCTCATTCAAGCAGACTTTTAACAAATATTATAACAGACACGCATAGTTGATGTATATTCTACAACAATGCAAATATATTATATATTCGATGCACCAACAAAAAAAAAACGATTTCGAAGAGAAAAAGAAACCCGTCGTAAACCAATATATATGCATTTAATTAATTCAACCTCATGTGCCCTACGATGCAAATGTTTGACATCATTTTGCAGAAAGAAGCAGAGGAACCAATGGGGGAAGCATAGGTGTACCAAAGGGGTAATCAGTATCATAAAACCGTAAAGAAAAAGACAAAACCGGCAGACAAAAAATCATCAAAACAAAACAAACCACATAACAACATAAAACACACACACACATAACAACAAAACCGCATTCAGCAACGTGAACTCAAGTCGAAACGAGAGTGAACTCGGGTGCTCCGGAAGAGTAAGCAGTTCCTGCCCTGCTATAACACACCCGTCAAGTTGCCATGGCATCCGAATGTCGAAAGTCCGAAAGGGCAGACAAAACCAGTTACAAGAACAAGGACGAAAAAAAACCAGACAACATAAAACACAGAAATACTAATACAATCAACAACGCGAACTCAAGTCGTAAGTCGCTAAAGTAATTTGTTAAAATGAGAAAAAAACGAAGATTTTAACAGAACGATAAGCAAATATCCATGTTTGATGGTACGTGTTCAGGTTTTATGATTGAAATACAAGAATTAAAAACATTTGCACGTAAGTTACACTCTTATTCTGACTCACGCAATTTCTTAATTTATGTTACAATTTCATTAAGATGTTTTCCCATGATGAAAATAATTTTCTTATATCTTGTTCTGTTAAGATTTTTTCACAAAGAATGGCATTTAATGCTTTTATTGACTATTAAACTTGGCTAAAAATAATAAATCAAAGTCAGGTAGATAAAAATAGAGTGAAATAAGCAATGAAATTTATATACCATTCCATTGGTTTGTTTTTACATTTTGAATATCATGAACACACATTACGTGCTACAAAAGGATGTAGTAAAAGGGTTTTAGAACAGTTTGAAATGCAACAACTTGAATGATTGAAGCAGCTGCGGCTGCCATATAATAAAGTGGCGGCCGCCATATAATTAGTGGCGCTTGCTTGATAATTAAATGGCGACCGCCATATAAATTATATGGCTACCGCCAGATAAACTATGTGGCGGCCGCCAGTTAATAAGTGGCGGTCTCCATATAATAAGTGGCGGTCGCCATATAATAAGTGGCAGCCGCTAGATAGTAAGTCGCGGCCGCCAAATAATCATCTGGCGGCCGCCATTTATTAAGTGGCGGTCTCCTGATAAATAAAAATGTTTCAGTCTTATTTGGCACTAATAGGCTTCCATAGCAATATGGTAAGATAATAGCAGACCCTTTTTAAATTTTAATTGGTCATCTCTTATTGGACTTGATCATCGATAAGACAATTGAATAATTTAAATTGAATAAACATTTTCACATGGCATTTAGAAATCTATTTTATGTAACCTTAACTTTTCTAAACTTACCAGGCAGGGGAATAAACTTGTTTAAACCGTTCTTTTAAAACAGTATTCAATTATTTAATTATACCCCTATTCCCCAATTTCTGTCACTCTTAAATTCCGTCCCGCTTTCCATTTGCTCATAATTTGGCAACTTTTGCTCCTATGTTGCCTTAATATTGAAACAAGCTTGATATGGACATGATGGTATGTGGATTATATTTTTATTTACCGGAATTTTAAAATATTTTCCGTCACACTTTTATTTCATCCCGCTTTCCATTTCCTCATAACTTAGCAACTTTGGTGCTTTTTTTTTGTAGCGGGATACATTTTTGATCCATCGAACATTTACTTTCTGATCAGTTTTTCTGAAAACTTTATATTTAACACAAGGCATTGTTGTGAAAGCGGGGGTATAAATAGTGAGCATTTGCTCACAGATGTCATGTTAAAAATTCATAATGCCATTCTATATTTTGTCAGAGGCAAATGCTCTTTCTTCAAGAAATGTGCAAATTTTTAATATACCATTTCAAAATCTTTCCCATGCTTACATTCTAACACCTGAGTTAGATCTTTGTTCGGGGACGAAGTTGACACACCCTGTTTTACATGTTTTTTATTTAGCTACAATAATATTGCTCCTGTCACTCTTATGATCCGTTAAATCATTGATGATTATTGCAGCAAGTTTTAATGCTGTTGTAAAAGGTCCATCGACAGTTGTGATTGAACAGAAATCAGCATTTTCCTGAAATATCTTTTTTTTTTAAACTTGTATTCTTTTTAAAGATATGTTAAAATATTGCTTTATTGTAAGTAATATTATAATCAAAGGCGTACATTTATATGTATAAATCAGATCAGTATACAGCTAAGCACTAGTCAAGATTAGTAGTTGTTTCCAATCGATCCCTTGTACGTTTAACATAAAAAGTGTTTTGTTTAATGGAAGAATTCTACCTTTTTGAAGTTTCAGATTTTTTGTTGCTAGAGTTGGAAAAAGAACGCTTGACAAGTCACTGACCAACATCGCTGTTTGTTCGTGCTTCACAGGCGTCAGGCTTTCCGGACACCATGAATACTAACCCCTAGGTTACCGCATTACTACCGCTTTGAATAAAAAAGTTTTTAAAAGATATGAACCGAAAAATATAGCCATACATGTAATGCATGTGTATTAAGTCATATTTGAGATTTGAAAATTCCGAAATCGCTCATGATATCTTCTATGTCAATTAGTACAAAACCCTACATTGGTTGTTGTACTTTAATCCTTGCTATTAAAAAAAGAAAGTTATATTAAGCTTTCTAAAAGAAAAGATTGCCTTTAAATTATTTATTAAATTATGGTCAATATGCCAAATTAGTTCATAAGTCCTGCGGATAGAAAATATCAAGATTACTTGATCATATGAAGCCATATGTATTATTAATATCATACGTGCTCTGCAGTTCAACTTTTAATGTTCTTTGATATTTGATAACAAAATAATTTTTCAAGACTGTATCGCTTTGATATTAGATGCTTATTGATACTTAAGACATAAATCCGATTTGATGACGTGAACAAAGAAAATTTAAACTTTTTACAGAATTTTTTTTATCAAATTCTAAAAATATCTGGGCTTCCCCGGAGATAAAATTACTAACTTATGCTAACGTCTTTAATTTGTTTTTTATTCAATTTCTAAAAACTGGAATAAAACGCAATTTGATACCACGGCTCTCAAAACGGTAACAGTTTGCTCTTCCGGATAAATCAAATAGTCGTAATAAGCAAAATGCGCAAACTAATAAATAATATTTTACCTACACAATGGTCCCATAGGATTACAGGTTGTATTTGTCGTTGAAACAGCAGCCCGGCTTACCAAAATAATCTCTGAGTCATTATTTTAGTAGCTTAGATCATGTAGATGTAAGAGATGTTTTACATGTTTGATATTTATATGATGACATTACAAGCATCATTAAGAAGAGATTTTTAGGAACCTATTACCTAGCATGAGCACCCGAGTTAGATCACACCTTTGCTTTTGTCCCTTATTAGTGATATATGATGTAGAGCATTTTGTTTATGTATTGTCTTTCGTGTTTCTTGTTTTGTCGGACATAACATTCAAAAACATCAGGGGCGGATCCAAAACTTTTGAAAGGAGATGTCTGTAGACTACCGAGGACGAAAGTGGGGTTCCAGGCCCTTTTGTGCTGGAAATGCTAGGTTCCTTTCTGGTGCATTTAAATTCAATACAAAATTAATACACATTGATCAGGATACTAGTGTATGCCTGACGAGTTCATTTTTATCGAAGGGATTTTTGAATCGATATCATTTGTGTACAATACATTTTAAACTACTAGTATCTAAATCTAATAAAAAATATGATTTCTATATACATTAAATAATTTTCTGTGCCAACAGAAGGGCACTAGAGTGTTCATAAAATTTTGAAACCATCTGCTATTTTACAACTTATATATTTCGCTTGCCTTTTAACACTATGGCGCTTTGATTTTATTCAAAGACTGCAAAAACAAATGGAAGACGTAGTTGTGTCTAGACGAAGTTATTTTTTTCTTTTATCTTTTATAATGAAGTTTACATGCTGTTTGAAGCAAAAAATAAGACATGGAATAATCGTAGGACGTACATCGTCAATAAATCAGTAGGATTTTTAAAAACGGTCTAATTTTGGTGTCATGAAATTTACATCGAAGCACAAAAATAGCACAATGAATATCAATCGACTAGGTAGGGTTTGATTGGTTGCTTTCTGTTTAAAGTCCAGTCGACAGTATTTCAGTCATAATCATGACAAGACCAATTTTAAACAACAAATTGAATTGTGTAGACAAATGCAAACCCAGGACACAGCACTCATAAAAGAGACTTTTGCATGTCATGCAAACAGGGCTGATGTACAACCATACACCAGAAAGGAAATGAATTAGACTCACAAGACAAACCAATGTTCGCTCAACGCACCAAAGGCCAATGTACCCAGATAGTGTCACTTGGTGAACCCGGCATTCATTATGACAGGCTGTCCCATTCAATCATCTTGGGTATACATCCCGGTGTCAGGTTTCTGTGCGCTTTTTAATGGTCTTTAACCGACAGGCTCACCGCTGCTGGTGACCTATTTGCTATCGCGAACGGCACCTGCCTTTGTCTGCAAGACTTCACTCAGACCCACGTAGTTTATACTCTGATTTGAGAGAGTCAAATATACTTTTATCGATTCTAATTATAAATCTCAGACATCATCTCAAAATACTCAATAACCTTCAAGCATGGTGCGTATTTCAATTGATACATGCGTTGTCCAGTTTTCATTTGTTTAGAGCTCAATGAAGGTCAATATTTTTCCCGAAATATTTTACAAATTAACATTTAGGGGAGAATATGCATATCTGAAGAGTTAAGTGTAATGTATAAAGCCTAATAGTCGACCAAATATGTATCTATAGTAGCAAGTATGCCGTATTTTGATATTGAATAAAACACTAATGTCGCCTACATTTTTAATTTTTCAGTAATCAGGAAATTAATAATGTAAGACATAAAATCGCAAGTACTATATAGGTTGAAGGTATGTGCTAGTTATCAAGTAGCTTAGGCACGTATTTCCCTGAATTAAATGATATAACAACATGAACAACGGTATTAACGACTGATCTAAAGTGCGGGGCCCGGATGGTGAATAGGCCAACAGCAGAGCCTAGCTTGTCGTACGAAGCGACTAAAAGTCTTCGAATTCTGATACCTGGATAAGAGCTTAGCACACAGAATGGCAAAGTGAACTGAATAGGGTGACCATCATCCGCGGGGGTGTCAAATTAATCATACCTGACCGCTGACAAAAGTGCACCAAAGTGTGTAGAGTATCACTGTTCATGCATGTAAAAGACCCCTTCGTGGCCCGCCATGTTGTGCACAACATAGGCTCAATTTCATCTTACCCTCCTCACCCCTTTTCCTTAGGTCTAATACATTAACCATCCCTTTGCTTCTCATCATTGTTTCATGTTAATCTATCATCCTTTTCCTGTTCATTGCCCTTGTATATTACCTATGTAGTGTTGCTAGGGCGTTAAACACCAACTGACTCAACCATCCAACTCACCAAGACAACCGATAGTGCTAAATTGACCAAAGATACAAGCGGAAGATTATGAATATAAACAAATTATAACATGATGCATCATGTGTTTAACTATTTAACAACTGTTTGCAGAGTGTATTACTTTATTGTGCGACTAGAATGTTGAATTCTCGGATCAATTAAACGAAATGTAAAAGGAAGCCAAATCTATGCATCGGTACCTTTATTAGCTTTGTTAAAGAACAATTTAGTTTCCCCAGCTTAATGAATCCTTGAGAGTTAAGTTGATCGCACGAACGGATTCCAATTAAGAGAAATTAACTAAAGGTTATTATTAAAGTCCGCTTAATTTCTTTCGTAACCTAATAGAACCACTAATGGTGTTACGATGAAATTCTCTATGCTATTCTTCTGATAAGCACTTCTATCAGTGCCGGAAAAGATGTAATTGTAAAGGAATATTATGAAAGAATTGCGAAAAGATATTCATGTTCTTCGCTGATTAACTTTGAAAATAGCGTTCCTGATAGTAAAACCAAAATTTGTGATATAATTAGTTTCATTTTAATAATTCTTTGTTCGGAACTCTACAGTATTTATGTATCTTTCTTTCTAATAAAATCAGAGTATCTTGAAGTTATGTCATCATCGTCCTCCAAAGTCAGATTTGAGTCCACGACCCGCTCTCGTAAAAACCTGACTTTGGAGCAAGGGAGCGGGACGTGATATTAAAATCCTGACTTGGGAGGATAGCCAGCATCAGAGGGAATAAATCATAAACGCAACAAAAAGACTTATTTTGGTAATTGTTTTGTGATTAATTCAGCATTAAAAAGCTCAAATAAAATTCAACACGATACCTTAATTTACTTTCCTTTTTGGCGATAATGTTATAATATCACATCAAACATGAAAATTGTCTGTAAAAATAAAATCATAACTATTTTGGCTTCATTTCAACAATCGTAAATTGGTTGGAGGTAACTTCCACATTTACAGAAAATCCAAAACGAGTATGTTTGATAAGTCCAAAAGTTTAGTTCGTTCGGTTTATTTTTTTTTTTTTTTTTGTTTCTTCGTGCTGTTTTTGTTCGTGTTTACCGGATCGTTGTTGCCTTTTCGGACTTTTGACACTCGAATGCCCCATTGGTGGCTCTTTGCTTCTTGTATCTACAACCTTTGTGAAAATGTTCTGTTAGCATGGTGTTAAAGTTTTTACTAGTTCAAAATTAGCCAAACCACAACAACAGTTACGACGTCATCTACTGACTACGATAATTTTTAAATGTAACATCATCTGCAATCTCCGCTTCAGTCCGACTTGACAGCTGTGTTATTCACAACAACTGTTAACTATGAACAAGATAACAATTTTTAATTATATTAGTTTTTAGTTTACACGTCCGATTGAAGTCCATTTTACTGTCTGAGTAACAGAATTAACACCGTTTTGATGGCTGTTTTCAAGATTTGAGACAGGCTGATTCCTGCACGGCACCATTTTCCGGATTAAATTCACTTCCTTGTAGGTTTTTGCTATTGCGTGCTCAAATTCTGAGATTTTAATTAGTTGTCCTTATACGGAAGCATCATCAGCAATTTCTTGTGATATTCTTGGTACATTACATTAAATATGAATACGTTTTAATAGAAAATCAAAACAACGTTTCCTGCTAGTATTCTACGCGATTGAGGAGATTAAAAAGTCCAGTGCTAAAGTCTATTTTGAGAGAAATTTTATTTCTTAAAAATGATATAAATATATTCTTCACCGTTCATTTAGGTAAACAGCTGAAACTTTACTATATTAAGATAAGGCCCACTGGGGATCATACCTGAAACTCTGTTGAAAATTATCTCCCTTGAATGATCATTATAAAAATGTCAAAAAACATTAGCAACAAGTTTAGTATTTAGACATTCTTTAACCGATTTCTGACATTTAAAAACTATAAAATTGGAACGAAATACACAGTCACATGAGTCATTAAACTAGGCAACAATCGAATTCCTGTCTTTCACTATATTATTAACACCGAAGACAAACAAAAATATGTTAAGAACTTTTGATCTGGCATTTTTCTTGGTTTTTTTACAAGTTCGGACTTTTGGGCCGCTATGGTCACACAACAGCAAGGGGACTGGGTGGCAAAGGGGTCTAAGGCATTTGTATAAATACCACACCATTGATCACTAGCCGATCACCTCTCAGACCGTTTCTTATTTGCAAAAATGACTTCCCCCACCTGTATGTGATAAGGTTTGTCCGTTACCGGTTTCCTCTACAATTGAAACTGAACACCTTATATGACCCAGGTGCGTCGAAAAAGGGCGCTTAACCCAAACAAACAAACAAAAAACACATCAGCAAATGACTTTCTTTGGTAGTTCGTCAAACTTATGGAAATATGCATGAAAAAATTTCATTTGTCATATATTATCATTCTGATTATATTTGAACTTTTGCTTTAATGCAATGTAGAATTCCTTATAAACAAAACATCCTTTTGAAAGCTTGTAGCTTAAACCTTTGCTACTGAAATTTCTAGAACGTCTCTATCCTTTGATTGAATAAAGGCGTTGTAACGCAAATAGGTAGACTCAGCTGAAACTTTTCATACACTAAGGAAAACATAACCAATTCATCACCCTTTCCCCAAATGTAGTTTAACAAACAACAACAACAACAACAAAAATGTTGTTGTATTGTTGGGTGTAACTACGCAAGCACCTTGGGCATGTTGGGGGAAATACAATGTAAATCAAGCGAATAGTTGTCAATTTATTATCCTACTGGATATAATTTGTACCTTTCAGGAATAATGTATTTTGTTATAGTGAAGATATTAACACATATTATCCAAATTAAGTGTTTGAACTGTTTAATAAGAAAAGTACATGTCATTAAATGTAAATTAGAATTGTGTTAATCTTAATCTTGTGTAAAACTTAATCTTCCAGCCATTGTACTCATTTTATAATAAAGTTTGTAAATTCAAGAAGAAAACCTTCACGTGAATAGTGTCACATATTTTGAGTGAGTGAGTGAGTGAGTTGGTGTTTTACGCCCGTGCAACGCTATATAGGTTATTTACAGGCGATGAACATGAAAAGGATGATAAAATGAACATGAAATGATGATGATAAATGAAATATGGAGATGGGGTGGGAAACAAAGGACCGGTAAATTTTGAAGAACCACAGGAAAAAGGGGAGAGGTGGGTAGGGGCGGAAAATTTAGCCTAGGTGGTGCACTACTGGGCGGTCCACAAAGGGGTCTTTTACGTGCATGAAGCGTGGCACTCTCCACACACGTTGGCCCACTATGGTCGGCGGTCAGGGTTTCCGTATTATAGACCTGACAACCCCCGCGGACGAGGGCTACCCTATTCAGCCACCTAGGGTACACACTTGGTCGCTCTGTGGGCTGAGCACTGACCCGACGTCAGAATCCCAAGACCCTTAGTCGCCTCTTACGACAAGCTAGGCTCTGCTGCGGGCCTATTCGCCACCCGGGCCCCGCACGGGACTGTCACATATTTTGAGAAAAAATAGAGACTGTTTTTACTTTAAGGACGATTTGGATTTTCCGAGCGAAGTGTTACGAACTCTAAAATACGGATTTGCCAGTTGTGAGAATTGAACTTTAGTAAAATAGGAGTTTCCATTTGTGTACTCGATTGTTTTTGTTAAATTGACTTTTTGCTGATTATTATTATATGTTATCAGCGCTAGATTCCCCATATCCATATCCAAATTGAAGACATCCTCGAAAAACCAGGGGTTCTCTCACTTACTGAACCCCTGGATTTCCGAAGTGAATATAAGACGAAATCTTCTTTACGAAATATTTCTACATATGAAAAAATAAATTTGGTATAATTTGAACATTAAATAATTAGAATTTGAACAGTACTTCTAATTTAAAATAAGATATAAGATTATGATTTTCAGGTGTGTTGTTGGTCATTTATTTTAATATGAGAAAAATTCTAGTATAATTTGAAAAGTAAAGAGTAAAACTTTAAGCATTATTCCTAAAGTAAATTAAAATCGATCGACAGGTCTAATTAATCGTACACCTCCTCGTATTATCTCGGGCATGTATATGACACGCTGTTCTCGTCAGAAGTATGATTTTAACACACTCAAAATTTTAAATGTTGCACCCAAAAAAGTAAATCGAAATTACAACTCTAAATTTTAATTTCCATACTCAAAACTCAAAACCGAAAATTACGCACTCAAAATTGTGAGCACCTTTTTCGTGCAGGACTAGGCAAAGGACATGGATTGAATATTTTGCTTAAAATCTTTGAATTTGGTGTTTTTTGGCAAAAATATTGATAACATGATTTACTTTAAACCTTCAATAAGCTTTCTTACTAATTGTCATTTAAACCAATTAAGCGATCAAACATGTCGGTTTTTTGTGATGACACTTCACCAAATCATTATTGTTTGAAGTGCTGTGTCGGATTTAAAATCGACATGTTTAATTTTTTACATCAGTCGATTGATACTTCTCAGCTAGCTGTGTTTCTTAGAGAGTTCCTTTACCGTCCTTTCGTTAATTCTTGTTGTCTTTTGTCTAAGGTTCTCTCTAGTGGAATTGAACTTTTTGATCGATTTGATTTTTTATTGTGTGTCTAGTTTTTGTGCTTTGTCTAGGAATATTGATAGGGGGAAGGTTGGGCCCAAAAACTAGTTTAACCCCGCCACATATTATATGTGCCTGTCCAAAGCCAGGAATCTTTGACAAAGCTTTCGTTTGTACTTGTCTTTTTGATGTTTTGTATTCCTTGTTTAAGAAGAGGGTCTATCTGTGACTAGTTCAAGACTGGATTTGAATTATATGCATTTTAGTAAGACCATTGGCCAATTGCAGAACCACGAGCAGCGCCTACTGGGGTCGTTGAAGGCTGCTGGCGGTTGTCCATGGTGGTTTTTTTCTGAATCGCTGCTTGATTATGGGCTGTGTCGCGAACACTTATTCCACATCTCATTATTTTCTTTTATAAATATGCATTACATTTATTTGAATATTTCAATTCCGGTTTTTCTGAAGCTTGAAACGTTCCATATAAAACAAGAACCGAACCAGAAACGACACGACACCACACAAAAATGTGTAAAGTATGAAGCCAAACAATATATAATTGTTAATAAAGGAAAACATGAAAATAAGTAATGTAGATTTAGAAAGGCGTTTTATCCTATTCAAGAATAAGTGCATTTGTAGCAACACAGAGATGTCCAACAATTAGTCAACTGAAAGCAAAAGCAGAGACCCTATATTTATAGGGTCTCTGGCAAAGCTAAATAAAAATCATTAAGAATGCTTTAAGTTAATTTAACACAAAAAACTCAGCAAGGTACGCGCGTTAAACCATCAAGGTCCCTATACTTAAAGAAGCATTTGATTCAAGAGGAAAAATATATTATACGTGGTATATATGTTTTGTTGTGGATTTAAAAACAATATTGTTAAGATTGTAGGTTACATGTATGCCACGTTCACTAATTCCAAATATCATTATCTTCTATATTTTTTTTTTACAAAGATGTCCAAAAACATCAGATAATTATTTTTTTTTATGGAAAATGATAAGGCTTGTCTCTATAAATAGATTCGTTTCAAAACGACAAAACTACACCAATTATTTATTTTCTCTATTTATATCTTTATGAATACTTATGAATTTTGCGTGAAAATAATGCGCACAATTTTGAGTGCGATTTTTCCGTGTTGAGTGTATATATCAAAATTTAGAGTGTGTATTTTCAATCTATCCTTCTTGAGTGCGAAATATAAAATTTCAAGAGCATAATTTCATTTTAAGTGCGAAATCAAACATTTATGTGCAATATTTAACACTTTGAGTGCATATTTTAAATTTTGAGTGTGTTATTTGTGATTGCATATTAGTTAAAACTTTGACGAGAACGGACTGTTATACATTTAGATCTATTCCAAGGAATTTTTTTCTGGCAAGATCCAAACTGTGACAATTAATTGTGGAAATGCCCTTCCACCATATTTGATATTTCCAAGAACAGGATAACTAATGTTATTGCAAGACGCAACACCTGGCACCAAGAGTAAAATTTTAGAAACTGGATGATCGAATTCTAAACTTTTCTAGATTTTCTTCAAAATTATTTCCAACCCTATATTTGTTGAGTTCAAAGTAAATAAAGATCCAGTGAGATCGAAAAGGGCGTGGTATTAATAGTCTAATTTGTTAACATTTATTTAGTGACATTATGTCCTCATTTCTTTGTAACAAAAAAATCGAAATTACAACAAAGTTCCAGACAAATTATGCTATGCCTTAGGCGCGTCTATTTAAAACTCACAAGAGGCTCTCTTAAAAAAGATTGAAAATGCCAAACACAATATGAGTGAGTGAGTGAGTGAGTAGGTGTTTTACGCCCGTGCAACGCTATTTAGGTTGTTTACAGGCGATTCAAACACAATATAAATATCACGTACATAAAATTTAACAATATATGACGAACTGGACACCAAATAAAGACCAAGATCAACCTATATTTGGGACAGGGAAAACCCCAACTAAAGTCAAACATAAAGGACAAACTACAAATATTAATTGGTTTGCTCTCTTTATACTATAGACCATCTTTAGTCAGTTCATTTTATTGGTCTATTTTCACTTTGTTAACGGCACCATGAGGGCAAACCCGATGATATTTATTTCCTTTAATTGGAATCTCTTAAAATATTGATTTTGATTCAATTTTTTTATACCAACTTCGTGTTTTACATGGCAATTAAACCCTTTATAAAACGTATTATATTTTAAAAGAATTTAATTCTCTTAATGACACCTACCTTAAGTTTTAAAATTTAAATTAAAAACGAAAGAATATGGAATATGTGCCAGAAAGACACGATCTACATACGGGGTATTGAAATGAGTTTGATAAATATACAAAAGCAAAATTTGAATTTCACTGCTTGTGAAGTACTTTTCTGGATTAACCTTCATCAGACACGCTAGGAGTAGAAAACTTGGATAACCGGTAGAATATTAGATTTTGACAATTGTGTCTTTCCAACACACATTCCAGTACTCGAAAATATATAGGAGCATACAACTGAAGCACGGGGAAGCTTTCTACGACCTCCACACGGCACTAAAGCCAAACTCTGAAATAATATTGAAAACGAAAGAATAAGGAATATGTGCCAAAAAGACACGATCCACATATTGAAATGATTTTGATAAAGCAAAAGCAATATTACAACAAAGACCAAACAGATAAATTTATCAATTTTAAAGAAATATCCAAACGTTGTCAAATTTTGGAAATATGTTAATTGTGTCTTTCCAACATATAAAAAGTTTCTTTACTGAACTCAGATTATTTATTGAGACAATAGCATGTCGTCATTAAAATAGTTCAATAATACAAATGGTGGAACATTGAAGACCCTCTCTGATTTTAGGATATCAATGATGATTCAGAAACATTTGACAGTCGCCTAAATAGTCTAAGAGACGGATTTACCAAATCAGATGAATATTTGAAAAAAATCGCAAATCAGCGAATTTTTCTAAATGTACAATTTGGTATAAAATTTGGTTTTAATTTTAACTGTTGCCTTTTTTACTATTTGACTGGGGAATGGGGAGGGGTAAGGCTATAAACAGTCTTGCTATCTTGACCAGGACAAGTCGTGTTTCTTATAATGTAAGTGATTGGCGTTTTACGCGCATGCAACACCATATGGGTTATTTAAAGGCGATAAACATTAAAAGGCTGATAATATAAACATGACATGAAGATGAGAAATGAAATGTATTGGACAAAAGAACAGTGAATTTTGAAGACCACAAGAAAAGGGGAGAGGTGGATTTGGGTTGAAAATTAAGCCTATGTGGTGCACCATTTTGTGTGAAGCGTGACACTCTCCTCACACGTTGGCACACTTTGGTCAGCGGTCATTGGTTCCGTATTATAGACCTGACAAACCCGCGGACAAGGGCCACCATATTCAGCCATCCAGGGTACACATTTGGTCGCTCTGCTGGCTGAGCACTTAACCAATGTCAAAAACCAAAGACTCCCGGGCTTTCGCATGCGACATTTTTAAATGTCATTAATAAAATGTAATAAATGTTTAATAGATAGTTCAGAAAAAAGATTTTTAGTAAGAAATATGGACATCCTTCTCACACTATTACACCATTGCATAAAGCTTAACTGTAACGAGGTTTATATTTTCTACAACCCTTATATGTCAATCATTAGCATTTGAGACTTTCTACTTCGTGGACTTTTTTTCACACTTTATTTGACAATGAATAATACTCTATTAGTATGCACTGCCATGTTTAGCCTTGATTTGATTTTTTATCGCTGATACACATTCAACGCCCTTGTTGTTCTTGTCATTCAGTTTTATCATTACAAGACAAAACGAAAACGATGCTCTCATTTTCTTTTTTCCATCGAACGTGTCGTAAGAAATTGCCAAGAGAATATAAAGGCAACCAGATATGTGACTACTTTTGTTGAAAGAAATTCTTCTTATTATTCGACTAGCCTTTGCTAATTTGATTTTTCTGTTCGACACGATGTCTCATGAATCTAAAAGCTATCTAAAATAATGTTGGGGAATAAAACGGTTACTATAAAAGGATTATATATTTCTCAGACAAAACTGGTCAAAAATGGTAGAAATATAACACCATTTCAATTGTCTGACATTTCATTGACTTAATGTTATGAAAGTGTCGTCGCGGTTTTACATTTATTTAAATGAAAGCATTAAAATAAGGTTTCAATACCAAAATACAGAAGATGTGTTAAGAACGTTTTAGATTTTTTCGCATATCAGCGAGAAGCAACAGAGACATAAATGACATCACTAAACCATAACATATAAAACAAACTTAACAAGCAGCAACGCAAACTTTAAACGAAAGGAGAGTGAACTCTAAGTGCTTCGAAAGGGTTAACAGTTACGTCGCACTGCTTGTGAGCGAGTGAGTTGGTGTTTTACGCCCGTGCAGCGCTATAAAGTTTATTCACAGACTATGAACATGTAAAGGATGATAAAACGAACATGGTTGGGCCCAAAAACTAGTTTAACCCCGCCACAAATTATATGTGCCTGTCCTAAACCAGGAATTCTTCGACAGAGCTTTCGTTTGTACTTTTTTTTTTATTCTGTTCCTTGTTTAATAGGGGGATATATTTGTGACTATTTCAGGACTGGATTTGAATTATCTGATTTTCATGACAGCTACTTTTTATTTTACAGCCGAATTGATAAACACCTTTTATTCCTACATGGGAATTTATATTGATAAGTTATAAACCATCGCCGAACTTATATATTTCATGACAAAAAAACATACCCGAAATTTTTGCACATCCCCGTACATCATAATATAGGAAGTTACCCCCTCCCCCGGGCCTTCAGCCCTAGAGATGTTACATCACATATGACCTGATCTTGAGTCAATGCTTGTTGATATGGAATTACACTGATTACAGAATACTGTCATACTAGAAAACTCGAGAAGGGCTCTTTGCATGGACCCATGGGCTCTGGGATGGACCTAAAATATGGACTCGTGTGATGGATCAAAAAATTAATAAAAAAAAGATTAACTAAAGCTAATATAGTTTTTCTAAGTGCGACAGTTTGATATTAAGTATAGCGTGAAGAATTCTTTCAAATCACAAAATGTTGATGTTTCAGCACGATATTTTTTATATTATTATTTGTGATGATAAATACAGGTTTCACAACTATAGACATATAAGACATAATTTATTTTCCAATTATGGTCCCTCAAAGGGTAGCATCATTACAATGATTACATTATAACAGAGAATAGAATAAAGTATAAGATTATAATAAATAGATAGCTTAATGCAGATATTATATATATACTTGTTCAAAGAGTCTGGATACAAAAAAGGACCAATATTTCATTATGCTACAATGATAAATTACAAGTAAAAACAAAAACAACAAAAAACATTTGTTATAGCAGTCCTCCCCGTGCTCAGATCACACATACAAGATTTATAAAATGATCATCGGTAGTCATATGCATGCTATGGTCACCACTATAAGTGATGAGATACGAATTTTAATCACATCGAGTTAGATATTTGTCAAATTAGGAAACGAGCATTTGCGAGTTTCCTTTGACAAATATCTAACGAGTTTGATAAAAATCCGTATCTCATCATTTGTAGTTGTGAAACCTTTTTCTCTAACTGTCTAACGTGAAAGTAGAGGCCCAAAAATTGCTTATATAATTATGTATTTTGTTTCATTTTAGCAAACATGTGAAAAAAATGAGTCAATTGAAAAAAAAAACACCTTTTTATTATAAATTTTAATTAAATGCAGACTTTTTAACATAAACAACGTTTTTGTGCATTTTTGGATATATTTTGTTTGTCTTTTTATTTTAATGAAATCAACAGGTGTTCAAACAAAAGAAAGAACGCTTTCCACGAAATGCGTATCTTACTGCGGTGTCTCGCGCAGACAGCCAATCAAATGTCTTGAATATTCACATCGTACAGAGTGTGATACGCAAAATAGTCTCATCTCGCGAGAACTAGATAATATTGCACAACAGTTAGAGAAAATCAGAGACACATGTATTATTGCAGTTACTGGTATCACATCTTGATCGATCCAATTAATATTGTGTTACATTTGTATCACTTAACCAAATAAAAATGTTCAAAGTATTGGAATACAATTACTCTAAGGAAAAAAATCAAAAATCATTTTTGGGCCCATCCCATGAGTCCATTTTTGGGTCCATCCCAAGGGTACATCCCGGGTTTTCTAGTATACTAGAATACTGGAACTAACAAATTTCCCAATGATTTTATCAGATATAGATAAGCCTCATGCACGTGTGTTTGTATTGCATTATTCAATGAAGCATTTGTAAGAAATATTTATTTTTGAAAAATGAGGATTTTTGTCCTTTTTTGTTTGATTTGCAATTTCTAAAGAATGATGGAAGATAAGATCAACAATAACAACATGATACATGTACAAAAAGCAGTACCGACTTCGAATCGAAAGAGTGCTTATTGACGTATCCAGATATTTTGATATATAAGGTAGTAAAACACAGTTCTAGGTAAAACGTCAGAAACGTTCATAGCTTTGCAGCACATATGCTTCTACCAATAATTATTCTAAAACTATATTTAACCGTATAAACACTTATCATACATTGTTGAAATCCTTACATTCCATAGATTATCTTCCAGTTAGTTGTTACTTGCAAAAATAAGATCTTTTCATTACAAACCGATAACTCCGAAAACAAATTATACATGAAAAAACACTAGAATTTGCGCATTTTTTCCATAATTTAAGCCTAGATTAGACTCAAACCTGCACTAAATCCTCTATAGTGCTATACATGCTCTGAAAGTACATAAACCTGGCTGTTTATTAAAAGTAAAAAAAACTATACATCGACCGGCTTATTTTTTCAAGAAGTGACGTCGCATTTTTTACCTTAAAAACAAGCATGAATAAAAACGTTCAAAAGATCGGTAAAATAAAAATAACACCATGCCGGAAAAGGGACGCTAAACTTCCGTTTTTTCTAATATTTTTATATTTTGTCAAAAATATTATCTCTGGAAGATTCCCTATCAATTGAGCACACTTTCGTTACTACATAAATTATAAGGCATTCTCAATTTATAGCTACTTAAATTCGACCTTTGTATTTTACTTTAAAAATTCTAGGATGTCACTCTCCGAAACTTAACTTGTAAACAAAACCGAACTGTGTCTTAAGCCCCAGTCACACTGTCACGTTTCGGCACCCCGTTTTACCACGTTTCTAAAACGTAGTGAAACGGCTATAAACGTAACGAAACGTACCGACACGTAGTTGAAACCGAATATATACGTAGAGATACCTGGACGCAAACGTGGGGTGCCCCGTTTGTATCGTTTGCACGACACAAACGTGGCGAAACGCGGCTAAATAAATAAACGTAGCAGACACGTAGTAGAACGTGGTTAAACGTCGTTAAAACGTGTTAAAACCTAGTGAAAGTGTAACGAAAACCTAGTAAAACGTAACAGAATGTCCACCACCAGGTTTTACTACGTTTTCCCAGGTATTTACTACGTTTTCACGAGGTTTTATGAGGTTTTTGCACGTTTTTACGTTTAATGTTACGTTTCGCTAGGTTTTTTTCACGATTTATCACGTTTTATTACGCTTACTCTTTCATTTCGCCTATTTTTGCACCCTTGATTTGTAAAAAAATTTTCATTTAGATCACATTAAAAGGAAAAAAAGTACATGTACTATGAAATTGGTTAACTACGGGATGTTGCTGAATGAGCATGTATACGCGTATTCTGCAAGATAAGTCTATGGTTGTTTCAATAAAATCAGAACCTGTACCAGAGGATAAGAAAAACGCGTTTAATTTGGGTGAGACATTGGAAAAGTAGGAGATCCTAGTTCGGCATGTACGAACAATTTTAGAGGAACTGGGACGTGATGATATATTGTTTCCTTAGAAACTGTTTGCGAGTTGACCAAGCTATGTTCCAGGAGAATGTACTTAAATGACATCAGGGTTAAGAAGAAAGACACATGGTTCAGAGAGGCAGTTGGCCTATCTCTATTGCACTTGTACTCATCGTAGTGATTTGTCAGGTTTTCTGTAACAACTCATTTTTGGAATTAAATGACTGGGATAAAATTACAAGGCGATTCTTTTCTCTTATTTAAAGGGAATGAGGAAAAGACTGAAATAGTACTTTGCGTGAAAGTCTTAAAGCTTTTAAATACAAACAATTTGTAACAAGTATTTTCTAAGCTAATGCGCACTAGTGATATCCCGCTTCTGTTCAAAACTTTAGTATTCGGTTAACAGAAAGTAGATGACCTAGGAGTATAAAATAGGTATACACCCTATTATACCATATGATTAAATTGAAGGCGATATATAAAACCTCTACGACCTATAGTTGGACAACTGTGATAGGAAGTTTTCATCCATTTTCAACATGTGTAAAACCAGTTTAGCTAGGAACCTGAAATTATTATGCACCATTTTGGTACTACATCATATCTATTATATTTTAAAAGCAGTTGGAAAACTGAGACAAAATTGTATTTCACAGACAGACGAACGGACGGACAATGGTAATATACTATACCATTAGTGATCATTAGTCTTTGGAGCGAAGATTTAATATTAATGTACTAAAATATGAATGAAATCACAACTTACTTTTCTCCTCAAAGCCATCACTACCTCTTCCTGGTGAATATATATATTTTTTTTATTTTGAGAAAATTACGCGGTTTTCGCAGATAATTCTTCACAGCGTAGTGGCACGTGGTAAAACGTAGTAAAACGTAGTACATACCTAGCAAAACCGCATAAATACGTACTTAAACGTAACATATACCTTGTAAAACGTGAGAAAGCCTAGTTATACCTGACGAAACGTACCACACACGTAGCAAAACGTAGTAAAACCTAATGAAACGGCTGATGTTAAACCTTGCCATATCTATAGTAAAACGTAGTAAAACGTGAGTAAACCTTGTAAAACGTAGCATGTACCTAGTTAAAGGTGTAGACCGAAAACTTTGACAATAAATTACATTAAAACCTGACGTTTTAAAACGTAGTAAAACGGGGAAGCCGATACGTGACAGTGTGACTGGGGCTTTACTACCTAACGGGGGAGAGGGGTCTCGAATCCCGGGTCATGTTAAGCTTTCGCTGCAATTCCCTTGTCACGCTTAAAATTAATACTGATTTTTCCCGAATCCCGTATTTTTTAATAACTGCCTTAGAAATGTATTAAGAATGTGCAAAGGTGCATAAAATCGTCAACAATAATATGTTAAATTTCACTTATTAACTTGTGTATCTTTTGAGACGACCACCCCCATGAGATATTCCCCATATCCAATTTTTCATATTTATTTGAAATAATTTGATTGTAAGTGATTTAAATAAATGTTCAATTGTAGAAAAAATGTGTATTTTCCAATTCCCCGCTTTTTAATTTAACATTTTGACGAATTTCCGGACGAAGTTTAAATTGAGCAAATAAAGAATTCGGTGATATCCATTTCCCGCTCACCCGACGCAAAATAAGCGAAACCCCGGAACCCATTCCCTAAAACAGTCAATCCCGTGTCCAGCTTAGACATAATGAGACCCACTATAAAAAATTGGCCTGTTAACCGAAAAACGATGGAGGCCGCACCCGTCCTGCTTTAATAGTTTCATAAATATATTCAACCATTTTTCTCTGAACATGGGACCGGGTGACCCCCTGGATTCGTCTATGATTCATCTTTGCTATACATTATTAAGCTCTCGCGAAATAAACCACCAAGATTGCTATTTTTAAGATTTAAATTAAATTGATATAGTGTGTATTAATGTTTTGTTTTTTTTACCAAACTTTTATTGACATACTCGATGCTTATGTACTTCGCTTCATTATATTGCAGACAAACTACATAATACTTGTTATGGACGAAGAAGAAGACTATTTTAGAATTCCTTTAGAGGGAAATGCTTTGAAAGAATCGGTTTTAAGTAAGTATTTTTAAAATGCAGTTTTAAATGTATTTTCCTAAACCTGTATTCTTATATACTGTTTAACCTTTATCCACGACTGGGAAACTCGATTATTGCAACCTAGATTTCGGGGTCCGGAATTTTGTGATTATCATTTAATCTTTCTCGACTGGGTCCCGAATTGGTTGTTTTACACCTTTATGAAAGTTCTTATAGTTACATTCTGTGGTCAAATTATGTTGCGCTTGCGAAACCCTTCAGTTCTATTTGAACATATTATGTTGCAAAACTTTTCTTCCGTAATGATTAAAGAAGCAAAGAGGCATCAATGGGACAATCGAGTGTCAAAAGTCCGAAAGGGCAACGACAAAACCGGCAAACATGAACAAGAACACCTTGGGGAAACACAAAACATAAAATCAACCTAACAGAAATCAACAACGCGAACTGAAGTCGTAACAAGAGTGAACTCGGGTGCTCCGGAGGAGTGAGCGGTTCCTGCCTGCTATAGCACTCTTGTCACGATGCCAATTTCCAATTCAGGGTGTCAATTCCGGTAAAGGAGAACAATAAAAAAAAAACATTTGAAAAGACATACACTCGATTTTATTTATTTATTTTTGCAGATGATTTGTTCCCACAAGCAGCAGGGATGTACTTCAAAGACATTAATAACACCAGAACATTAGTTGTAAAGAAAGGGGATTCATACACAGAGCCAGTGGACGGATGGAAAGGAGAAACGAGAAAATATTATTTGTTAAAGAAAATAGGTATATTAAAATCGTAATACAGTTTGAAAATTAATATCAAGATATTATTAAATGTATACTCAGCAAAAGTAAAGGGTCGCGTAATGCTGATGAATGACATGAAGCAATGACCAGATATGATTTTTTTCTTATTTAAATGGCCTTACTTTATATCAGAAAATTCCCCTATTCAAAACATTTGAAAGTTTGGAACTTTGTTTAAAATATTAATATATCTTCAGATTTTCCGTTCAGATTGAAAATATAACGTTGCAAACATATTGTAAAGAAAATGCATGACTTTCTAAATACACCATATTATATGTGTGTGTGTGTTAAAAAATTCACATGTACATATATAATATGCAAAAGTATCGATGTTAAGTTTTGACCACATCAAAGAAGCAGAGGTACCAATGCGGTACCGAATTTCAAAACTCCGAAAGGGCACAAAACCAGTAAACACCAACAAGAACGGAACAAAAACAGACAACATGTAAAACATGGAAACACAAAATAACTGAATATTTGAATATGTAAGCACATTGCAACTATACTCTTAAAAAAAATACGCATAAATAGAAAATTCCCCCTACGTTTAATGTAAATCCACACAATTTCAAAACAATATTGCCGAGCTGTAAAAATAAAACTAAATTAAGATTTTTTGATTAATTTAGATGAAAATCCTAACTTTAATGATTTTTAAGACAAAAAAGATTCATTTGTTTTTCTTTTTATTGGTTTTTATTTCATGAAAATCGGACAATGGACGGCTTGGTAATATTGTTTTAAAATGGTGTGGGTTCGTATTAAACATATAGGAAATTTTCTACTATGCGTAACTTTTTGAAGGGTATATTTCCTCAAATTTAAAAATGCATTGAAATGTGGTCAGATAGATATCACACCTGCACGTTAGAAATGGCTTAAAATCAATGATCTGAAATTTACATAAAAAAATCGTAAAATGCCATAAAAGTTGTTCTGCCTGTGTCTCATTGTATTCAATAGCTTTTGTTATAATGCTTTTTGATAGATAGTCATAAGGAGAAGATCAGGAGTTTAGCCGAGGCAATCAGGTCCGAGAAAGCTGGTCAAAATAAAAGGAAATCGTTTCAACCTCCAAATGTAAGTACATGTATATATACATTTCATAATATGGAGTAGGCATTGCCTAAATGCGAGCATAGCTAAAAGGGACTACGTTTTGTTTATATAATGTATTTGGGGCGAGATGGTATGGGGCGATTAAGCTTCGAGACACGTTAGTTTCGTACGTGCATAATTATAACCAAGACGAAACGAGCAGCTTATGTGTATTTATTATTTTAAGAATATCATTTTCTTGTAAAAGCGCAATTTATTATTTTTTTAAGCATTATTTCTTCTCTTATAAATTTATTTAACATTCACTCCGGGCCTGTAAAAATAATAACCCTTTCCGGACCATAAAAAATCTAAATCAGCATTAGCAAATTTCTCGCGGAAACAAATACCGTAGAGCTCTCCGCTCGAGCGGGCACTTCGTGCCCGCTTGCGAGCTATGCTCGCTATAATTTAAGTTAGTTATATACTTAGTTATGTAGTACCATCACTTCTCACATATGACCTTCTGAAAGTTGTCCTTCAATCAGCAATTATACTTTGAGTTATGCATGTGCCATTTTGCCAGCAACATCCAAGTTATTTATGTCGCAGAGTTAGCTACAAAAATGCATGTCTTACACCAGATACATCTTACATGTCCTAAGAACATTTAAGTCCTACAGTTAAACGTCTTGTAATCAGGTGTTTCTTACATTATGTAAATACAATACCAAAAACGGTATAAAACGGTTATTTTGGTTATGCTGCATATCGATATTTCAAGGAGTAACCTCTCATCAGCAGCATTTGAATCAAAACATTGGAAGATCAAAAAACCAAAAATATTTAATGAAAAGTTTTCAAAACCAAAAAGTTCGAACAGGAAAGCCAAATGCAGCACCGATGATATCGACCATGTGCATTACATGGAAAGAAACCTGGTGTTTTAAACATTTTTGAATTTAACAATCGGAAATTTCAATGACAAAAAATATGAGTTATATATTGGTAAAATCATGTCAGACATGGGGGACCTCTGGTCCACCGGCAGCGGTTATCGACCCAGTGGTTTCAAAATACAATACCCTACATACATCATATTCCACCGGTGAATTATGCCCAACAATTTTATCTTATTTTAGAATTCTAAACTCAGAATTTAAAATTGAAAACTCGGAATTCAAAACTGAGAATTCAGAATTCAAAACTGAGAATTCAGAATTCAAAACTGAGAATTCAGAATTCAAAACTGAGAATTCAGAATTCAAAACTGAGAATTCAGAATTCAAAACTGAGAATTCAGAATTCAGAATTCAAAACTGAGAATTCGGAATAGAATTCAGAATTCAAAACTCAGAATTCAAAATTAAGAATTCAAAATTCAGAATTCAAAATTCAGAATTCAAAACTCAAAATTCCGAATTCGGAATTCAAAACTCAGAATTCAGAATTGAAAACTCAGGATTCAGAATTTAGAACCGTCAAAATGAAACTTAATGTAAGAAATATAATCAATACACTTCTTTAAACAGAGTACTTACAGTCACAAATGCAAACGCAGGCAGTTAATATGTCATTTTAATTTCATTCATGTTATATTTTCAGGTAAATGTAAAGAGTAAAAAAAAGGAAGCTGACGTAATTTCAGTAAGATTTCAATGGATGCATTACAATGAAAGTAAGTTCGCATCAAAAAAGGGATACAAACAAGTATTGCATTGTGATGGAGGTGGACTTCGAGAATTCCAAATGAACAGAGATGTGAAATTCGATGAGATATTGCAAAAGGCCAAGGACATATATTTTCCTAATGGAAAATCACAGAAAGGATCTATAGAAGATATGTCGCTGGAAATGTCAGATTTCACACTAAAACCATTAAAGCGGTTTACTAACCTAAATGAACAAGAATGCACCTACAAAACGCATCTGTCTTGTAGAGGTCTTTTTCCCTCCCGATCGGCAGTAATCCTAATGACAAGAAAAAACAAAACCGTAAATGACACAGAAAACACTGAACCAATAAGTCAACAATCTTTGCAAACATCTGCTGACGACCGCTTATCTTCATGTACAAGTGATATGGGTGAAAGCATAGAAACCTCAATTCCATGCAACACAATGCCGAGAATAACTGTAAAATATTCCAAGGTGAAGCAATCCATATATTGTTCAGATACCGTTTCAATCAGCATAACCGGCAGAGACCAGGTTAAAGCTTTTATTCAACGGGAACATGGTGAGGAAGTGCCTGATCCACTAGACTATGACTTTACTGTACAACATATTAAAAAAGATGGAAAGGTGTATCTTGATACTGCATTAACGCAAGACATGCTCAAAGACACCGTTTTAGGTCTTGAACCCATGGAAATGAAAGGCCCAGAAGAAAATAAACTCAACTCAACTTCAACCATTATCCATGGGCCAAATGAAATCTTTGGTGTAGATGGCGAGGAACTGGTCATTGGAGTAGTTTGCAGAAACTACGGAAAAGAGCTGATATACAGGTGGTTCAAAGACGATCAAATGATTAAATATGGAACCAATCCGAGTTTGATAAAAGTCAGTCAAAATGGTACCTACTTCTGTGAAGTAAAAGATGAAGCCACAGGAAAAACTCAGAAGTCAGAAAAAATTGTTTTCCAAGAGGTTAAATTGTCAGCCAAAGATGAAGTTTAGGATACCCCACCACTCATCCCAATTATAGCTTTATTAGACCTACAGTTTAGCAAAACAGATGAACTTGGGAAAGGCGCCTTTGCTAGGGTGTATAAGGGCAGTTGGATAGGGTCTTCAGTAGCCATAAAAGTAGTAGATCTGAAGAAAAGAAGTAAAACAAAAATACAAGGTATGGTTGAAGAAGAAATTAAAATACACTCGAAAATAAGACATCCGAACATTGTTCAACTGATGGCTGTAGCCTACGACGTGCGTAGTATCTTCCTTGTGTCGGAGTTTATTGATGGCTTTAACATGGAAGATATGATTTTTGATGAGAATGTTAAGAACAGATTAACCGTTACAATCCAAAACAAATTATATATTAGTATGCAGTGTCTGCAGGCGATCAGCTATCTGCATGGAATGGAGACCCCCATTATACACAGAGATGTCAAACCGGCAAATATTCTTATTGATCACAAGTCATTAACTACGAAATTGTGCGACTTAGGAGTCAGCCGAGTAAAGAGCTATACGTCCTACTCACTGACAAACATTGGGGGACAGCCAGGCACACCCGCATATATGGCACCTGAAGTTATTCTTCAAGGGAAAAGTGCAACAAAGAAATCCGATATTTGGTCTATTGGCACATCACTGGTAGAGCTGTTTGTTGAGGAAGAAGCATGGGGAGACTTGGACACACCTGAAGATATTAAAGAGGTGATGCAGAAGAGAAAACCACCAGTAGCACTAGAAAAGGTGACAGAACCAGTGAAAAATATTCTAGCAAACTGTTTAAAATATGTGCCCGAAGACCGACCAGATGCATTAGAAGTGTTATTAGCAATAAGAAAGCATGTTTGAACAGCTTTGAAAAATCAATATACATTGAACGTCACTAAGAAAACTTGTATCTAGTTTTTAAAATAACAAAACAATATCAATGATTCTGACCTTTTATTTCATATATGGAAAATAATGAGATGTGAAATAAGTGGTTCTGCTAAATTTACCGTTCCTTTGTGTCCCATCCCACTCCATATTTCAATAATCA
The DNA here is from genome assembly GCA_963971305.1 of Arcuatula senhousia. Taxonomy (NCBI): domain Eukaryota; kingdom Metazoa; phylum Mollusca; class Bivalvia; order Mytilida; family Mytilidae; genus Arcuatula; species Arcuatula senhousia. Next base: position 29,161,096 of record OZ020307.1, on the reverse strand, counting down.
TCGTCATTTCATGTTCATTTTATCATCCTTTTCATGTTCATCGCCTGTAAATAACCTATATTGCGTTGCACGGACGTAAAACACCAACTCACTCACTCACAAGCGGTAATTCAGAAAAACCACAATGAAAAACTGCCAGATGCCTTTAACAAGGCCTGTAAGCGCTGCTCGCAGTTCTGCAATCGGCCCAAGGTCTAAATAAAATGCACATGATTCAAATGTCTTTTTTTCTTATAAATGTGCAAAAATAGTTTTTTTCAGTACTTGTGCTCATGTTACTCGGTACAAAATATTACATAATTTCAACTACATGTTTGTACGGTTGTATTATTTCAGTAAAAATGTGAATTGTATCCAAGAAGTTGTGTATTTAGTGTCTAACTCTAAATTATGGTATGACTTAAAAATAACACGTTAAAAGAAATAGCTAAATGTTATAGATAACTTAATGAACCTTTAGAAGAAGAGTTTCTTGAGTTTATTATCGACGAAGGCGGTTGACTCAAAGTGATAACCAAAGCTGACACAGCATTTAAGGCCTGATGGGATAAATGACAAGGCTCCAGATTCCAGGCCTATGACTTGACTATTCGTGTCAAAATATTAAAATTACAATATTACCCAATGTGCATGTGTTCAATAGAAATGAAGGCAGAACTATATCCGAATCTTATCATCGTAGTTTCACGAGCCAATTATTTAATGCTATTGTGAGTTTGTAGCTCATTTGGACCAAAGGTTCATGCGAGCTTTTGTCATCACTGAGCGTCCGCCGTCAATCTCTAAACTTTTCATATTTTCATCCTCTCCTAAAAAAACTGCTGAATGGATTTTGATAAAACTTTGATGGAATGCCATGGTCATATGACTGTCCCCTTCCAAAAAATGAGCCCGGTGTTCCAAAATGGCTAAAAATAAAAAAGAAAGGAGTAGAGGTACCAATGGGGCATCACTCGAAAGTCCGAAAGGACAAAGACAAAACCAGGTAACACCAACGAGGACGGGACAAAAACAGACAACATGTAAAACACGGAAATACAAATATCACTGAATATCAAATAAAAACGCGAACTTCCAACACTAGCATACCGTAGACTTAGAGGTGCAATGATTGAGGTCTTCAAAATAGCTACAAGAACTACTACTATGAAAAAGACGCAAGCTCCTTTTTAAACTCGAAACAGGTCTGGGTTTCAGTACTAGAAACAATTCAAAAAAAATTATACACAAAAGGTCAACTACTAATCGACGAAAAACTCATTTGCAATTCGTATGGCAAGAACATGGAACAAGCTACCCGACCAGGTCACAAACGCCTAAAGTATCAACACATTCAAAAACAGGCTGAATAAACTCTGGAAAAACCAGGACCTGTTATATGTAAAATACAAGTCAGAAATTGTATGGGATTTGTTTAGATCTAAACTCATTATGAAATTTAACGTGTTTAAATATGTTCAAAAGTTCAAACAATGCCAGCAAATCTGAGTTTATGGTAATCGTTTGTTTTTGTGATAAATTTGTTAAAAGATGAAAATAAACAAACCAAAGACAATAAAAAATGGTCTGAAAACATGATGATGGTGAGAATTGTCATTGGTTAAAAGCTACAATAATTAACATCTTTATACAAATTATAATACATCCAAAAACTGTTGTGTACATACATACCTCTATTGTGCATCCGGATTTACAAAAACATCTAAAATTTCACACAGAACAAATAATCCACCAAAACTTTCAAAACCAACAATAAAAAATCAGAACGCCCTCTACAGGAAGCACGTGTTTCATTATCTAAACTTGTTTGGACTACACTTAACATGTTTCAGATTCTGATTTGTATGCTAAATGATAATGATTAATATGTTAAAACGTTTTGGTTTTCAACACAATTCTAAACATGTTTACAAATTGTTTAAATCCTATAAACGTAATTTTACGGTGTAGAATGGTCTTAGTTTGGTCCCATTTTGTATACAGTTAAGTCACTGACAGTCAAAGATAGTCTGACTAGCTTAATTTCGTTTATAGTACCCACATGTATAGATAGCTATAGCTTAATGCACATTTCTATTGTTCAGTCTAAAACGCAGCTCATACATGTATGATAAATGTACATAATGGAATACAAAGCCTACTCCACTCAACCGTAAAGTATAGGTGTTATGCATTTTATACTGCTTCTTGTATAGTCGGTTAAGCTTGTCAATAGGCTGAGAGAATTATGCTATCTACGACACACCAGTTATTCAAATAATAGTGTCCTGGTGAAAGATCATGATCAATATACTAGATATGGACCTCAAACAGGGTACATGTATGATTATATTTATAGACGATAATGAGATGTGGAATAAGTGTACATGACACAATTCACATAAACCTACAGCAATATAAAATACTCAAACAAAGATTGAGGGCAGCCTACATTAGCTTGCTGTTAGGCCCTGGAAACAAACAAATCACCCATGATTCAGACCGATCCCAGCATCACTAATGTAGTCATTAGTTTTAGTGAGTCATGCTATGCCAGCCGAGATACATCAGCTAGTGAAAAGATACTTTAATTGTTTTGCTGAGTATGTAGGGGAACCTTCTACCTTAGCTTGCATTTCCACAGACCAGCATGCCCAAAAGACTTGAAAATTATTCGCATTCCTAATTAACGAACAAAGATAATTTGGTTTTAGTTTAAAAATATTTATTCATCCTGGATTAGGAAACAAGCGTAATGCTTATGTGAATCGCTCTCCAGCTAGCTGATTGCGAGTGTGGCCTTTGTAGCCGCCCCCTTACTTAACCTACTCTTATCGAACTCTACAAAGGGGTCCTTTACGTGCATAATGTATTGCTCTCCACATACACGGGACAACCCTTTTCGTCCCTTCCGAAGAACTAGCATCGTTTCTTGAGACCATCTTTGACAATGGTGTCAAGAGAGAGTCGGAAAATTGTTTCATGAAATTTTCACCCCGGACGAGCATCGAACCACGAACATCGGTGATAGTAGCCCGAGGCGTTAACCACTACACCACCGGCTCTCAATAATTATTTGATTTTGATTCTGCAACACTATTTCTAAAGTAAGCTAATTGCAAGGATGCATATATTTAAAGCTATATATATGTTACAGTCATTTTCTTAATTTAGGCATTTTGTTAAATGACTGAAAATTTTAGGCATTTTATAAAATGCCGACCGATTTTAGGCATTCTATAAAATGACTAAAACTGGCTTCAGTCATTTAACAAAATGCCTGGAAAAATATTGAAAATTTTAATAAAATGCATGAAATAAGCAAACAACTTCTTAATACCAAGAAAGACATTTTAAATGTGAATTAAGGTGGAATGACAAATAAAAAGACCTTGTCCATAAAATAAAAATTCTGGCTATAAAATGTATTGCTAATATAAAGTTTAAAAATATCCATAGCAACCCCAATTTCCCTGAATCCCTCATCTGGTCCTTTGGCTATAAGGGTCTCTCATATGAGATATTACGCCTATAAGGGATCATCTGACAACTTTGACCCAAAGGAGACTTTTGTAGAGCATAATGAAGGCTTAAGCTTTTCTCTATCTACCCTTCATTCTATAGGGCAATAACAAGAATAAAGCTTCTTTGTACCTTTTACTCCTATAAAGGGATCATCTGAAAACTTCTATCACTAACAAATTTAGTAGAGCTTCATGGGCTAAAGGTTTAATAAGCAAGCAACAGCTTTTCGATCTGCAATACTTATCATTCTACAAAGTGTCACTAAATTCTGTTCAGTTGTTTCAGAGGTGAAGATTTAGTTAGTTAGTTAGTTAGTTAGTTATTGCTTTACTCCCAAGCAGCACGATTTCGGCTATATCCCACGCCTGGGAATCTCGATACTCTCAACCAAATGTTGAGCACAGAAAAAACTCGCGGTCGTTTCCGGTTGAGACTATAATTTGTGTTGAAGCGGAGAATCGAGGAAATATGACCCTTGACTTTTCAAATTTTCTCATTTATACTTACATTTGTGAAAATTCGAAGAATGTCAGGCAACGGCCAGTTGATTTTCCTTTCCAACAATGTTAATGAAAACATATTTCAGCTTGTAATCAAAGCGAGGCGACTTGCACAAGTTGAAAAAAATGTCACGTTTTCAAATTCAAAGATCGACCCCCAATTTTTTATTATCCGAGTTTCGCAAAGTCTTGGTATTTCAGAGACGGATTAATTGTCAAATAGATTTGTTTTGATCATAAACTTAGATACCTAACATCATTTAGACCTAAAATGCACATAAAACGTCAAAACATGCATTTTTTCCCGATGTTGAGAATATCAGCGCATGTTGAAAATATAAGGCGTATGTATCCGGGAGATGAACATGAAAATGGTGATACAATGAACATGAAATGATGATGAAGTGGAGGAAATGGGGACACAAGGCCAATCGGGTAGGATAGTTTTGACTGCCACTGGAAAAAGGAGTGATGGGTAGGGACGGGAAATTTTGCCTCCTGCATGGGGATCCTACGGGTCCTACTCTTACCGAGACCTGCAGCAGGGTTCTTTAACGTGCGAGGAACGTGACATTTTTCCCAACACGGTGCACCACTATGGTTTGCGGTCAGGTTTTCCGCATTATCGCCTGACGACCCCGCATCTCTCGATGTCAGGGCTGCCCCTTTCAACCACCTGGGGCACACATCCCAGTCGCTTTGTGGGCAAAGCGGCCTGACCCCGATATCAGGTTTCTGAGCGCTCTTTAGTGGACTTTTACCGACAAGCTTAGCGCTGCTGCGGGCCTATTCGCCCCCGGGCCCCGCACGGGACCAGAGATTGTTAACATACAATTGACGACGACGATGGACACCAAGTAATGGCAATAGCTTACATGGACCTGCGGTCCAGATGAGCTAATAAAAAGAAAAAAATCCTTTGGAAATATATTAATAATCCATGGCTTTCTTTACTTTTTGAATGATCTTACAAAATGTAATGAAACTTGGTATGCAAGAAGTATTATAACATGTGTAGCGGTGTATGTTATCACAATTTTTTAATTCTCTAAAATTGACGAGCTCACGGTTAATTTTTATAGTCCGATAGCAGAACGCGTGGGGTGTGTGAGCGTGCTAACTAAGGTTCTTATATTCATATATGTTTAATGTCGTTACAATTTTGTGATTTATATGGCAATAAAAGTTGATTGATCGATTGATATAATATCCCTTTTCAATGTCTTTTTTGTTGGTGTTGCTAGTATCTAAAATCTCTAAAAGTTTGTTTGTAAATTTTTGTTCTGAGTTTAAAGAAAAGTGTGCATCTGTCATGATCAAGCAATGATTTTACAAATGGAATAAATCTGAACTCCAGTTATGAACATGTTCTCAATGAATAAAACAAGTTTCAAACAATCTTGTAAGTTATGTTTATAGGATTGCAAATACCCATACGACAATTTCTTATTTTATACAATTTAGGCATTTTCTTTAATTTTGTTAAAAAATTCCAGGCATTTTGTAAAATGCCTTAATATTTTCAGGCATTTTGTAAAATGCCTTAATATTTTCAGGCATTTTATATAATGCCGATAGGACTTAGTCATTTTATAAAATGCCTAGAATATCAGGCATTTTACAAAATGTCTGATTTTAGAAAATGACTGTAACATATACAATTTCTAACGCATTAAATGAATTTAATCTTAGTGCGGTTTTTATTACAATCACAATGTTTAACACTTTAATATTTTGCAGCTGAAATTTGGTTCTACATAACAAATATAAAACGTTACAACTTTTAATCTACCTCAAATTCTCATTTAGTAGTTGCAGTAGTTCAAAAAACAAAGATAAAGCTTGGTCAGTGGATGATGGCTCCTCACAATTTGGCTTTAGGATATCTACAATGTCTATAAAATTCCTAGAGCAGCCATACAAGTTAGGGGCCTCATGGACATAATATTGTTGACACATTTCAATTTCATTATCATCCACCAGTGTCCCATAACTTCTGCTATTGGCTGACTCTGGGAAAAAATAGAGAATATCTGGAATGCCACGAGGGCTTTCACTTTGTCGGTTTACTTGTGATCGGTGCTTATTCCATTCTGATGCAATATTATTTAACCCCTGTCTTAAAAGCCTGGTGAAACAATATCGTAGACATTCGCAGTGTAAAGGGTCAGATTCGTCATATCTACCGGAATCTCTTAAATCTTTGAATATGCACATAAACCAGTCGTTGAATTGCTTTCGTAAAATGCTCCAGTAGAATTCGATGCGTTGATTATTGCAACTTTTTCCAAAAATAAAGCTATTTTGACCATTTTCGGCATCATTTAAATGAAAGTAGGATTGGAGAAAAGACACCACTTGATTTTCCGTCCCATGATCAGATCTTATAATTTTAGGAGTAACCTTCAACCTTTTCAGACAATTTAAGTAATATGCAGCAATGATATAGGGATTATTATTGGAGGGTCCAACTTCTAACCACAAAATACGCCTTGAAAATCCATCAATACAGCCATGTATTGCAAAACCGTAAGGTTTAAGTTTATCATTTCCGACGATATGCCACATATAATTAGGTCCAGGGTTGCAGTAAGCACGTCGTTCTAGTCTATGTTTCTTTCGTCTGTCAACACTTTCTGGGTCAATGATTTTCATTGCTAACATAACATCATCCCTCTTTACATTTAACTCATGGTGAAATCGTAGCCTCTTCCACATCGCCCGATACCCAAGACAGGAGCCAGAATCATCTTTCTCCTTTAAAATAGCTTTCACAACGTCATCTAAATTATTAGATATTGTTCTGCGCTTAAGGTTGAGTCGTTTCAAAATTCTTTTGACTGTTGTAACACTTATCACAATAGCATGCCCGATGGCCAATGAATTCGAAATTTCTACATTGGTATATCTTCTTTCATAATATGCTTTAATTAGTTCGTCTTTTGAATAATTATTATCATCCAAAAGGGGGTGTTCGTCAATGAAAACAGCAGTCGTAACGATCACATGTGTAAATATGATATAAATCTAAAAAAAAAAAATTATAACGTATAAGCTACATGAAATCAAAAGATATTTTGAAATATTCCACCTATAATCTTCAGTACATGTGTTAATCATGTTAATATCAGTACACGATGTAAACCAATACAGCCTCTTAGGGCTTTTCATGAAGTTTACATGCTAAAAATAACATGAATTTTTATTCATTATATGAACAATAATATGTATTAACATCGATACTTGTGTTTAGTAACACACAAATTTACATTAAGCAAATGCATTCTATGCCAAAATGTTTAGATATGAATTACTTCATCGTTAATTATTTTTTACATACACGTAGTTATGTACAAACAAGTGCATTTAGTATCTAAACAATGGGTTAGATACCCTTAACATCTAAGAATACGATTTAGAATATTAATGGTTTTATCATACATTTATAAACCAAAATAAATAATACTTACTATTATAGAAAACGAGCCAATTTCCATTTTGATTATCAAAAATAGAATCACAAATATCTTATTAACCGCCACGTGCTAAAACCCGCGTAAAAAGCACAGTTTTTCCAATTCTGAATTTTGAATTCTGAAGCATGGAAAAAATCCACTGGAACTTCGTGGATTGCACGAGTTCTGAATTTTGAATTCTGTATTCTGAATTTGGAATTCTGAAATTTGAATGACCCTTCTCGGCTTTCGTAATTACATGGTAAATATTTCCATTTATTATCAATTTACAAACTAACAATGAGTTAAATAGTTTTTTTTTTAACTTAAGAAATGCTTTTTAGAGTTTTATATAAAACTATATTAATTCCTCAGTCGAGTTTCAAACTGATGAGAGTAACGTTAAACTTGGTTACTTTCATCCCAATATGGCGGGTGGGAAAATCTATGATTTTGATTTTTGTCATATGATTATGATCGTTCCTTTAGTGTTTTAACCATTGATTTATTGGTAAAAGTGAAGTTTTTTCCTTAAGAATATGTGTTTTTAAGATTTTGTGCTGCATAAATCTTTTATGGAGAGATATTTAACTTTGAAGAAATGCCAATGATGATAGTAACGATAATTAAATAATAAATGATGATAGTAACGACAAACTAAGATGACAGTAACAAGGAAATAATGAAAGTATTTTCATAATAGATTTGACCCTTCTATTTTTTTTCTATTTCTAGATACTTTTGTAACTACTAATTTTAATAGTGGCTGGTCCATATTACAATTTCATTGTTTTACATGTAAAATACAAGTATCAGTCATAAGCGTTTTAACAGTTAAGGGCAGCATAATAACAGTACTAGTGGTGGTCCCAATCCAAACTTGTCTAACATTAAAATACAAACAAATCTGTTTAAAGTTGAAATAGTAAATAGTCTGTCCAGTCAAACACTTTTGTTGACTTTTAAATCAAAAATTGATATAAGATTTGCTAAGCAAGTTTTTAATGGAAAATCCTTAAAAACGCCCAGTTTAATATCTGTACCATTTTTAGCAATTTGCAAAAAACTGCAATTTACACTTATGTTCTATTTTTAGCCATGACAGTCATTATTTGTCGAATCAAAATTTCGAACGACAGTGTTGTAGAAGACATATTCACTGTCGTGTACGTGAGAAGGATCGGTCATTTCAAGATGGCAGACACTTCGTTGGGCCAAATCAGGGGGGTTTCTTTTCAGTGGTATTGTATGAAATCTACAGCACTTTACAAAATCTTTTATATCTCCGAAGGAAGGTAATAGAATTGTCTACTACATATAAAAGACCGAAAGAAAAAAGCATGGATGGATTTTCAATATGAGACTCCCAAAGTCGAGTAAACATCTGAAATTAAAATCGAAGCGGGCATTTCTCCTGAAATCGGTAATTTTACACAAAACTATTGGCTTTACTTACCGAAACGCAACTCTGGAAGCATTCTTTAATGGGAAGTCACCAATCGTCATTCATGTTGTACGAATATATGTTGAAAGATGTTCACAATTTAGATTTAAAAGTTTTGTTTATGTCAAGGAGCAGTCCTATGGTAATTTGCATATTAATCTTGAGAAAATGTGTTCAGGATCGGACTTTTGTCGAATTTTGGTTCAGGATCGGTCTTCCAATGTAGAAACATTTTAATACAAGAGATATGTACATGTACTAAATAGACAGTGAGTGAGCCAGTGAGTTGGTGTTTTACGCCCGTACAACGCTATATATGTTAACTACAGGCGATGAACATGAAAAGGATGATAAATTGAACATGAACAGGAAATGATGATGATAAATGAAATATGGGGTGGGGTGGGAAACAGAGGACCGGTAAATTTTGAAGAACGACAGAAAAAGGGGATAGATGGGTAGGGGCGGAAAATTAAGCCTATGTGGTGCACTACTTGGCGGTCCACAAAGGGGTCTTTTACGTGCATGAAGCGTGGCACTCTCCATACACGGTGGTCCACTATGGTCAGCGATCAGGGTTTCCGTATTATAGACCTGACAACCCCCGCAGACGAGGGTCACCCTATTCAGCCACCTAGGGTACACACTTAATCGCTCTGTGGGCTGAGCACCGACCCGACGTCAGAATCCCAAGACCCTTAGTCGCCTCTTACGACAAGCTAGGCTCTGCTGCGGGCATATTCGCCACCCGGGCCCCGCACGGGACCCAAATAGACAGTGTTTGGGCTTTATTTATTGTCCAATAGGAAAAGTAATTGAAATTGGTGCCACTGACGAAGAAAATCAATGATAAGATGCAAATACGGTTCAACTTCTTGCCAAAAAAATCAGCCCAGGCACATCTACGAATGGATTGATGAGGGTATTTTTGTTATGCGTGATTGGTTCCTTTGTAGGTTTCCATGAATTGTGATTAAAAGAATAATTTTTCCCGTGAACTGTGATATCTTAAATTTAATTTTGTCATACCATGACTCAGACACCCATCAGAAATCTACTCTTTCAGATCATTGTTTGATTGATGAAAAAATCGAACTAAATCTAGTTGACTCGATCTGTTGATATACATTAAAAACTAAAATTAAAGAATTACAGAAAAGTTATGTATTCACAATTCAATGATTTCAAATATCGATTAGAATTTTACCTAACGAATAGATAAGACGCATGGTGGGTTCATGTGATACTCAGAGCGTCGGAGTCACTGCCAAAGGTTTCGGAATTCGGAATAATGCCCCTAGGGGCTGGGCTGCATAGGTTCCCTTAGGACACATTATTCCTTCGTCATGCAACTCCTCCTATAGGTTATTTGGAATAAAGAACTGAAACTTCGGCCAGTAGTTGCACTATAAATGTATGTAGATTCTGCCGAAGGTTTCGGAATTTCGATAATAACCATAGAGACTGCGCTGCATAGATAACCTAAAGGTTCACGCAACTCCTCCTATAGGGTATTTGGAATACAGAACTTAAACTTGGCTCAGTAGTTGCACTATGGATGTATGTAGATTCTGTCGAAGGTTTCAGAATTTTGATAATGGCCCTAGGGGCTGAGCTTCATAGGTAGCCTACGGGCACATTATTCCTTCGTCACTCATAATTCTTTACATTACTATTACTCCCACTACCAGGGTAAAGTCTCATATCAATACATATACATTTGATAGTAAAAGTAATGCTCTTTATAGTCATAGTTTATTTCTTTCAATTATTTGCCCTCATACTATCAAACACCAGAGTAGCGCGGGGATATGCAGCGTGGCTGCTTTGACTAGTTTATGGTTTATGTGGCGGGTTCCATGGTTGAAACCCTTTTCACGAAAATTAATGTAATTCTTGTGCAGATATACAGCATAATCAGCCTGTAACCTCTCCTTTTCTTCCTTAGTACACTATAGGCAGACCCCTTCTTTTCAATCATTTCTGGATCCGTCCCGGGTTTACGATTTCTTGTCCAATTCGACAATAAATAATGCCCAAAAACGGTCTATTTCGTACATATCTCTTGTATTTAAATATGAAAATGTTTCTACATTTGGAAGACCGATCCTGAACCAAAATTCGACAGAAGTCCGATCCTGAACACATTTTCTCAAGATTAATATGCAAATTACCATAGGACTGCTCCTTGACATAAACAAAACTTTTAAATCTAAATTGTGAACACCTTTCAACATGTATTCGTACAACATGAATGACGATTGGTGGCTTCCCATTAAAGAATGCTTCCAGAGTTACGTTTCGGTAAGTAAAGCCTATAGTTTTGTGTAAAATTACCGATTTCAGGAGAAATGCCCGCTTCGATTTTCATTTCAGATGTTTACTCACCTTTGGGAGTCTTATATGGAAAATCCATCAATGTTTTTTTCCATCGGTCTTTTATATGTAGTAGACAATTCTATTACCTTCCTTCGGAGATATAAAAGATTTTGTAAAGTGCTGTAGATTTCATACAATACCACTGAAAAGAACCCTCCCTGATTTGGCCAAACGAAGTGTCTGCCATCTTGAAATGACCGATCCTTCTCACGTACACGACAGTGATATTACAGAACAACCCTCCCAAGATTCGTTACATTTGACCAACCGATTTCAGAGAAGAAGATGTTTGAAAAATTGAACAAAAAACTGTGAGAATGGTCATTTTTACGATCTAAGGGGTATAACTCCTAAAGGAACGATCCTACAACTTTGATTCTGCTACAACTTTTGTAGATCTTGATGTGCTTTACCATATACAATTTAAATTTATCTAATATCGTGAAGATATTAGATAAATATTTATTTTATACCTTCAAGATATTGGTCTAAAAAGTGCAAAATTTGGAAAAAAATCAAGAAAAAGGGCAACAACTCCTACAACGTTTGTCGGACCTTCTTAAAAATTTCAGGGCAGAAAGATCTTGATGTGCTGATCACTTTTGCCAGATTTTTTATATCTGTTACGGTTTTTGAGTAATATGCAAAAAATGCAATTTACCCATGTGTTCTTTTTTTAGCCATGGCGGCCATTTTTTGTCGAATCAAACTTTCTTACAATATAGTTTTGTAGAGGACATACTGCAGGACAAACCTACCAAGTTTCATTACATTTGGCTAAGCGGTTTCAGAGAGGAAGATTTGAAGTTGGACGACGGACGCCAAGTGATGGCAAAAGCTGACATTGCCCCCCCCGCCATATTGGGATGATAGCAACAAACGTTACTATCATTAGTTTGATACCAGTGAGTAATGGCTCTCCGAACTTTTTGATTGTTATAAATTTGATCTAAGGCGGTAATAAGAGCACGATAATTTTATATCATTCATCAATGTCAAAATAAAAAATAATCGGCAAACGGGAAGTAGACGGGCGACTGAATTTAAATCGATTTCTACGATATAGACCTCATTCTGATTCTCCATTTTAAAAGTAGAGAAGTAACTGGGCAAACTTGTTACGAATAAAATCTTCCCACTCGCCCGACTTTCGCTGTCCGATTATCAACATCTTATAACCCGGATTTTCACTAGGTGAGATCCGACCAGTAATAGGTTCCAATATTAAGGCCTATTACCTAGATATTGATTGAATTTTATGTTTTCAGACCTTTGTCTTGACAATAAATGTCTGCGTCTTGTGATCTTTAATTGTCTTTTGCTAGTTACTAGTCGTTTACACAATAAATAATTTCGCAATGCAATTACTTAGAAACTACCAAAGATGTAACTAAACGAAAGAATGATGTAAAACCTCTATTAGTTCTTATTTTACTGACATTGTAATTGTCCTATGTTTAATCTAAATGACCCGAGACACTGCAGCTTATTGCTCTCTTAATACTCATTGGAAATGACATTATTGCAATAGAAAACGTAAGAAAATTGTGTTGTATGAGTGTATCATTAATTACTGTCTGTGTACAACGAAAAAGTTTTAATCAGTTAAAAAGTAATAATAAATATCATAGATCTGTATGTTTTAGATACAGTAGGTCAATGTAAATATTAATTAATTTCTTGTCAAATTTAAAACCGTGCAACTTTATGCTATGGCGCATATATTTGATAATCTGTAAAAGAGACGGTTATTAAATACATCGATACTGGTTTGGGTCTGTTTGTCTGCCATTATGAAATCATGAAAACTTTGAACCACATCCCTATTACTGATATAGAATTCCTATTTCTGCTTCTCGACAAATTTGAAGAAGCTCGTATGCATGATTTCCTCATACACTTTCTCTTATTGAATCATCATTCTTGTTTCTGAAACATTTTACGATTTTAAACAAAAACAAGAGGCTCACATGAGCCTGAATTGCTCACTTGATCTCTTATGCTAAAGACTTTTATCCAGTTTGCAACATGGTCTACAATTACTTGGTCAGTAACATTAAAGAAACTAGCTAGGCTAGAAAACGCTCTTAAGAGCAGGAATACAAAGTTACAAAGCTTTCAAACGTGTTAAAAAACAAACAAGTTAAAATTAATTGAAAACATTTAAAGGGGGGTATTTGTTAAAAGGTTGATCTGACAATTTTGTCCCTGAAATCATATTTGTTCCTCTTGCTCTTACGGTTTTAATGAGGTTTGCTCCGAATATTCTAAGATTTTTGTCAGATTTTCGAGATCCTCGGGATTTATGCATCGATTATGCTTGAATTTTTTTGCCCATGAACCCCCTATTTTCTTTTTCTTATTCAAAAATATGTCCATCAAATATACAGTTCACAATTTTTTTCATGAAATTCTATTTACTCTGTCATACATTTTAAAGATTAAAGGTACTCTTCTGTGGCAATGCAAAAGTAATGAAAAATCTAGAGAGAACATATTTCCCGCCAAAGTTAAAGTCGCTTATAGCATTAAAACGAGCACAAGGACCTGCATTTTTTTCTTGCTTAATTGGATCATTTGTCCATATTCTTTGAAAAAAGATGCAATTTTATCCATTTTTATTTACTTTAAGATACAGGAGCAAACCACCTTAAGATAAGATTCAAAAACTGAGAAAATTGTCAATTTTTACGATTAATGGAAAATATCTCCAATAAAGGTCGTCCCACAACTTCGACTTAATTATGAAGAGTGGTTGATGCAGAAGACGGAAGGTTGCTTTGGATTTTTTCTATCTCATATACTTCTCATGTTATAAGCCAAAAGCTATGGTTTGATACCCCTGTTATATTTTTTGCAACAGCGGCCATGTTTGTTTGTCAGCGTGCACAAATTTCAAAAACTTGGTAGATGACATCCTAAAGATCTAATATACAAAGTTTAAAAGTAATATCTTTAGCGGTTTCAGAGAAGAAGATCTTTGAAGAAAAGTTAACAGACGGACGACGGACGCTTAACGATGACAAAAGCTCACATGACCTTTCGGGGCAGGTGAGCTAAAAAGCCTGACTGTTTGTTAGTCAAATCCTGTAAAATGCTTTGAAACATCTGATAAAAGAACAGTTTCTGAGATTTGAAAGAAAATCCCACTTTATCGCCCCCCCCCCTCAAACGAAATAAAAATTACTTCTCAACTGAACGATTAGGGTGTTTCGTTTTAACCACCATAGGGATAAAAGTTTTTGATGCAATTCAGTTGAGAAAAATAAACTTAAAAATATGTGTTATTTTCAAAAAACAAGGATGTCATTACCTGATGATACATCTCTGTAGGTATAAAAATTATGTTTTTGCTTACATCGTATTTGATACATTCAAATATTTAAAAAATGTTAAATTTGTATTTATGCACAGTTATGCGCAGTTTTTTTTTTCTTTCCATTAGAATATATATAATGTAGCCGGCTGTGGTATCCTGTGGTGTTTTGCTAGAACACACTTATTTAAAGTAGTATAATTATCGCCTTTTGTTTTATTGATTTTATGAGCAAAAGATATCGCCAGCTCTTCAAAGATAATCCTTCATATTTTTCTAAAGTACAGAATACTTCAGCAAAGATTACTTTATCATTAATTGAGCGTTCAATACGCAAAATATTCAAGAATCTTGATGAAAAAATATTTTACATATTCAAGATAATTGTCCATACATGTACCATACATGCCACAAATTATATAGAAAAAAGTCCTAAATTGTTTATGTTTTGACAATCCAAGCAACCAACAAGAGACAAGGCGAATGTTTAGAAAATAATTGTGTGAGCTATTTACTTTTCCATGTATTCAAATTGCTGGTAAATGATGAAAATGAGAGGTACGGAATATGCGCGTGTGTGTGTGTGAATGTGTTGATGTTTATGCATATCTAGCATAAAATCTCTAACACTAAATCTATAATAATAAGACCATTTTTGTTAGCCGGGTTGCCGCTTAAACACCAAATACGACGGGCGTTATACATGTTATATATCAATAGTATTAGACCATTGTGCAGTTTCGTTTGCAAGTTTTGCTTATCAATTCAGATTAGCAAACCGCTACCGTTCCAAGAGGACAATGGTAAGAAGTTCCAGTTCCTACTTAAAACCGTCCGAAGAGAAATAGATAGCACAAGCACCTGTGAGTTAAAAAATGTGAATGACACTGTTGTGGTCTAAAGAGTAAAAAAAATAGATTTACATGATTTATTCCTTGAAAATGGCGAACATCAAGCTCTGACACAAAGAATGAAATATAAAAATGCAAACCCCAGAAATAGCTACTGTTGCTGAAAAAGACAAAAAACTTACGATAATAAAAAAGAAATGCAAACACAGGTGTTCCCTTCTAAAAGCATCAATAGATATACATGCACGCACCGATGAAATTTGTGTGTGTGTGTGTGTGTGTGTTTTTCGTTTTTTTTGGGGGGAGGAGGGAGTTCGTCTGTTTAATTGAAAAAGACACAGAACAGAATTAAAAATGGAAAACTCATACAGTTCAAATATAATTCTATTGGCTTTGCTTAACATAAGACAAATAAAACTTCAATATTGGTGGCTTTGGTTTTTATCATATTATATTCAATATAAACCTGCAGTCCACAATCATGACAATTACAAGATTGCTGAGAAAAAAAATTTAAATTTCTGAAACACCAATATTTTCAATGTGATATTTTTCTTAGGTCTTTAAAGTTTTGCATAACAGGTGTATCATGCGCTCTTAGTACAGTTGTTTATTTGTAGCTGAAAACATATATTGTGAAATTAGGGCACACATTTTAAGATCGATATAGTACACAAACTGTCAATAAACATAAAGGTAAAATAAAAAAAAATATTTATTTAACAAAGCCAACATAATAAGCTTCGTCTACATTTGACAATATTCTTTCATTGTAGATACTGCTACATGTATATCTGTATAGCCTTTCGTTATATTATATACTCATATAAAAATCTTTATTCTAATTCTCTAAGAGGTTTTCACGTGACGTGTGATATTTCGCTGGGTCAACCGGTATAATCGTTGGGTCGCATGGTAAGGTCACCCTCTCGTGCTAACTTGCACTTGGCCCCACGATTTTTTCTTCAATAGAGTATGGGCTGTATTTTTTCCCATGGAAAAAGGTTAAAATGCCCGAAATATCTTTAGAATTTAAAATTAAATTGTTTCATTTAAAATATTCGATATAATATAACAGTTATCACCCTAGATGATATGTGACCCGGCATTTCTTCCCCTCGAAAAGTAAGGTCACCCTCGGGGCAAGCCCTCGGGTGACCTTACTTTCTCGGGGAAAGAAACCACCGGTTTACACACCAACTAGGGTGATAATTGTATAATATCAGATTCATGAAATCAAGTCATAGTTACATAATATCTATCAAACTTTTGTTCAGCATTATTGTGATTGATGGGCTGGTGTTTTGTAGTTTAGGCGATCCCATTGTAGCCATTGTCATTCGGATGCCATGTTGTAATTGGAAGAAATCAAGCAACGAAATTAAAATACAAACACTCGTATGAGAACTTTCTGCTGAGTCGAAATATTGAAATTTGAGGATCGTTTCAAGAATTCTGCTGCCATAAAGAGGAAGTTTTGTTTAACATAACAAATGGGCAGATGTTTCTCTTACATGCCATTTTAAATACTTATTAGGCGGACATGAACGGTATAATTAGCAAGCTGAAAATAGGTGGTATCGCTTGTTACAGTGGAAAAGACACTGCGGTCAATAGTAAGCAAATGTTTAATGAACAACCCATGTTCATTATCAAACAGTAAAGATCATTCGTGTCCAAACTCATAAAAAAAATACATCGGTTGTCAATGAAGACAAAAAGAAAAAATAGTTTAACTTTTAATTTCTTTGTTTTATTTCAAAGAAGCAAAGGTATGGTAGCCCATTAGTGCCAAATAAGACTGAAACATTTTTATTTATCAGGAGACCGCCACTTCATAAATGACGACCGCCAGTTAATTATTTGGCGACCACGACTTATTATCTAGCGGCCGCCATTTATTATATGGCGACCGCCAGTTAATAACTGGCGGCCGCCACATTATTTATCTGGCGGTAGCCATATAATTTATATGGCGGTGGCCACTTAATTTATCTGGCGACCGCCACTTATTATATGGCGGCCGCCACTTAATTTATCTCGCGGCCGCCATTTAATTAAGTGGCGGTCGCCATATAATAAGTGGCGGCCGCCAGATAATGAATTGGCGGCCGCCTTATAAATTAAGTGGCGGCGACCAGATAAATTGTGTAGCGGCCGCCAAATAATAAGTGGCGGCGACCAGATAAATTGTGTAGCGGCCGCCAAATAATAAGTGGCGGCCGCCAGGTAATTATGTGGCGGTCGCCATATAATAAATGGCGCCCGATTGATAATTAAGTGGCGACCGCCATATAAATTATATGGCTGCCGCTAGATAATTTATGTGGCGGTCGCCATATAATAAGTGGCGGCCGCTAGATAGTAAGTCGCGGCCGCCAAATAATTATCTGGCGGCCGCCGTTTATTAAGTGGTGGTCGCCTGATAAATAAAAATGTTTCAGTCTTATTTTGCACTAATGGGCTTCCATTCAAAGGAGTACCGAAGAGGCAATCAAATATTAAAAAAAAAAAAAAAAACAGACCGCAATTGGCAACGTGAACTGAAGTTGAAACGATAATAAATTCTGGTGCTCCGGTAGAGTTAGAAGTTCATCCTTGCTATGGCACAAACGATTAAGTGTTGGTTAAATCCAGTAAAGATGCACAGTTGAATTAACTTCTATGTCAAACATACGCAGGCATCTGAGACATAGAAATCTCATATTTTTTCCAAGCACGTGATATCTTCCGTAAAATTTGTTGAGTGACGACAACAACAGTAGTACAATATTATCTATTGTGTTAACATTTTGCCTGTCAGGCGTGACGCTCTGTCAAGGAGGACTCCTCACAAGCTCTTAAATACAATTGTTATAACGAATCATCTTTGATACGTTAACTCCATAGGCTGGATAATTTACAATATTATAAAAAAAAAACATGTTTTTAAATACAAATTTTGATAATAAAAATTTTGCTCTTTTTTAGACAAATATCTTGAAAACTATACAAGATATTTGAAAAATTTAAATTAAATATGGTAATGCATATTAAGATCTAAAAAATTATGTAAGGGGTCAAAGTTGAAATGCCTTTCTTGATAGGAGTTGTTTCCCTTAGAACGTTTAAATTGATCATTTCACAGAGTAGCAGTCCTTTGTAAAAATGTATCATCGAATACAAGGTGAGCGATTCAGGCTCCTAAGAGCATTTAGTTTTTCTCTTTCCAATATCTTCTATTGTTATGCGAGCATACTTTGAACCTTAATATTACAAAAACAAAGCGAAATCAAATATCTCTTTTTAATTTTAGATCGGCATCATCAACATATCTTGATTTTTAAATTATGAAACATAATTTTTACTGTGTAATTTATTTCAACAAAGTGTCCCTTTAAACCTTAACACCTTGTTTCTTTTCAATTTCTTTTTAAAAAAATTGTGTACATCGTTTATATTATGATCTTAATATACGTAGTAAAGATGTTTTGCATTTATGAAGATTAATTCGCCCCAAACAATCGCCCTAAAATCAGTTTTAATCAAAATTCGAATTGAGGATAGTAAACTGTAACTAAACAACGTAGTTGATCCATTTGATGTTTTTCTTTCCAATTTTGAATAAATAAAATGTCACGTGGTGTTTAGTGCTTATGCACTTTATATTATTTCTAAAACCCTTGAGCTGAGTACTTTGCTCTTTAGTTTGATGTTATGCTGAATGATATTTAATGATTTAATTATCCTGCCCGATATTATCTTAAGCTAGAATCTTCGATGGTATTTTTTGTTTTTAAGCTTTCAATAATAGTTTAAAAAGACGTTGAATTAACTAATTATCATTACTATATTCCCATTAGATTACAAGGATAGTTAATCAAAATATCATGAACTTTTGAAAATAATAAACTAAATTAATATATTTCTAAAGCCATAGAAAGATACAATTACAGTGAGGAAAAAACTACACACGTATTGCAAAATATTTGACAAAGGCAAAGGATATCAAAGAGATGCAAATCAAATAATGCCTGGTGCGGGTACGTGCAAAAAAAGAGTACGAACATGATTGAAACATATTCTTATTACGTAACTCAGAAAAAGCCAAAGACTTAGCCAGGTCACACAAACACCACAAAGACAACAAGAAAAACGTACGAGGATCATAAAGAAGCAGAGGTACCAATTGGGTATTCGAATGTCAAAAGTCCGAAAGGGCAGAGACAAAACCAGTAATAACCAACAATAACGGGACAAAAACAGACATGTTAAACATGGAAACACAAAATAACTAAGTATACATGTATATCAACAACGCGAACTCCAGTCGAAACAAGAGTGAGCTCAGGTGCTCCGGGAGAGTAAGCAGTTCCTGCAGGCTATAGCACATCCGTCGCGTTGCAAATGGTGCCCATTCAGCGTGTCAAATCCGGTAAAGGAAGACAAAACAAAACCATTAGACAAACCAACATCTGCACTCATAACAGGCTCACAGCAGTACAATGCTCAAAGTCCGCTACATATCGTTCAGTGCTTTTCCCGTCGTGTCAGTTTCATTTTCTTACGTACATCATTGAGACGTCAAACACAAAGTTGACGGAATCGGACATGTTCAGCAACATATGTTAATACATATTGCTTATACTTCACAAAGATAGTGGTTATGCATTGGGATTACTTATACTTTTCACACGACCGTTACATGACTAATCTACTCGGGAAATTTTAATCACTGGTTGTTACGGGAGCCGTAATGACTAACTTCGTCTAGAATATCATTGTACATGCATGAAAATAATACGCACCTCGAAAATTCACAGTGAGAAATTTAAAATGATCAGACAATTTGGCACTAACTTGCAGGACGTCAATTAGTGAACATCACTTTATGGATTCAAAACGTTTCGTTTATGAAGTGAACTTTCTACCTTAAACTCATGGGTCATGCCGCTACATAAATGCCAAAAGGCGATCGGGATGTATGCCTTACAGGTTGATCAATAGGACAACCCTCTCAAATCGTCAGGTCGTAATAGTGAAACCCTAAAGTTGGGAAAATTCCGTTCCATGCAGGTTAAACAAAAATGATGCAGGTGTTGATAGGATGAAAAGCCTACGTGTCGACTAATCTGCATTTATTGTAATTGAGTCTCCATAACAAATAAATTGTTCCTCACATAATACACTATTTGTGATGTTAAGATAAAGCAAGTCTGTTTCTTAAAATTTACTGTAAAACGAGAATTGGCGGTGCCGTCTGAATTTTCGCGGAAGGACTCGCAAAATTTTAAACTAGCTAGCTTTGTAATGTTATTGTCCATATACTAAAAAAACTACAATGGAAGAAGGATATAATCGCGCTGTTTAATTATTGCACAAGCAATGTTAACTCTAAAATCGCGAAAATTCAACTGCCAGCAAAAATAGGTATATTTTTTTTTATTTCTTTGACACATTAAGGTCGTCAAAAAATCAAGACTTGGTCAAAAATACCAAAACCACCTCCTTTTTATCATTTTTATGTGACCTGCAACGTGTTTCAAAGGAGTCACTTTATCACTATTCCTCCTCTGGAGCCGTATTGCATTATGTGCCCTTCGTCGTCCCGCGGCGTTACAAAAATGCCGTCGCAGTTTTCTGTCAACTACATGTCACAGCCTCTTGATATTTGGCGTGTAGCTTGCCCCTTTAGTACTGGATGGTGTTAAGCAATTTTATGCCCGTAACTCATTTACTTCCTGTTTCCAAATATTTTAAGAAGCGGGCGACATACGTCTTCCATGGAAGACTAGTTTTTCTAGTTTTTCTTAATAGTTATGAAAGTGTTTTTGTGTTTATCAACATTTTACTTTAAAAGAAATGATGTTTATAAAAAAGTAATGCTTCTATTGACTTCTTAGTTTGTACTAAGTAGAAAAAAGTATGTTCTTCAATATTAGCGGCACGAAGTTCCCGCTCGAGCGGAGAGCTCTACGGTATTTGTTCCCGCGAAAAATTTGCCTAATGCTGATATTGATTTTTCATGGTCCGGAAAAGCTATCAAATTTTTACAGGAACGGAGTGAATTTGAAAATAATTACCCATTTTGCTAGTCGCATTCCAAAAATTATCTATTTAATAACGTAAAAAAGAGAAAAATATTCTGATGACGACGAGTTGCTACATTTTTGTAGTAACCAAATTTTAATCGATTTTTTCTTACTTTTCTATTTAACGTTCAATCGCCCCTAGGATCTCGTCCCAAATTGAACGTTCTAGAAAATTAACCAAAACAAAAATAACTACGATGGTTTCAGATCTTATTTTACTACATCGATTCGAAATCAATTTTTTTTTATTGAACAGAACTATGATGTGCTCGCATTTAGGCACTGCCTATTTCATATTAATGTTCGTAATATGTTTAAAGTGCGGCCTTGAATAATCTCGCTTGAGTCTCCTTTTCAAGCTCTTCTTTATGTATTGTTAATGAAACTATATAGATACAGTTCTTTCAACATGGTACAACTGTTACCAATATTTCATATTTTTTCGAACGAGCATGTGTCTAACTTAACAATTTTACTTACCACTGTAAATACTATCTAGTAACGTCAAAGGCATACAAAACACAGTAACCAAGATATCTGCAACTGCAAGGTTTACGATGAAAACATTTGTCACATTTCTCATGCCAGGGTTTCTAAAAACGACACATATGACCAAAGTATTTCCAATGAGCGACATAATAAATATTAATCCGTAGACAAAACATAACAAAACAATAGTAAACTCTTGATGATTTACCAAAGGCCATTCTTCAAACTCATTGTTTTCCATTGATAAATTTGATTCATTTTTTGATATAATTAATGTCCGCAATGTGATATTTTCATTCAAAATCTCATCGGTTTGGTTAGACATTTTGTTTCAGAAACCTTATTAACTTTAACAGCTTATTGTAGTAATCTTGTAGAAACAAACTCGTCTATCGTATATCTTGTTTTAAATCTTCTTCTGTCTAACCGATAGTTTCAGTGTCACACTACAACCATTAACAAAGAAATACAATCATTCCCCAGAAATCAGATGGATATTAACCAATCAACATATCCCCGCCTAATACATTGCCTGCTATTCGGTTTACGATATTTAAAGCCTTATCTAGGAATTGTTGAAGCTGTACTTTTCTGATAATGCTCCGTTTTTTAGCCAATTAGTAACACAAGATAGAAACCAGTTATCAAGTTGCTTCCTTCACGCACGCAAAATATGGACAAACGCTCTTAAATATTGATATTAAATGAAAAATGAAACTAAAATATTTATGCAAAAGATACAGTGTAATAACTTTGCTTTAATTCTTTCAAAACGTTTAAGGTGCATTTTTTATAGAAACACATAACACATTCATGACCGAAACCTTAAACTAGTATTTGTAGTACGCTTTATGAATTAATACATTTTTGCATGTCAACTTTCCCATTTTTCATAGTAATATTAAACTGTTACATCGCCCTTTTGGGAATACTAATGTTACTGTTCATCAATTGGCAGCTTAAGAAATTACCAGTTGACTGCTAGGTTGAATAAAAATACGGATAACATGATTTGTAAAGGACACTGTCGGGGTAATTAAGAACAGAGTGTTGAGCAGAACTAAGGCTAGGCTTGTAAGATTAAATTGGTAACGTTTCACCAAAAAAACTAATTGAAGCCATGTGCACGAAGATGATCATTTTGCTTTCCCGATTTTTGAAAATTATTGATTCTTTATGTTTTTAACGAATTTAAACTTGTCTGTTAAACTCTACTAAAGAGCGCTCAATCCGGTTAGACAGGTTTGCCAAAAGATCGACTACAATGTATGTCTTAGGAGGTGGAAAAGGGTAGCATTTTAATAATTATGAATGCCGGGGTCGGCATGGTATTATGCGGAAACTTGACCGCTTACAATCATGATTGTGGTGCACAATTGGAAAAATGTTACGTTCCTCGCACGTCAAAGAGCCCTGCTGCACGTCTGGATACAAGTGACCTGTTGTTTCCATTTCCTTTACCTAATCATCATTTCATGCTCATTTTAGCACCCCTTTTAAGGTTTATTTTGACGTACACGAACTTGTGTTGCTTGGGAATAAAGCAATAGCTCACTACCTAACCATCAACGAAACGGAGAGAATAGAACCCAGCTTGTCGTAAAAGATGACCAAGGGTTTGAGAATCTGACGTTTTGTTAATGTTCAAACCAAAAAGCAATCAATATGAAGCATAAGAGGCTGAAATGATGCCATCGTGGGCATCGGTTTTCACGTCATAATATAGAGAACCCGACGGCAACATTTGGAGAGAGCAGATTGAAATCTTTTTTTTTTATCGCCATGTTTGCACCTCATGCTACATAAGCTTAAAAAGCTTAAGTACGCTTTATTTGTTATCTGTTTCAGAATCTTTTGTTTTCACCCCACAATTCTCATCATTCTTTCATGTTCATTATATCAATTTTTAAAAGTTCTTCACCCTAATATACTGAGTGACATTAAAAACGCAACACTTAATTTTTCGGAATTTTTTTTATTTATGTTAAAGTTTCATAAATTGGAAAGGATAGATGTGTTTTTCAACCAATATGTAACCAATCGATACATTCATGGTTCAGTGATTTTTTAAACTTTTCTTCCTACAGGTCCCCCGCACAAACGCACGAAATTCTTGTTTCGACATGCAGACATGCATGAATTGCTTCAATAAAAGTCCGTTTGTTAACCTTATCTTACGGCTACAAAAATTCCATCCTAAGTTTTCAAGTTCGTTTCGAAACAAATTTGATAATGCCAAGGCTTTCAGACAACCAGCGACATGAGGTTTTGGCAATGATCCAAGGAGGTATATCTTGGCGTGAAATTGCTCGTCGAATGAATTCTGCACAATAGACAATTACTCGCCTGTCCCAAAACGACATTATCAGACGGGCTCAGTAAACAGCAGAATCACGTCCAAAAAGACAACTTCGACGAGCTGTAAGGAGACGCCAACAACCGTTGGTTACGCTTCGACGGCTTGAATTTGTCTTACAAGAAGAATGGAACAATATTCCACAAGAACCAATTCGTCGTTTTATCTGATCAATGCCACGAAGTTGTCGCGCATGCGTGGCAGAAAATGGTGGTCATATTCGCCTTTGACTGTGGGAAATTCAGATTTGACTTTGAAAACTGTGTAAACCGTTGCACAGAAAAGAATCAACATTAAATTTAAACGCTTGCGTCGAATTGTTGCTATTGTTCAGAAGTTTTGAAAATACCATTTGTTTAAGTGATGTTGTTTCTATACAAAAACATATTTATGTAAATACTAGTGTTGGGTTTTCATTGTAGCTCAGTATATAACCTTAATAGTATTGCTAGGTCCTATTGTACCAACTCAATGAATGAACTATTACTTAAATGATTGTTCACACATATATACTATTTCAGTCCCTACAAAGAACGGCTTAAGGGCCTAAATTTCAAATTGCAGAAAATAAGTACGGTTTAGGAGGTAGATATTAACAGACCGTGCAAGATAGGTTCGAGCTTGCTTCCTTGCTTTTACATTAATGACAATGACTTGTGGAGATCGATTTTTTCGAAATAATTTCCTCTGGTAATGGAACTGGTATTTAACAATTAGTATTCCTTTCCATTATTCTTGCCTACTCCATATATCAATTACTATTTGTTTTACTGTCTTCCACCTGTCCATGATCAGGTAAGCTAGTTTAAGATACACATTAGATACCATTTTGAGACGTTTTAAACTAAATATTTCCATGCAAAAGAAGACATTCTATTTGTTCAGCTGGGTAATTTTGTAGGATAAGCAAATAAAGAACCACTGACTTAAAAATATCTGATCAATTACAAATTATATGAGACAGACTACTTATTTTGTTTGCAGATTTCACCAACAAAACAAAAGAACAAACAACACATGAATTTGAAACATTTGAAATTGCAGTGAACTTATGAAAATATATAAATTACAAAGAGTATAATAAACAATGTTGCCGGGAAATCTGAAAAAAATCAAACGATCTAGCCGTATCAATCTGTTTATAGACGAGTACAAAGCGGGACTTCCTTAACTGTATGGATTTTATTTCAGCTCGCCTGATCCGAAGGGTCATGTTAGCTATTCACATCTGTTGGCGTCCGTCGTTGTTACGTTTTTTTTTACTTTTTTTTTTTGTAAAATATTTTCTTCACTTAGCTTAAAACACTTATCAGATCCAAATTTGGTCCGAATGTTTCTTAGTGATAAACATGTAGGTGTCTGAGACTTGGCACTCTCAACACACGTTAGCCCACTTTGGTCAGAGGTGAAGCCTTTCTTAATATAGACCAGACAAAGCCCGCAGATGAGGGCCATCCTATTCAGCAACCTATGTTAAACACCTTTGTCGCTCTGTTGGCATTAACTTGATGCCAGAATCCTAAGACCTATAGTCGCCTTTTGCGACAATCTTGGCTCTGCTGCAGGCCTTTTATTTAGACTAAGCTATCATGAAAATAGGCAATACATTAGGAATTAAGAACAACATTCACTATAAGGTGCATTTACGTAAGTAATAGTTAAGCTGTCTGAAAAACTTCCTTTGAATAAACATTTATTCTATTTCAGTTGATTAAAAAGGATTTAAATATAATCAAGGAATGTATTTTATATCTTAAAGTGCAATTACTTTACTTTATACTAAGTTTGAAATATTTAAAACCTCTAATGTTGCATAATTAAGGGTTACAGTAACCCCAAAAAGAAAGATGTGATAAGGAAGTATTTATAAGGAAAACATTCACCGCCCCTCAAAAGGATTGCCTTACGGATGTATATTTAAAAAGGTTTCATTTCATGTTTGAGGAATGAATAGTACTATTATTAAACAAGAACGTCTTACCTTATATGTGCCTACATTTGCGTTAAATTTAAAGTTGTCAAAATCAGACATAGAACATCGCAATATCAGTATCAGGGTACCTCTATGGAAACATATAAAATATATACTAGTACTAAAATTTGCAAACCTCTTAAAACGGGCGCTCTTGAAAGTTTCTTTTCAAAGTTTTGACTGATTCTTTACATATTATACTTGAGTGTATTCAAACTAGCTGAAATGACCAAAACTGTGAATCTCGCAATGAAACATTCCGTTGACAGTTACTAAGTAGTGCTAACTTTTTTAAGCTTGTCGCAACTCTTTAAAATGTTAAACAGAGATGTAAATACTAGAAGCGTATAAAAAGGATAACCAGCTAATTGAATACTAATGTTACCATTTAAGGTTTTTGAGCTATTGAAACCTTTTAAAAAAGATGTGTTCTTCTTGCTTGATCTATATCTTTTTTAATCCCTTTGTTTTTGGTCTATTATAAATTTTATAATTTGGCTGTACCAACTTCAATATTGGCACATTTCAAGTTTTTCTATGTGTACTTTCTTATAATGGGTGTGTTAAAATTTATTAATTTATTGTAGATTTAGAAACAAGCTATGTTCTTTGAGTTCTCTCAGCTTGCAGTTTTCCACCAAGAACTTTGTAGCGGCGTATGCTAATCGAAATCTACGGAGGGTTCTTTATCCTGTATTGGGTATAGCTCTCCCAATTCAAGAGAAAACCATATCACTTCAATTCCAAAGTAACACCATCGCCTAGCCTACCCATGGTCGATTATTCGAGAGAGAATCAAGATTTAAAATTCTCATTTATGGCGAGGATTGAACATACCATTAATACAAAGTAGTCCGACGCAAAAACAAACTGACACCACCAACGGCTTCATGTGCCTCAAGCTACCTTGAATCAAATACAAAGTAGGCAAAAATGAATAGCTTAAATAGCAGAAAAGCTAAAAGGGGGTTACAATGAGCGCCATTTATCCATTTGTAAGTATTGTAGTTAAATTATTTATTTCCTTCAGTAAGTGTATAAAGGTAATGTAAAATCGCAATGTCACGCAGCTGATGTTAAAGAAAGGGTAAGATGTCAATAAAACGCCCAATATCCGACACATCTTTTGTCAGTATATTGAAGCAAACGATTCGATCAGACTTCTTAACAATGAAAATGACACAAAAGAAACCAATCTAACAGAGAAAATAGTACAAGATAATTGTTGGTAATGTTTAGTTTCGTAACAAATAATATAAAAGGGAAACACAACTTTCAACTGAACCCATAATTTCATGAATTTGATAAACCATGATTAATGAAGGATTCGAAACCCTATATTAAAGTGATGCATCCAAATATAATAAGAACAAAATCAATTTCTTGTCTAGTCGCTGCGTTTTGGCCTGTGCCTCTCTGGAAATTTTGTAGATTTAAGAATTTATAAAAACAAATTGAGGGTACATTGGCCTATTGTGTTGGTTTGGTTCGTTTTCTTTCTGCTTTGTGATCGTTCGTTGACCCTTCTTGCATGACAAACATGGGTCTGAGCTGTGAGTGCTGTACCCTTGATAATTCAATGTGTTCTTTTCCATATTATTACTGAAATACTAGATGCTATAATGTAGCTCCTTTGACATATTTCTGATTAGGCGCGAGTAAGCGAGCATTATAGGGTTTTATTATTAGAACTATGAAATTCCATCGACTGGACATTAAACAACTATACAAACAAAACATAAATCAATGAACAGTTATATGACCATTTAATAAGAAGAACAAACATTTATATCTGATCACCGTTAGCTCGACACAGAAACTTATAGCATGATTCTAAAAGCACAAATGTCTTAATTACAATGTTAAAAGACTTTCAAGAAATTTTTTGGACCGAATTAGAAAATAAAATGTTAATATGATCTAGGCTTTTAATATTATCTATAGTATTGCATGCATTGCTAAGCGATTTTCAAAAGACCTGAGACAAAATTCACGTAACAATAAAGAACCCCATTCAACAATTTAACATTGATGTGAAAGAAGGAAAGATGAACCAACGGGACATTCGAGTGACAAAGTCCGATTGGAAACGACGTCGACGAAACCGGCAAAAACGAACAAGAACAACACGAAGAGACACTAAACACAAAATCAACAATGCGAAGTCGTAACAAGAGTGAACTCAGGTGCTCCGGAAGAGTAAACGGCTCCTGCCTGCTATAGCACATCCGTCGTGTTGCCACTTTCCAATTCAGTGTGTCAAATCTGGTAGAGAAAAATAAAACAAATTTCTACGACAAACCAACATCTGCACTCATTTGAGATATAGAAACCCATATTTGTCTACTAGTTCACGGTGTCTAATGTTAAGTTTCTTGAGTGAAGACAGCAACCGTGGATCAACATAACCCTGTGTCAACAATTTCTGTGTCAAACGTGACGCTCTGCCAAGGAAATCTATGTAGTTCTTGCAAGCTCTGGAGTAACGAATCAACTGTAATACAAAGAAAAGATGAAAGATGTATTGATGTATCAGACTGACCACAAGTAAGTTGTATCACTAAAAAAGCCTTGATTATTGTTTTGAACAATGAAAAATCAATGGCAACTATTGCTTTACAAAAAGTCTCAACAAGTTATATTCTACGCAAGAAACTTTAATAAGAATATCATAATTCCTTGGTCCCCGCTCAGCGGCAAATATTCAAAATTCAATGGCTTGTTAAAGAGGGAGTTGATTAGTGGTAGACCTGAAAATGCGTCTCATTATACAATGTATGAAAGCCGTGTTTGAGGCTGCACACCAAATATCAAAAGCTTATGAATAATAGTAACTGAGAAATCTGTTACGAAAATAAGCGTGACGGACACCAGCATTTCAATGTCACTACTCCAACGAAATATCAACTATGACATCGAAAAACAAACAAAAAGATTTGTTAAATAAGAATGAATACAATTATAAATCAATTATCTCATTCTCGTAAAGACATTTTCAATTTCAGAGAAAGAAAATACGAATACAAATACGAAATGTTACAATTTTTGCAGATTTCATGGCAAATCGTGTGCTTAAAGTTTTTAAAAATTATTGGATTATTCATTAGTTTTTGATATGTAAGTCATTCTTTATACGCAATTTAGTCTCGTAAAATTCAGTTTGTAATAAGGAAACATCAGTTGCGTTATCAACACTTACAAAACATAACCTATCTTGATTTAAGAAAATATGCGCAGAAATTTCGATATGAAAAATAAATGTGCGTGGCACAACTTTCAAAAGTTTTGTTGTAAAATCCATAAAGAAAAATAGCTAGCAGCCTTTAAAATGGTCAGTAGTCTCTGCCTGTTGCTTATGAAACGTGAAATGTACAGGCGTTTAAGGTCAGTGAGGACACCTGTCATGTGACCAAAAACAGCTCGAATGCAAAAAACAAGTGCAAATGTCACAAATACCTTGAAACTTGTGTTAAATAGTTTCATTTAATAAAACTTAATAAAAATAAATTAATTTTAACACAAATTAAATAACCATTCCTTCATAAATATAATTCATACATAAAACAAGGGAGATAATTCACTTGAAAAATGACAAAAAAATTACATTTAGTTAGTTAGTTAGTTAGTTATTGCTTTACTCCCAAGCAGCACGATTTCGGCTATATCCGGGAGATGAACATGAATGTGGTGATACAATGAACATGAAATGATGATGAAGTGGAGGAAATGGGGACACAAGGCCAATCGGGTAGGAGAGTTTTGACTGCCACTGGAAAAAGGAGTAATGGGTAGGGACGGGAAATTTAGCCTCCTGCATGGGGATCCTACGGGTCCTACTCTTACCGAGACCTGCAGCAGGGTTCTTTAACGTGCGAGGAACGTGACATTTTTCCCAACACGGTGCACCACTATGGTTTGCGGTCAGGTTTTCCGCATTATCGCCTGACGACCCCGCATCTTTCGATGGCAGGGCTGCCCCATTTAACAACCCGGGCAACACTTTCCAGTCGCTTTGTGGACAAAGCGGCCTGACCCGATGTCAGGTTTCTGAGCGCTCTTTAGTGGACTTTTACCGACAAGCTTAGCGCTGCTGCGGGCCTATTCGGCACCCGGCACCCGCACAGGGTAAAAAAAAATTACAAAGATTTGTGTTTTAGACAGAAAAATAAACTGGTGACCCCCAGTTTTTATTGTTTTATTTCAAAATACATTGTATTCAATTGATTTTTATCAAATAAAAAAAAAATAAATTCGTAGATTTTTTCTACGACATGATTTTATGCTAATTATTTGGCCTTTCCTATATAATCTATAGTAATTTTGGAAAACTTTGAGCCTCAATTTTGCGATAACAAGCCTGGAAAGGGGGTCCAATATTTTTACACAAGATAAAGTATATTCCTTATACTAATATACAAAAAAATTGGACATTTTAAATTCGGCATTATTTTTGGGGTCAGGTGTCCTCACTAACCTTAACATGTTTTGTTTAGGGACGACCCATCCCATTTTGATAATATCAATAATGCACTTTCCGTGAAGGGATATCTGTCGCTACCTACCTCTCCTCTTTTCTAGTGGTCTTCAAAATTTACACTTTCTTTGCTTCCCACTCTATCCTATATTTCCCATCCTAATCCCAAGTTCATTAACGTCCTTTTAAAGTTCGAAATAATGTTGCTGGACAAAAAAAAAGCCAACTCATGGAAAAAATAGAATGTGGCTTGAAATTGAACGACCATTCATTAATTCTTAACGGAAACAAAGTCTAGCATTACAGTCGGCATTACTTTTCATTATAATGTACACGCAATGTGAAAAATGGAGTGAATTTGGTGCATGTCGAACTGGTACGCAAAATGTAAGCCAAGTACGAAATGATTAAAACATGAAAGATAACTTAATTTTGATTGGTTAGTCTTTAGCGCCATTATGTCATGTTAAAGTCGGAACATAAAAAAGTTATCCTCAAGGGTTGA
Source organism: Arcuatula senhousia (assembly GCA_963971305.1). NCBI lineage: Eukaryota > Metazoa > Mollusca > Bivalvia > Mytilida > Mytilidae > Arcuatula > Arcuatula senhousia. The sequence continues at coordinate 29,129,780 of OZ020307.1, read as the reverse complement.
ATGCATATGAATTGTTTCCGTAATTGTTAAACAAACGCACGAAATTGATTTGAAAATTTTAATTACAAACAAAAACAGACCATTGTTAAAAGAAATTACGTAATGTTCTTCATTTAAACATCCCAATCTTTTTTATTTAATAACCCCAAGAAGGATGGTCGTGAATTAATTAAAAACCGTAAATGTTGTCTCAAGGAACAAACAATTCTTACATGAACGCATTTAATATTTAGACTATAAAGTACATGTAATAAAATTTGTCCTGTCATGCCGACATATTTAGAAAGCTATAGAGGTCCAAAGATCTTATTATTTGTACGTTTTACCGATTCTGGAGAGTCTGTGGGTTCGGACTTGAATTTACATCACCTTTTTGTAATATTTACACTTTATTTTGAAAAGTAAAGTAATGAAAAGGGTTTCATTGCGGAAAGATAATATCGCCCTTAAAAAATAAAAAAAATAAAAAAACTCGGGCAATTATTTGGCTATAAAATATTACACTTGTTTGGTCACGTTAAACTGTGACAGTTCCACTAGAGATGCCAAATGCAAAAGCTGTTAGGACATTGTGTCTGGTCATGAACAATCATACATTTGTATAAACTGTCACGTACATGTCTCATTTGAAAGTTAACTTGCGTGTCTGCTATATAATATGTATATGTATTCATGTGCGGGACCCGGGTGGCAAATATAGGCTCGCAACTCTGATATCGGGTAAGTTTTGGGCCGATAGAGCAACATAGATGTGTACCCTTGATGGATAAATAGGATGGCCCTCGTCCAGAGGGGTCGTCATGTCTATAATACGGAACACTCAGGTGGACAACGTGTTGCATGTAAAAAATTACTCTGTGGACTATAGAATAGTGCACTATGGGAACTCAATTTCACACTACAACTAACCTCTCCTCTTTCCTGTGGTCTTCAAAAAATAGTGTTTCTTTGCTTCCCAACTTTAATTTCTGTTCATCATTTCATTATGTCGACTGCACCACACCATTTTGTCAAGCGACATATATGAGTCACTTTAGCGTCGTCCAGCGTTCTGCACCGGATTCCTTGGAACCCATGGATTTTCTGAATGAGTAAGCGAAACTATGGGTTTCAGAGGATGGCGTTCTTGGACGTAACAACATCTTTCGTCACCATCGTCTGGGCAACGACATGCCTCAGCCTTTTGATGTATGGTGTACGCGTGTAACCTTGTCTACAGTACTACACGTATATTGTGTTAGGTAATTTTATTTCAGAAAAACACTACTTCCTCTTCGAAGAACATTAGATAGAACAATGTTGAAAAAAGCTTTATAATGATTCAAACCAAAATAGTAGGTTATATAACTTAATTTGATATGGGATCATAAGTCCTGATATGAGTAATTCGGATAAAATACAAACACCCTAGAGAGGTGACATCATAGAAATTGTTCCCTTCGAATCATTGTTATGCAAACTCATCACAGTCATTTGAAAATTTTCATTTCAACTTATTAATTGCAAAGAGGAATGTGGTTAAAGAAATTAAGATTCTAGTGTTTATTTTGATATACCAATCTCTTTTTATATTTTATTAAGGATGGTGATAACTTATTTTGAAAAACAGCAAAGGAAATAATCAATTCCTACATAATTGTATAATTTAAAGGCGGCCAATTTCATTTTGCAGTACAGCACTTATCAAATAATTTGCCTTGTCATGCTGACATATCTAGAAAGAAGCAAAGGAATACCAACGGAGCATTTAAAATGTCCACGAGAAAAACGACAAAAAAAACCCAACTAGTTTGCAATCAAAATTGCGAATTCAAGTACACTAAAGAGCGCCAAGAAACCTGACATCGGATCGGGCCGCTTTGCCCACAAAGCAACTAGGATGTGTGACTCAAGTGGTTGAATGGGACAGTCCTGTCATAATGAATGCCGGAGTCGTCAGTCTAAAATGCGGAAAACGTGACTAAAAACCATAGCGGCGCACGGTGTTTGGGAGAATGGCACGTTCCTCGCGCGTTAAAGAACCCTGCTGCAGGTCTCAGTAAGAGTAGGACCCGAAGGATCCTCATGCAGGAGGCTAAATTGTCCATTCTTACTCATCACTCCTTTTTCAAGTGGCAGTCAAAACTCCCTTGTTTCCCTTTTCCCCCACTTCATCATCATTTAATGTTCCCTCATATATTAATCTCCCTAATACGCCAATATTGGGCGTAATGAAATCGCTGAACCAATTTGACTGAACTTTGAAGGAACCATTTATGACATGTTGGCATCAAACGATCTTCCTTCTGATACGATTCGACGAAAAACCTGGTCATTGTTACAAAAAATAGAACATATAGTATTATGGCTCCTAATACAGCAACTCCGATAGGAAAAAAAAACATCCGATAGATCTAATGCTCTTCAGAATCAAAATCTCAACAAAAGTCTCTGTTTGGTTTAAATTATAAGATTACCCATAAAAGGCGTAATGACACTCTTAAGGTTAAAATAGCGTTTTGTGTTCATGTTTTTCTCCTATCGAATGAAAAAAATGTAATTAGAGAAAAGCTGTGTTTGCTTTAACCCTCAGATCATTAAGGTCAACGCAAGTCTCAATTTGGCCGAAGTTGTCAAATGATCCTTAAGATGGAGCCTAGTTTTTTCTTGTTTTTGTCCTATTGAATGAAAATAAAAGCAATAAGAGAAAGCTGTTGCTTGCCTACAAAAGTCTCAATATGGTCGAAGTTGTCAGATGACCCCTAATAGAAAAAATCTTATTGGTTTTTAAGACCAGGCGAGTGATTCAAGCTCCGGGGAGCCTCTTGTATTAACGATTTACATTAAACCATGTAACAATTAAGCTTGAGAAGTCATGGGAGTCTATTATTTTTCCCTGAAGTAAGAGGTTTCAGGTCATTGTTTTTACCAGTATAATTGTTAAACAATAATTTAGCATGTGCTTTGCTGTTTTTCGCAACCCGTGCGGGTTGCGGGTGGCGAATAGGCCCGCAGCAGCGCTAAGCTTGGTCGGTAAAAGTCCACTAAAGAGCGCTCAGAAACCTGACATCGGGTCAGGCAGCTTTGCCCACAAAGCGACTGAGATGTGTGCCCCAGGTGGTTGAATGGGGCAGCCCTGACATCGACAGATGCGGGGTCGTCAGGCAATAATGCGGAAAACCTGACCGCTAACCATAGTGGTGCACCGTGTTGGGAAAAATGTCACGTTCCTCGCACGTTAAAGAACCCTGCTGCAGGTTTCTGTAAGAGTAGGACCCGTAGGATCCCCATGCAGGAGGCTAAATTTCCCGTCCCTACCAATCACTCCTTTCCCAATGGCAGTCAAAACTCTCCCAACCGATTGTCTTGTGTCCCTATTTCCTCAACTTCATCATCATTTCATGTTCATTGTATCACCACTTTCATGTTCATCTCCTGGATATAGCCGAAATCGTTCTGCTTGGGAGTAAAGTAATAACTAACTTACTAACTAACTGCTGTTTTTCGCTTTTTGATAATTCAAATTTGATAGAAATTAGAGTGCATTTTGCTTTATTTCAAACGTTGCGACTCTAAACTATCTAGTTCAAAATTATATAACACAGTAGAAGAATAGTCATTTTCACGTATTTCTTCGAAGCAGTTGGTGCATATCCAGAAATTTATACAAATTTTCTAATTAGCACATTATAAAGGCAATTTTTTTTCTATATTGAATAAGCTTAACTCATAATATTATGCACACAAGCTGATGGGGTTGATTATGGAAGTACACGTCAATGACTTTAAATTAACACGCCCCTGGACATTTGGCTTTGAAAGTTCAAGGTTCCTCAGCTGCTGTGACAAAATTGAGTTGTATAGTCCTTCACTAGCTATAAAAACAGGGCGGATACATGTACAAAAGAAAGAAATTTAGGTTTTGGGTACATTTATTTCATTGAGAGTAAACAACTTTTTGCAAAATTCAAATCTTCAGCAAAAACCGTGACAAAACAAACCATATAACCATACCTAATAACCTACAGGTTCCCACGAGGCACAAAATTGGCCAATTTCTTGTCCTTGGTTCATACAGACGCCCTTATTTTCATCATTTTTAAAAAATAAAATACAAAAGAAAGAGAGTTCATAATCGTCAGCATTAGTGTTGACAGTGTCGTTGTACTCGCCAGTCTACAAAATAAAAATTATAATAAAGTACAGTAAACATTATACCCATTCAAATCTTTGGGTGTATGCTAACCTTTAAAAATATATTGAATGTCGTGATTCGTTTTATTTTTTTATTACTATCATAAGATAAATCTGATCATCATCATATTGTATTATAATTATAGTCATTCCAAATTCGCATTACAAATGGAAATGCTAAGGATGTCAATTGAGTCAATATGCATGATACAAAACACATGGTTATTATAATAGAACAAATATAAGCAAAGGTGCAGCAAAGGGTTAAATATCAATCTTTTGAAATATTAATCAGATATTCAGATACTTCCCCGTTCATGTGGTTCAGTCCATTTACTTAATCAGATATCAAAGCCAGTATAACCATAATATAATATGATATAACCTGCATTTTTCTTAATAGTTAAATAATATGTCTTCTTGGAAATGTTTCATCCGTTTCTGGTATTTAAAAAAAGAGAAATCCTCTAGATCTACTTACATCCGCTAGTGTGTAATTAGAATTGGCTTAAAATAGTACTTGCTTTGTATGGTTTTCTTTGTTTTTTCAATAATAGATATTCCGATTAAATATTTTAATAAGCTGTGTGTTATTAACACAATAACTATCATTTTTACGACAAGCTGCAGGACTCGTATTTATGTCCTTATTAGCTCAACTGCCCATGGGGGTCAGATGAGCTTTTGTCATCATATAGGGCGTCCGTCGTCCGTTAACTTTTTAGCTCATCTGGCCAAAGGCCATGTGAGCTATTGCCATCACTTGGCGTCCGTCGTCGTCGTTGTCGTCGTCGTTAACTTTTCTTCAAACTTCTTCTCCTCTGAAACGGCTTCACAGATTCAAACCAAATTTGGTCTGGTGGTACTTTAGGGTATCCCCCACAGAACTGATGTGGGGATTTTTTATTCGTCGAAAAACATGGCCGCCGTTGCTAAAAATAGACTAGGGGGGTCAGACTACTGTTTTTGGCTTGTAAATCAAAAAGTATAAGAGATAGATGAAATCTGATGCACGCCACTGCTTCAGCATCAAAAGCTCTACAAAAGTCTCCATTGAGTCGAAGTTGTCAGATGACCCCTTATGGGAGTTACGGCCCCTTAAAGGTGAAAAATAGCATTTTTTCATGTTTTTGGCCTATGGAATGAAAACTATTGCAGATAGAAAGAAGCTGTTGCTTGCTTAAATATTCAGCTCATTTAGCTCTACAAAAGTCTCCATAAGGTCAAAATTGTCAGATGACCCCTTATAGGGGTTATGGCCCCTTAAAGGCAAAAAATAGAGTTTTTGGCCTATAGAATGAAAACTATTGCAGATAGAGAAAAGCTGTTGCTTGCTTAAATGTTCAGCTCGTTTAGCTCTACACAAGCCTCCATAGGGTCGAAGTTGTCAGATGACCCCTTATAGGGGTTACGGCCCCTTAAAGGCAAAAAATAGTGTTTTTGGCCTATAGAATGAAAACTATTGCAGATAGAGAAAAGCTGTTGCTTGCTTAAATGTTCAGCTCATTTAGCTCTACAAAAGTCACCATAGGTTCAAAGTTGTCAGATGACCCCTTAAAGGGGTTACGGCCCCTTAAAGGTGAAAAATAGTGTTTTTGGCCTATAGAATGAAAACCATTGCAGATAGAGAAAAGCTGTTGCTTGCTTAAATGTTCAGCTCATTTAGCTCTACAAAAGTCTCCATAGGGTCAAAGTTGTCAGATGACCCCTTAAAGGCAAAAAATAGTGTTTTTGGCCTATGGAATAAAAACTATTGCAGATAGAGAAAAGCTGTTGCTTGCTTAAATGTTCAGCTCATTTAGCTCTACACAAGTCTCCATATGGTCGAAGTTGTCAGATGACCCCCTATAGGGGTTACAGCCCCTTAAAGGCAAAAAATAGTGTTTTTGGCCTATGGAATGAAAACTATTGCAGATAGAGAAAAGTTGTTGCTTGCTTAAATGTTCAGCTCATTTAGCTCTACAAAAGTTTCCATAGGGTCAAAGTTGCCAGATGACCCCTTATAGTGGTTACCGCCCCTTAAAGGCAAAAAATAGTGTTTTTGGCCTAAAGAAAGAAAACTTTAGCAGATAGAGAAAAGATGTTGCTTGCTTAAATGTTCAGCTTAATTAGCTCTACAAAAGTCTTGTTAGGGTCGAAGTTGTCAGATGACCCCTTTAAGGGGTTATGGCCCTTTAAAGGTGAAAAATAGTGTTTTTTGCTTTGGAATGAAAACTATTGCAGATAGAGAAAAGCTTTTTATTGCTTAAACATTCAGCTCATTTAGCTATACAAAAGTCTTCAAAGGGTTGACATTAAGACCAGGTGAGCGATTCAGGCTCCTGGGAGCCTCTTGTCTTTAAAACTCTCCTTATCTGAAACTACCAATGGGATTGCTTTAAAAAAAATGTACATCTGAACTTTTGGATGTACTATATCAAGTTTGTGAAATTTATGCACGCGGGCGAGTGATTGGTTGGTTTCTCTTTGTGGTCTAAGCGGCCTGACTCGATGTCAGGTTTCTGAGCGCTCTATAATGGACTTAGACGACACGCATGCACGCGGACCAACCATCATGGCCGCCGTTGCTAAAAATAGAACAGGGTGTATAAACAAAGTTTTTGTCTCATTGTTTGAAAAGTAGAAGAGATAGAGAAAATCCGAAGCAAAATTCCTTCTTCTGCATTAACAGCTCTACAAAACCCCCAATTTAGTCGAAGTTGTTGGGCGACATCTTATACATGTATGAGTTAGTGAAAAATCAACTTGCAAGACCTGTGATATGCTAATTATTTCTCCTGAATTTACCAGTAACTTAAACGGTAAAGTTTACCAAACCCTTTCTCACGACCCTCTGGACTGTTCTACCGGAAATGTCATTTACGGAATTGAGTGTACTTTATGTGGACTGTTGTATGTCGGCGAAACCAAAAATTCATTGCGTTCTCGCATGAATGGTCATAGGTATGACACCAAAAATTCTGATTATCGGGTTTTGTATAACCACTTTAATCAACCTAACCATGACCAATGTTTGAACATGAAAGTCCGGTTTATCGAAAAGATTTACCACGACACCAACAGTCCAAATCTTAGTACACCTCACCGTAAAAAACGAGAGCTTCACTGGATAAAAACTTAAGGTACTGCAATGCCTTATGGATGTAATGATAACATCAAAGGAGTAGGAAATCTTTCTAGCCCTCAATGTAGTGAGGTGAATGTTATGAAACTGTTTGACCCCAATGGTAGACACAAACATAGTCATGGTCACAAACGATACAAACCAAGATCTGGTGCCAGTCAAACTAACAACAGATCTCTTTCAGACATGTTTGATGATCTGGTTACAAGTCTACAACAACCATTGGGAGTCCATCATGTTCGTACCATTCTCTATTCACTACGAGTCACGAAACTTAAAGACCTACGTGATCTTGGGTTAGAAAAAGCAGGTACTGATCCATTTACTCCTTCTTACAGGCTTACTAGCATTATTTGCGACGTTGCTCTTTTCCGTCTTTTTAAGCCTGTAAGAAGTGAGCCTCTTACTACTGAGGATAGGAAATTTCTCCATATTCCATTTAAGAACAAAGGGATAGATGCTATAAACATTAGCAATATTTTAAATCGTAAGGAAGTTACATCTCAAATTCCTCAATATTTCAAAAATCAGTCAACACCAATTGTTTCCTACCGCTACACTAAAACCACAAGTAGTAAAATTTTCAACCACAAAAAGGCATTGCAGGACCTAAACATTGAAGAATATCTAAAGTCCCCTCTGACATGTGATTGCTATGCTTCTCCCTTTGTCTATGGTCCATCTGGTCATGTCATCACGGGTGATCTTAAGATAATTGAAAATGATTTATTACGTAATGTGGTTTCCCATGGACCTAAATTCAGGGAACCGCAACGTATAAATTGGAATCATAACTTTAAGATCATCATGGACGCTGTGGAGGACTATGCTAGAGCCTGGATAAAGAGGGAGAAGGACCAAGAACCAGAGCTTGAATCACTGTCGGACTGGGTAAGGACTATCCGATCTCTTGTACGAAGCCGAATAGACAAACTTCGCAAATGTGTGAACCCCCGGCCTTCTTCTGTATTTAGAGATCGTGAAGCTCTCAATTGTCTCTCTTCCTTACATGACAGGTATGTTGTCACGCCAGCAGACAAGGCTTCCAATAATATAGTTTTTGTATGTAAAGCACATTATTACAATTGTCTAATAAAAGAACTAGGCATTGATGGTAATACTTCCGCTAGTGCTACATACACACGGACTACATTTAACAAAGATGAAATCATAGCCAACCATAGCTCTTTTATGTCCTCTTTCAATATTCCAATGAAAGAGGAACATAAAGAGTTACCATATTTGTACTGGATACCTAAACTTCACAAAAATCCGTACAAAGAAAGGTATATAGCTGGATCTTCATCATGTTCAACTACAGAGCTGTCCGTTCATTTAACTAAAATCTTGTCTGCTGTCAAAGAAGGTCAACAAGCATACTGCGACACTATTTATAATCGTAGTGGAATTAACCATATGTGGATTTTGAAAAACTCAAAAGATTTGTTAGATCATTTTCTGAGGTTCACTCTTTGAAAACGTTCGATTTTTCAACTTTATACACTACCTTGCCACACGAAAAACTAAAATGTCGCCTGAAAAAACTTCTCGAAAAAGCCTTTTCAAACTCAAGGAATTTTGTTGTTTTGGGTTATAATTCTACATTCTTTTCCAAAACATCTTTCAAAGATAAAATTTGTTACACACTGGAACAAGTTTGCAGTATGCTTGATTTCCTCATTGACAACATATTTGTCACCTTCGGAGGAGAGATTTTTCAACAACAAATCGGCATTCCAATGGGCACAAACTGTGCTCCTCTCCTCGCCGATTTGTTTTTATACTCTTACGAGACTGAATTTCTTCAGGGACTCGTAAAGGACAAGAAGATGAAAGAGGCACGGTCATTTAATCTTACATTCAGATATATTGATGATGTCCTTTCTGTCAATAACACTTCATTTTGGTAGTTGGATTCCTTCAATATATCCTCCGGAATTGGAGATTAAAGAGACCACCGAATCTAATTGCTTCACGTCTTTCTTGGATTTGCACCTCGAATTTGACCCAGGTGGTCATTTCAGTACAAAAATTTACGATAAACGAGACGATTTTAATTTTCAAATTAATAATTTTCCTAATCTACAGAGCAATATACCTACTTCTCCTGCATACGGTGTTTATATTTCTCAACTTATTCGATATGCCAGAGCTTGCACACATTTCACAGATTTTTTGATCAGACACCGGTTTCTTCGTGACCGACTTTTGAAGCAGGGCTATAAGAAAATACGTCTCATACGATCACTAAAAAAATTCTTTCTTCGTTATCAGCCACTAGTAGAAAAGTTCAAGCTTGAGTTAAAAGATATGATAGTTAATTGTTTTAATTAGTGTTTGACTGGTCTGCTGTACTGAGATGATCACCTCAATATCCCTATTGTGTCTCACAACTATGTTGTGTTCTATGGTCATTACCGGATCCTAAGATCGCAATGGAAGAGGGAGGTTTGGCGCCATAAAACCTGGTTTAACCCACCATTTCGTTTGAAATACCTGTACCAAGTCAGGACCATTGCGATCCACCAGTTCTCCGGTATGACTGATTCGTTTTTGTCATTTTCTCTGGACTATGAGATTGATCATTCAAGTTCGGTAGTTTTGTTATTACCTTTACTTAATTGTCAAAATCGAAAATTTTCGCTGTTTTTGAACTTTATCTTAAAAACCTTAAATGCTAGAAAAAAAATTAGTACTGCGGAATTTGTTCAGCTTATTGAGATCTACAAAAAATGATTTATGGGTCAAAATTGTCAACTCAACCTGTTAAGAGTTAACCCCCTTTAAATTTTTTCAATCAAGTTTATCTTTATTTGCTCGCCTGGACCGAAGGTCCATGTGAGCTTATACCATCACTTGGCGTCCGTCGTCGTCGTCGTCTGTTAACAATTTTCAAATTTTAACTGTTCCGACACCTTAAGTCCAATTGCAACTAAACTTGGTACAGTTGTTTAGTAGCATTATGTGTACAATACTATCGTTCAGATTTTTGATTCGTTAAAAAAATATGGCCGCCATGGCTAAAAAAAGAACATAGGGGTAAATTGCAGTTTTTTGCTAAAAACTCAAAAACAGAACCAGATATCAAAATTATGCAGAGTAAAAGTGGACAGCACCTCATGATCTACATGCCCAGAAATTTTCAAGAAGATCGAACAACCGATGTAAGAGTTATTGCCCTTTTTCTGGATTGTTTCAAAATGTTGGACTTATTTAGCCCTTTATCTTGAAAACTATACAATATATTTTAAAAATTCAAATTACATATGATTAAGCACATCAAGATCTACATTTCATGTAATTAGATCAAAGCTGTAGACCCATTTCGTTTAGGAGTTATGGTCCTTAAAGCGTCAAAATTTACCAATTTTCATTACTTTTCCCCTGAATTTCAAAGATTAACTTGTCTGACACCATACATCCAACTTCAACCAAACTTGACACAGTTGTAAAATAGCAAATGCTACAATTCTATCGCTTGGATTTTTGATTCGTCAAAAAAATGGCCGTCATGGCTAAAATAGAACATTGGGGTAAATTGCAGTTTTTTGCTAATAACTCAAAAAAGTTACAGATATCAAAATTCTGATGAAAACAAAAGTGATCAGCATTTCAAAATTTTGGACTTATTTAGCCCTTTATCTTGAGAACTATACAAGATATTTCAAAAATTGAAGTTGCATATGATTAAGCACATCAAGATCTACATTTCATGTATTTAGGTCAAAGCTGTAGGACCATTTCTTTTAGGAGTTATTATCCTTAACACAACAAAATTTACCATTTTTCATTTCTTTTCCCCTGAATTTTAAAGATTACCTTGTCTGACACAGTAAGACCAACTGCATCTTACATGGCACACTTGTTTAATAGCTTATATGCTACAACTCTATAGTTCAGATTTTTGATTCGTAAAAAAACATGGCCGCCATGGCTAAAAATAGAACATAGGGGTAAATTGCATTTTTTTTGCTAATAACTCAAAAATGGTTTCAGATATCAAAATTGTGTAAGAATCAAAAGTGATCCGCATTTTAAGATCTACCTGACTGTCCTGAAATTTCGGAAAAGATCTGACTGCTGATGTGGGAGTTATGGTTCTTTTTCCTATTTTTTTTCCAAATTTGCACTTATTAAGCCTAATATTTGAATACTAACCAAGATATTTCAGAAATTTAAATCGCATATGGTTAAGCACAAATCTACAAATATATGTATCTGTGTAGTTCAGGTGAGCGATTCAGGCTCTTGGGAGCCTCTTGTTTTTTTTTAAAGCTTTGATCCCGTGCGGGGCCCGGGTGGCGAATAGGCCCGCAGCAGAACCTAGCTTGTCGTCAGAGGCGACTAAGAGTCTTGGGATTTTGACGTCGGGTCAGTGCTCAGCCCACAGAGCGACCAAGTGTGTACCCTATGTGGCTGAATAGGGTGGCCCTCGTCCGCACGGGTTGTCAGGTCTATAATACGGAAACCCTGACCGCCCACCATAGTGGGCCAACGTGTTTGGAGAGTGCCACGCTTCATGCACGTGAAAGACCTCTTTGTGGACCGCTAAGTAGTGCACCACATAGGCTGAATTTTCTGCCCCTACTGCCCTCTCCCTTTTTCCTGTGGTTCTTCAAAATTTACCTGTCCTTTGTGTCCCACCCCGTCCCCATATTTCATTTATCATCATCATTTCATGTTCATTTCATCATCCTTTTCATGTTCATCGCCTGTAAATATCCTATATAGCGTTGCACGGGCGTAAAACACCAACTCACTCACTCACTCACTTTTAAGCTTTGTGACTTTGATATTTTTTTGCATTCTTGATCTTAAGAGTGTTTTCTGTCCAAACTACAATATTAATGAACTAGTTTATTTAATGTTACTTACTTTGTTCATGTATATCATGTTGGACATTACGTAAGAGGCTTTATCAAAAGAGATCGGGTAAGCGATTCAGGCTCCTGGAAGTCTCTTGTTTTAAATGTTAAAATACGAAAAAGGTCGGTTCTCTTGAAAAGGAAAGAAAGTGATGCAGCATCTTAAACATTTACAGGCTGTGATAGTACTTGCTGAAGTAAAAACTATTAAATGTTTTACAAAAATATATCCCACGTTCTACATTCGCCATTTTATTACCAAAACTTCACTTTATAAAATCAGCCTAAAAATAGAACCAGCCTTCTATGATTATTGATAAAAAGTTAAAACATCTAACGTTATAAGAAAATAGATTAGAATTAATTCGTCCAACGTTAACGCTATCATTTATTAAATATTGTAAATGCGATTTTTTTAATTTGTTCAGCTTATTGAGATCTACAAAAAATTATGTATGGGTCAAAATTGTCAGCTCAGCCTGTTAAGAGTTAACCCCCTTTAACTGATTTCAATCAATTTTAACTTGTTCGATAATGTTTTAAAGCTTTGTGACTTTGATATTTTTTTTTTGCATTCTTGATCGTTATGATTATTGATAAAAAGTTAAAATAGCACGTTATAAGAAAATAGATTAGAATTGATTCGTCCAACGTTAACGCTATCCTTTATTAAATATTGTAAATGAGATTTCTTAACTTCATTCGATTCCTTGCAATAATAGCATGACTTTTTTTACCGCAGAGCATATGAGATTTCATCACAAATATAATCCTTTAATTTGTGTTTACAAAAAATCTTGATATGTTCAGTTAATTTAATTTTGTGATCATTAAAGTTTGCAAATCAAAGGTTAGTATCACAACGACTCTGAAACATGCAAGGCAACCAGACCTTGAGTTGTGTGCAGCAAAGCGATGCAATGTTTTTGAATCCTGTACATGTTATAAAACTTTTCAACAATTTGCACTTAAAAGACACGGAAAACACCTTAACATGCATTTTTTTCGCAATTAAGTCACTCGTTGCAGCTTTCTGTGGATGTGAAAAATATCCCCAGTTTTTAGCCCAGAAGGAGCATGTAAACAGGCATAGGGAATAATAAATATAAGTGCACCACTCGTCAAGCTTCGCCAAACCAAGACTGTTATAGGAGCGCTTTGGGGGTATAAATGTGAAAGATGCTATAAAGGGAATATTTGGTAAGACAACAAGATTCTAAACATACAATACTTGGTGCAACATTATAGTTAAATTAGATCTTTAAACATTTTCAATGAAAGAAAAATAGTATGTATGTAATAGTATTTTTAAAGTACGCTTTGATTACGTTATTCTAAATGATTTTCAAAATTTTAGAATAACTAATCATTCTTTTCAAATTAAAAGATTACGCTATGTTCGTCTTGAAAGAAAAACATGAATGGTTTGATGTAATTTTGACTACCTTTGATTGGAATTTTTTCATAGATCTATTATATATAATCCAAATTCGGGTCTATGATATATAAAAATTTCTAAACGATATACAAAGAAACGTTTTAAAAAAGATCGAATCAAGACATCAAAGCATATTGATAATTGCCAAAATTTATTTTCATTTTTCGATAGACTAAATAAAGATATTGCTATATTAACCATGCAAAAAGTTTATTTTGATTTCAATTTCTTTGTACTGTATTTATTTTGACGTGTGTATGTAAAATGGCTTTTTATGAAATAATGCGCAATGCTTGCGTTAAAACAGATGATTTTAATTATATTAAAGCCGAAATTGCATTTCAATTTTCATGAGAATGGAAACAACGTAGTTAATCTAAAAGGCATTTAATAAAAAAAGGTAAAAATATAAGTGGAAGAATTTTTTACTTTGAGACGAATGACCCCGCAAGAGGTACTCTTGCAAAAAAGATAATATGCAAAACCCGTTTTTCTACGAATGAATTCAGATATTATGGATGCGTTACTTAGACTCACCTTTTTTAGGCGACCTTTCTGACACACTTTGATTTTGATTGTTGGTCGGTAGTATTTCAGTTATTACACTGTCGACTGGGCATGGAGAATGCCCAACCTAAATGTCGCAAAATCAAAACAAAAACTCTCGTCAGGATACAGCCAATCCTTTCCCATTTTCATACAAACAACCCTTATCTGTCGGAAATATAAATATATTCAGAGAGTTGTTCCATGGTACGGACAAAGTTGGAAGCGATCAATTGGACCGACAAAAGTAAAATGAATAGATGAACCTACACACTGGGATACAAAGGAACAGTAAAGTTGGAAGACCACTGAAAAAAAGTAAAGGTGGGTAAGAACAAAAATTTAGCCTTGGCGTTCTTAAAACGAAACTTTTATGTCCATTTAGCGCGACACGCTCCACACACATTTGCCAATTTAATATGGTCAACAGTCAGGGTTTCCGATTTATAGATCTGACAACGCCCGCGGAAGATGCCTTCTGGGACATTAAACCCGGTCTGTTTGTTGGCAAATGACATAAGGTTTTGACCGAGATGGTAATTGTTTTTGTCCGTCTGTCACACTTTTGTAAACACAACTCTTCTGAGACTGCTCTTCTAAATTGATGAAATTACGTAGGATTGTTTGTCATGGTATGTAGCTGACCATATTGCATCGCCATTTTAATTCGACATATTTTATTTAAGTTACAGGTTTTTATCCACTTTGTTTATTTTATGTCATAGAAACACTTTGTGAGTGCAACTCCTCTGACTGTTTAAAAAGTGGCGGCCATCTTGAAAAATGTTAACAATGGATTGGCTCACACTTTAATTTCTTTAAGAACATCACAAGTAAGCTTTGCGCAAAGTTTGATACTTGTATCATAAAATGAATTATTTTGTCAGGTATCCGCTCCACTATACCGCTCGGCGGATTTTGATGATTTTTTAGGATTGTTTGTCATCATATTACTATGTATTTGATTACATTGCAACATCTTTTTGTATTGATTTGACGAATTATAGAAATTATTGGACTTTTATCCACTTAGTGGATTGTAGGTAATAGAAACTCCTTGTGGGCTCCTCTGATGCTGCTGAAAAAAAACTGCTTTGACGTTTTATTCATTAAGTATGAAGTCGTATGCATATTAATTCTATTTTGAGTTTCCATTTAAAAAATTTACATGGATAATGAGACTATATTGTCAAAGTAAATTTTCGTTTTAAATCTGCGACTGTGGACATTGGCTAACTTTAGCAATCTTGTCATTAACCAAATTCCACATTAAGAATTCTTTAAATGTTCATCATTTGAAACTGCCGTCTTATTTATATAAAGTAAAACTTAAAATGCTTGTATAACGAAAGTGCACACAGGTATTTAATAGTACGTTTACACTGTATGTATTGTACTTAACAAATCGAATGTTGAAAATATATAATAAATGTCATTGGAACAAACGATGAAAAAAGCGCAAACATAAAGGATGAACTATTTAATTAGCTTTATTTATCATGCATCTTTTAGATATTTACTGGGCATGCCATCCATCGAATGTGAATTCCATAAACTCCCGTGTCACCCCAGGTATGACCCTCAATGGTAAAGCCCGTTCTTGTGATGCTACTAGTTGATGTTGCTAATCTTATGTTGTGGGTATGATCAATATCCAACAATGCAATACCCCATACAACTGCTGGTGCTTCTTCAAAAGGAGGATTGAACTGGATTGTGTTGGAAGCCCCATTCGCATGACCATTAGGATCTCCAAAGGTATGCGTTCCTGTTTGACCTGAAAATACAACGTTTTTTGACAAATTTGTATGAAGAAAAGCAACAAAAGCGCTGTTCCGTTACTTTGTTTTATTTCCTATCTTTATAATTTGATTTTGTTGTGTATCTATATTCCATATCCCTTCATTTTTAAAGTAAGATAAGCAAACGAAATATTCTTTCTCTTTTATAAATTTAATTTATAAACAATATATATACAGGCAAAATTCGAGGTATCACACTGTCAAAAGATAAGCACATGTAGAGTTTGCTTCAAAAGCTACCTTTTGTAGTCTTTAGTACATGTATATCTTATTATTTTGAACATACAAAATACAAAAATCGTATCAGTGAAATAGTTATTTGGTTATGATGTCCCTGTACATTTTGTATACTAAAGAAATCTTTTAAGACAGCATTTGAATGAATACAAATTTGAAAGATAAAAGCAAGAAAAACTTGCCTGTTGAAGGGAAGTACTCATACATTGTAACCAGAGCATTTGAAAATAAAAGCCAAAGGCGTCATTAGGAATATAGAACAAGTGAATAACAAGACGCCTTGCTTTTTACTAACAATATTGAATTTTGACAATTGGAAAATTTAAAACATAAAAATTTTATAATATAAATAATGACGATGATCGGGCTAGAGATTACCTTCAGGAGTTTGTTTTTCAAGTTTTAACACGGAAAAGTCGAAAATGAGCATAAATGGATATTACTTGTGAATCAGCTTTGTAGACGTGCAAAAACTTATTTTTCTTGACAGACGTAAGCAACTTAATTTGATTTCACAGAATTCTGTTTTTTAAACGTTTGATCATTGCATTTTGTCTTTGCTTTGGCGTATAACATTTATGAGACGAGCGTAGGGAAAAGCTGGCTTGTTTTGTCATAACTCAAGAATTATAAGATATTAAAATTCGTTTTTCCTCATTTTTGTTCAAGGTAAAATGTAAATCATAAAGAAAAGAAGCGTCGATAATGGTATTCTATGAAAAACCTATGTCATGTATGTTGCCTGCATTGAAGAGTTCACGTCCAATACAAACATTGCTAACAAAGAATTATGTTGCTCCTCGGTTGTTGTTTTCACCCAAGAAATTTTACGAAGACAGCATGCGCTCATAGATATATATTGGATTTCTATTTCAATCTTGAGTGCAGTTGTTGGTCTGTTTTAGGGTTTTGTTAATGTCTTCCTTTACCAGATTTGACACACTGAATTGATAATTGATAACGTGACGGGTGTGGTATAGCAAGCAGGAACTGCTTACTTCTCCCGAGAACCTGAGTTCATTTTTTCTCTTTAAGACTTGAGTTCGAGTTGTTGATTTCTGTTCGGTTGCTTTTGTGTTTTTTAATGTTTTGAGCTTCTTTGTGCTATTCTTGTTTATGATTACTGGATTTGTCATTGTCCTTCAGGACTTTTGACACTCGAATGCTTCCATTGGTGCCTCGCTCCTTCTCTCATTGACTATGACGTAGTTTAGTGGCTACTTGTAGTTAAAATATTGCCTTGTATCATCGAAAACTAAAAAAGTAAACTGCATGCAAAAGTCTTTGGCATGTAGTCGCGCTGAAAACTGTTAAGTAGATTTGGTCAATTGCCCATAAAATCTCATTTTTTTAACAACAAAAAAAAAGAGTTTCGGAAACCGAATCGCGTTATGACATTTACTGGTAGCATACAAATTATGAAGAGGGTGGATATGGAATTCTTGAAAACTGTGACGGCCGCTCTCTTTGTGACCCTTTAAGTCGCATTTGACAGTTGCATTATAAACTTCAAAACATTGTATTATACTATATAGCTCTATGCTAAAAAATAGTTTCATGTTCTTTGTGTAAAGTATTCAGACTTACATCCCGGTTTCTTTGTATTCACTGAAACGACAAAATAATAGCGTCTATAATAAGGTCATTTTTTTTATCTGTTTTAAATATACATGCACTGTAATTAAAATGAAAGATAAAAAGGAGAGTCTCGTATCACTAATACCTACCGATCCAAATATTTTCGCAGATCTTTCAGATTTTAACAAAATTAATAGACTCTCAGAAGCCTTTCCACCTGGTCCATGGGTATTTTATAGGGCAAAAAAAAGAAAAAGCAGGTTTTTCTTTAAGCGAAGGTTCATATGAGATAAACGTTATTTTTATTTTTTTAATTGCCAAAAATAAAACCCCAGTTCAGGATTGTCAGACAATTTTCATTATTCAGACCACTTTGGTCGCCAGGCTAAATTTCGAAAAAAACTTAACGCGAACCATAGTGGTGAATCGTGTTGTGAAAAATTTCACATTCCTCGCAAGTTAAAAAACCCTGATGCAGGTCTCGATAAGAGTAAGACCCGTAGGATTCCCATGCAGAAGGCTAAATTGCCCGTCCTTATCCTTCGCTCCTTTTTCCAGTGGCAGTCATAACTCTCCTCTCCGATTTGCCTTGTGTCCCTATTTCCTCTAATTTGGGTATGCTGTATATGCATATTTTAAATAGTAACCTTTCATCAGCAGCATTTGAATCAAAACATTGGAAGGTCAAAACCAAAAGTATTGAACAACGAAAAGTACTCATAACCAAAAATAATTCGAACAGGGAAGCCAAATCCAGGACCGAGGATATCAACCATTTACAGTACAAGGAAAGAACAAACGAAAATTTCAACGACAAAATAGTTATATGAGATAGGCATTGCCTAAGTGCGAGCACAGCACATGCAGCATAAATTTAAGTATCTCGAATATAATTTGAGTTGAAAAAGGCTTCCCCCATACAACATGAAACAGCACAGATGGGTACTCTTTTTTGCCCTCATATGACGGAGTTCCGCGTCTCAATTTAGGAATCAAATTGTTTAAAATACAAATGACAACAAAGTTCCAGACAATAAATTTTGCTACGCCTGACGCGCGTTTCGTCTATTCAAGACTCATCAGAGGCGCTCTACCAAAATATATTGAAAATGCCAAACACTGTATGAATATGAAGAGCATAGAACAGTATAACCAAAAATACCAAACTGGGGAACCAAATTATTACTAAGATATTCAACCTATGTCTGGGGTAGGAAGAACCTTAGGGTTTAGACAATTTTGAAATTTAGACGGATAATTTAAAGCTTTGATGTTTTCTCCAACTCAAAAGTGTTGGTGCCGGAGCGGGCTAACCTCGGGGAATTTAAACTCCACCAGCAGTGCTAACCTTCACGTGTGTTCAAAATACAAATGACAACAAAGTTCCAGACAATAAATTTTGCTACGCCTGACGCGCGTTTCGTCTATTCAAGACTCATCAGAGGCGCTCTACCAAAATATATTGAAAATGCCAAACACTGTATGAATATGAAGAGCATAGAACAGTATAACCAAAAATACCAAACTGGGGAACCAAATTATTACTAAGATATTCAACCTATGTCTGGGGTAGGAAGAACCTTAGGGTTTAGACAATTTTGAAATTTAGACGGATAATTTAAAGCTTTGATGTTTTCTCCAACTCAAAAGTGTTGGTGCCGGAGCGGGCTAACCTCGGGAAATTTAAACTCCACCAGCAGTGCTAACCTTCACGTGTGTTCAAAATACAAATGACAACAAAGTTCCAGACAATAAATTTTGCTACGCCTGACGCGCGTTTCGTCTATTCAAGACTCATCAGAGGCGCTCTACCAAAATATATTGAAAATGCCAAACACTGTATGAATATGAAGAGCATAGAACAGTATAACCAAAAATACCAAACTGGGGAACCAAATTATTACTAAGATATTCAACCTATGTCTGGGGTAGGAAGAACCTTAGGGTTTAGACAATTTTGAAATTTAGACGGATAATTTAAAGCTTTGATGTTTTCTCCAACTCAAAAGTGTTGGTGCCGGAGCGGGCTAACCTCGGGGAATTTAAACTCCACCAGCAGTGCTAACCTTCACGTGTGTTCAAAATACAAATGACAACAAAGTTCCAGACAATAAATTTTGCTACGCCTGACGCGCGTTTCGTCTATTCAAGACTCATCAGAGGCGCTCTACCAAAATATATTGAAAATGCCAAACACTGTATGAATATGAAGAGCATAGAACAGTATAACCAAAAATACCAAACTGGGGAACCAAAATATTACTAAGATATTCAACCTATGTCTTAAAATTTAGAATATAAGATCTAAAAGATCTCATTCCCGAAAAAACATGGACACTTTTGATGCAAACGTTAACCGTTGAAAAACAAGCGATATGCAATTCCGAGTCACCTGAATGAAATGTTTTGATTGATAATTAGTCCCCTACCGGCGAAAGCCGAAGGGGACTATAGGTTTGCGCTCTGTTCGTCTGTCCGTCTGTCTGTCACGTCACGCCTCAGTTTTCCGCACTTTTTTCTAAACGCTTATAGATAATGAACTGATTTTTGGTATGTGAGTTTACCTTGATGAGTTACAGATCAAGTTAAAGTTTCCTGCTGGTCCACAATTTTTTATGGGAGTTATGGCCCTTTGAACTTTGAAAATTCACTAAAATTTCAGTTTTCCGCACTTTTTTTCTAAACGCTAATAGATAATGAACTGATTTTTAATATGTGAGTTCACCTTGATGAGTTACAGATCAAGTTTGAGTTTCGTGCTGGTCCACAATTTTTTATGGGAGATATGGCCCTTTGAAGTTTGAAAATCTATTGCAGTTTTCGTTTCTAAACTTTTTTATTGTTCCTTGTAGATAATAAACTGATCAAGTTTAGGTATTCATTTGTTTGACAAATTGTTACCAGTGACTGAAATATGAGGCCGGTAGGGGACTAAGTATTGTTTTGCAATACTCTCAGAATTCTTGTTGATCATTATTTTGAGCTGAAGACACAATGTCTTAAATACTAAGCGTCGTTGTCTTGTTAACATAGTTTTTTATGAACGAATAAACAGTTTGATTTTGATCGAAGTAGTCAAATAAGATCTTAAGTCATCGTTGTTATTTTTATTTTGATCAGTTCATTTTCTAGAACGTTCAGTTTGGGACGAGGTGCTTGGGGCGAATAAGCGCTAAAAAAAGAAAATGTTTAAAAAATGAATAAACTTTATTTACTAAAAAAATGTAGTAACTCATCGTCATCTGTATATTTTTCTCCTTGTTCTGCATTTACATAGATAATTTTTGGAAGGCGACTAGAAAAATTGGTAATTATTTTCAAATTCACACCGGACCTGTATAAACTGTGAGAAGCATATGCGGACGAAAAAAAAATCAACATCAGCATTAGGCGGGAACTTGCTGTAGAGCTCTCTGCTCTCGCAGGCACTTCGTGTCCGCTACGAGCTGTGCTTGCTATTAAATTTAATTGGTAAATTCGTGTCAGACAAGTCTGACGAAAATTTTGTCAAAAAGGGCACATGGAATAAACCACAAAAAAATTATGATTTAAAACCATGTAGGTTTCTTACTGCAACATTCAATCATATCAAATGACTTATTGAGTTTTGATTGGCCGTATACAATATAAACACAACGAAATGTTTCCCTGCTCGACTTTATTACTTTGTTGGCGCATACATTTTATCTTTGCTCTGCTCGGATAATGAGCGACCATGTTAATCAGATGTCACAACATACCTGTTTTATCAATTAACCAGGTATTCGTAAATGTGTCATTGGCTTCTTTTAAAAGTTTATCACGACTTTAGCACACAATTTGACTATTCAATATTCAATCCCGAAAGGGCACATGGCGTGGCTTGCCTATGTTAACAAGAGGCTCCCAGGGACAAATAAGGTTTAAGGATCTAATCTATGAGCTTTAACCACTTTAAAGATTCATCTGACAACTTTCAAACAATTAAGCTGACTTTTGTAAAGCTCAAAGGGATGAAGGTTTAAGCAACTTTTCTTTATTTGCCATAGTTTTCATATCTGCAAAAGTTTTCATTCTGTAGTTCAAACACATGAACAATTGCTATTTTTGACCTCCTAACGGACTGTAACCCATATAAAGGGTCGTCTGACAACTTTGAATCAAAGAAGACTTTTGTAGAGCTTTTGATGCTGAATAAGGAATCATGTTGTATCAGATTTTCTCTATCTCTTATAATTTTTGATTCACAGGCCGAAAATAGTTAGTTAGTTATTGCTTTACTCCCAAGCAGCACGATTTCGGCTATATCCGGGAGATGAACATGAAACGATGATGAAATGGAGGAAATGGGAAAATAGTAGTCTGACCCCCATGGACTATTTTTAGCAACGGCAGCCATATTTTTAGGGATAATAAATTGAAACACAACATTCGGCAGGACACCCCAATAATCGATCATTCCAAATTTCTTTGAATTCTGATCAGTAATTTCAGAGAAGATTTTTGAAAAATTGTTAACAGACGAAAACAGATGATAGACCACCACGACAGACGCCAAGTGAGCTAAGAAGGGACATGGCGTCAAGAAAGGGGCATTTGCTTACATGTAATTGCTTTAGATAAAACACTTAGCTAGTTGTAGTTCTCATTTTCGATTTTCGATTAGTCTCGGTTGTCTGTTTTTCGTCCTGTCCTTGTTTGTGTTTGCTGGTTTTGTTTCTGCCCTTTCGGACTTTGACATTCGGATGCCCCATTGGTACCTCTGCTTCTTCCATGTTTCCGTCACTTAATAATTATTTCATTTTCATTTCCCTGATGTAGCGTAGCACTCTCGACATACCTTAGCCCACTATTTTCAGCGGCCAGGTTGTACTTAATATTCAAATATGGCGGGTAACGGCCACTACCTAGGTTACACACTTTGATCGATTTGTGGGCCGTCTGTACTAACCTGATTTCATAATACCAAAACCCTTACGACAGGAGGTTTTTATGCAGGTTTATTCGCGTTCCTGCACGGAACTGAAACTTCATTTAATAACTTTCATTAAAGAAACCCTTTTCTTTTTTGGACATTTTGCAAAACAGAACACTTAGAGATGTAGAATGCCTTTTATCGGAATGTTGGTGCAAATAAAAAAGTCTTACCTTTTAGAGTCAAAGCGTTGATAAGATTTAGATGGTAGGTTCTATCTTGTTTTAACTGATTTACCTGTAATACAACTCATAATTATCACGATGTATATGTAACGGTTATTTCTTCCCCATAAAATGTTTTACGAAGTCACAATTAAATGCATTATTTGTGGAATAAAGTTGAATATTATTTAATGGATATTATCTAATTCTGTGTAAATTCAAAAAGCTATAAAATAATTTCCGTAAAATATTTCCCCCTTAAAACCTAATAGGAACATGGAAGAAATATCACAGGTAGTTGAACATTGTAAGACAAATTATCTCTTACATATACAAGCTTAAGGATAATACAAATAAAACGTGAACTTTTAAGTCAAAGCGACGGAATGTTTTAAAATACATCTGTAGTTTTAAAATATCAGAAAATGTTCAATAATGAGAAATTTAGTCAGACAATTACAACGACACTTATAAGACAAGAAAACTTTATCAAAGACAATGTGTGCTGTGTATACATACAGAAATCGGCCTGATGAACAACATTAGTCGTGACGACTAATTATTTAAATTATCTCAAAATATTACCTTATATAAAACAAAATTCCTTTTCTATCAACTTTATTTTAATTTTGACCATTATCACATTCTAACGGACAATAGAAAAGGTGTTCTATTGCCCGGTGACGTTCTATTGCCTGTTGACATTTTGAGGTAGGGGCTCTAAGACCCTATTTTGGCCCAAAAATGTCTGTGTCTTTTATTTAGGGACATATGCTTTATTTCCAATCTTTAAATAATCCAAATCAAGTATTATGCCATTATAGCATTGTAAGATTGTAGTCTTTCTTTACACACATCCTTAAAGTATGACTATTTTACAGATATTGCCAAAAATGGTCAAAAACGTCACATTTTACAATGGTTTTTGTTGAATTTGAATGCCTCCACAGGCCTGCACCAAAATGAAACTTGGCAAAAATATGTAAAATGACACAATACCTGGCTGTGTGAAATATCTTTTTGGTGCAGACATGCGGAGGTATTTAATTTTTTGAAAATCTTATCTGTAATTTGTAAATTTTGAATGTTTTTCAGTTTTTCCTGAATTATGACGTCATTATACAAATGATTGTGACGTCATGTCAATGAAGAAATGAGTAATTCAGCTTGTTTCAATACAACCATACATAACATGAATAAGTTACAGTATTAACTTCACTAGTTCTTAGAATTTATTTTCTCAAAAAATTTGGGGCCAAATAAGCACCTTATAGCCCCTATCTCTTTGATTGGACGATTTATAAACATGAATATTTATTATCTATTCCGGGTCATTTATGGTGTGTTTTAGTTTAAACCGACCGGTCTGTCATTACTTCAATAATAAGGCGTAATTCAAATGATCATTAAACCCAGTCTTTTTTTTAAACTTTTTAAAAGTATATGGAAAAAAAATAACCTAAATTTTCTTATATACAATACGACTAATAATTTTTAAAAAATATTAGGCATTAAAACAGTTATTGAATGTGTAACAAGGCAATAGATCAAAACTATTTTCCCCTTGGTATCCAGATTAGCTCAATGTTCTATTAAAGTTAAAATACAGTATATAAAAAAAAAATTGACTAGATAAATTGATAAAAACAAATATTAAAAATGAACAAAGTAAAATATAAAAGTAATCATAACAATAGAACATTAATAACGTAAAACAGGAATCAAATATCATGAATAAAACTATCATTACACTAGAGAATACTAACTTAGAATGAAGACCAATTTCCTTTTAAAAGGATAAAATGTCATAGGTTGGGATCGTGCATTGTTGCACAACCAAAATAATTCATAAGTGCTGGATCTTAATCGTCAAACATTGTTGTAATTTCAGCCATTTACTAAAGTCACTATTTTAAATTATTGAAAAATTAAGAAATAGCCATAATACAAATATATTTATACAAATATAAGGATGAACAGGCTGAAGATGACTAAAATTATATTGGTTGGAACAATAAAAATTAAAATGACATCAAAGTTCCAGACAATAAATTTTGCTACGCCTGACGCGCGTTTCGTCTATTCAAGACTCATCAGTGAGTGAGTGAGTTGGTGTTTTACGCCCGTGCAACGCTATATAGGTTATTTACAGGCGATGAACATTAAAAGGATGATAAATAAAGGTAATAACAAAACTACCGAACTTGAATGATCAATCTCATAGTCCAGAGAAAATGACAAAAACGAATCAGTCATACCGGAGAACTGGTGGATCGCAATGGTCCTGACTTGGTACAGGCATTTCAAACGAAATGGTGGGTTAAACCAGGTTTTATGGCGCCAAACCTCCCTCTTCCATTGCGATCTTAGGGTCCGGTAATGACCATAGAACACAACATAGTTGTGAGACACAATAGGAATATTGAGGTGATCATCTCAGTACAACAGACCAGTCAAACACTAATTAAAACAATTAACTATCATATCTTTTAACTCAATTTTGAACTTTTCTACTAGTGGCTGATAACGAAGAAAGATTTTTTTTTAGTGATCGTATGAGACGTATTTTCTTATAGCCCTGCTTCAAAAGTCGGTCACGAAGAAACCGGTGTCTGATCAAAAAATCTGTGAAATGTGTGCAAGCTTTGGCATATCGAATAAGTTGAGAAATATAAACACCGTATGCAGGAGAAGTAGGTATATTGCTCTGTAGATTAGGAAAATTAATAATTTGAAAATTAAAATCGTCTCGTTTATCGTAAATTTTTATGATGAACATGAAATGAACATGAAATGATGATGATAAATGAAATATGGGGTGGGGTGGGAAACAAAGGACCGGTAAATTTTGAAGAACCACAGGAAAAGGGGAGAAGTGGGTAGGGGCGGAAAATTTATCGCTCTGCCAAAAATATTGAAAAAGCCGAAAATTTTATGATAATGAAAGATAACTACTTACATCAGTTTGTAAATGTGAAATCATATTTTCTTTCTCTTGCATTTTGAGTTCTAATGCATCCAGTCTACTGGTTTCATCAACAAGAAGTCTTTTCCTTGGAATAGCTGCGTACGCATCGTAAGGTATACAAACAATTCCAAAAATCACAAGGTACCACTTCATTGTTGAATTTGTATTTCAATTAAATGTAGGTGAGACGAACATTTTATCTAATACACGTAATAGATAAGAACTATTAAGGATCATTAGGACAGATTAAACGTTTTGACAAACATTTATTCAATGTATGGTCAAACGGAAAATAATTTTGACAAAAACATGCTATACACGACATAAACGTGAATGAACGTAATAACAACATGAAATTATAGCAACAGTCTGTTGTAGCATTTTCAGATTTTCCCGTCTAACCTCTTCGTTCGAAATGTATTTGAAGAAGGACAGACTATGATCCCCTAATTTACAAATGATAATTACATCCCTCTCAATTGCATCTTCGCCAGCCAAGGGTTTCGATCCGCTATCTCTCATCTTCACCCTTGGCAGATCTAGAAGGTTTTTATAATCTCAACATTTTAAATATCTCCCTTGAAGCAATATCTATCCCAAGTTTAAAAAATTATTTTCATCCAGATAGTTGCAAAAATAGGAGATATTTTATTCCATTAACGACAAACATTTATCTAAAGATAAAATAAAGGTAATTTAGGTAAGATTTGATCAAAACTGCTAATATTTTTTGCAAAAATAATAATAATTTATCACCTTTGTAAACCCACTTGTTTGTTGACATATTGTTTAAAAATGGAAATGGAGCAATTTGATTGGATGCAGCCAACTTTCACTGCATCCAATCAGATGAGAGAATGTATGACCACAAAAATCCTTCTAGATCTGCCAAGGGTGAAGATGAGAGATAGCGGATCGAAACCCTTGGCTAGCGAAGATGTCTCAATTGATGCCTAGGTGAACTCTTTTAATTAAACAATCAATAAACGTTGCTAATCACAGGTTTTGTTCAACAGATCAGGATTTAATTAAACTTAGTATGCAAAAAGGAAAACACATGTATTGTGCATGCAATCACATTTTATCCTCAAATTTTACAACAAAAATCTGAAAGCGGAACGCATTGGCTTTGTGAGCGTGCTGAGTGTTCTTTCATTAGCAAACGTCAAAAATGCAATTTATTATCATGTTCTATTTTTTCGACAACGGCGACAATGCGTGCCAACATGACTGTACCATATGTAAATGCAATTAGACCTATGGTACTCGGGATGACTGTAAAAGACTTTAATGAACAAGTGATGCCTACAGCTCACCTTCATGAAGTCAGATGTGCCAAAACAAATAAACTAAATTGAATATTGTATTGTTTTATTCTCTATATATAGGCTGGACATGCCATCCATTGTATTCCTAACTGGTACACGCCCGTGTCAGCCCATGTATGACCCTCGATTGTAAAGCCGCGAGAGGATAAATTTGATATGGACGTGGCGATTCTTGTGTTGTGTGTATGATCTAGGTCGAGAATTGTTGTTCCCCAAACAACTTTAGGTACATTGTCGAAAACCGGATTGAACGTTATGACTATTGAACCATTTTGAGCGTGTCCTTTTGTATCCAAAATGTAATGTGATCCAGACTGGCCTAAAACATAAGAAAAATATTTTGATTTATGGCTTTTGATTCCTTTAAAAGTCGACAGATGTTCGATCATTACCGGAGCAACACACTGCAGCGTTCAACTTAAGAGAAAGAACAAGTTTTCAAAAATTGTATAACCGCCTGTTTCACATTCCTGACATTTGATTAAGCATTTATATGTACATTATTACATATTTTTATATGGCAAGTACCATATCTTATATAAAATCTTGACTGCGAATAAAATCAAATCTCGACACATTTACATTGAGTTACATGTTACGAAGTAATGGATCAAATTTCGTATAGGGGTTATTTTGATCAGTTAACAGTGATATCAACTTTGCGATTTTCTTCTTACCAGAATTTTATCTTATTCCATTGAAAATATTTAAAATAAATTTAAAAAAGCTTATTGCAACTTGAATTTCACGGCATCCGCTAGACTAAATTTATGCCAAAATAGCCTGGTTATCAGACTTGTCTGGCACGAATTAACCATGTAATATTTTTGTTATTTAGATTTTCTATTATTGTATAAAACAAAGCACCAGGATTCTTTCCTTGTACTGCACATGGTCGAACCTTTTTGCTCTGAGTACTGTTCATTCAATACTTTTGGTTTTTGACCTTCCAATGTTTTGATTCGAATGCTGCTGATGATAGGTTACTCCTTGAAATATCGATATACAGCATACAAAATTAACCGTTTAGTATGATTTTGGTATTGTATATTAATATGTATAAAACCGTATTTTTCCGTTATAATAATATAAAGTATAACTCTTGTGACACTTACAACCCTGCTTCTTGGTGTTGACTGGAAATAGAAAAAAAACTTTAAAAAAAAGTATATAACTGCTTCAAATTGAAACCTATCTAATTATTATTCAAATATTGGAAAATGTAACGAAATAGGAATCGAACTGCAAGTTTTGGATGGCGAATAGGACCTCAGCAGCAGTTTTTCGGTAAAAGTCAACTAAAGAGCGCTCAGAAACCTGACATCGGATCAGGCTGCTTCGCCCACAAAGCGGATGGGATGTGTTCCCCATGTGGTTGAATGGGCAGCCCTGTCATAATGAATGCTGTGGTCGCCAAGCTATAATGAGGAAAACTTGATTGCAAATCATAGTGGTGCACCGTGTCGGGGGAAAATGTAACGTTCCTTGCACGTTAAAGAACCCTGTTGTAGGTCTCGATAAGAGTTGACTCCATATGATCCTCATGCAGGAGGCTGAAATGCCCGTCGACTATCACTGAGCATTGTTTATGGTATATTGGTATTATCACATGTTTCATTCATGGGGTACGGGATATTTGAGGCGAAACTCACTGGGATATGGGATATTTTGATCCATTTTATTTTAAGGAATCTAAGATATTGAAAAAATCCTAATTCACATACAGGACATTTGATGAAAATTTTATGGGTTATGGGAAAATGTTACCAACATCCTAAACAAGTCTCAATACTCCTTTTTCCAGTGGTAGTCAAAACTTTCCTCCCCGATTGGCCTTGTATCCCCTTTCCTCAACTTCATCATCATTCCGTGCGGGGCCCGGGTGGCGAATAGGCCCTCAGCAGAGCTTAGCTTGTCGTAAGAGTCGACTAAGGGTCTTGGGATTCTGACATCGGGTCAGTGCTCAGCCCACAGAGCGACCAAGTGTGTACCCCAGGTGGCTGAAAAGGGTGGCCCTCGTCTGCAGGGTTTGTCAGGTCTATAATACGGTAACTCTGACTGCCGACCATAGTGGGCCAACGTGTGTGGAAAGTGCCACGATTCATGCACATAAAAGACCCCTTTGTGGACCGCCAAGTAGTGCACCACATAGGCTAAATTTTTTGCCCCTACCCACCTCTCCCCTTTTCCTGTCTTTTGTTTCCCACCCTGCCCCCATATTTCATTTATTATCATCGTTTCATGTTCATTTTGCATGTAAATAACCTACATGTATATAGCGCACCAACTCACTCACTCATCATCATTCCATGTTCAGTGTATTACACATTTCATGTTCATGCAATGAGTACCTAATTTCTGACGTTTGGTAATTATGTTTAAAAAAGACATTCTGAAATAAACAATGCTATAGTGGCGACAGCATTATATGGAATAATTATGTCTAAAAAAATGTACAGCCTTTTTGAAAAATTGTCCACTCTTGACCGAATTCTTAAGGCGAGGGATATTGATATATCACAAGATGTTACACATATACGATCAAACCATGTCTACTGATTTCTGAGAAAGGGTGCTCACAAGTATTCGGAAAAAAAACGCACCCGGAAAGACATATTAAGAATAATAAAAACTGAGCAAAAACAATATGTCTTTTAACTTCGTTAGGGAGACATAATAAACAAAATAGAGACGATTTCAATTTTCAAATTGATAATTTTCCTTATCAGTAACATTCCCACTTCATTAGCATATAGGTTGTTTATTTTTTTTGCTTATTCGACATGCTTGAGCTTGTACAATATTTTTGAATATTTTGTCCCGACAACATTGATGGGCTTGAAATTAAGGTTATGGGAAAAAACGTCTGATGAACGTTTTATTTTGATATCAGCCACTGGTTATGCTAGAAGCAAATTTCAAAATTCTGTAAGATGTAATGATTCGACTTATTTGGCAGTTTGGTGAACGTAACTGATCATTTCGTTATCTCTATTATGTCTTATATTCGTATTGTTGTTTGTGTTACCGGACCCTAAAATCGCAATGGAAGATGGAGCTTCTTTTGAAATGCCAGTACCAAGTCAGAACCGTTGGGATTTTCAATTCTTCAGTATGTCTTTGTCATGTTTTGTCTTTTCTTCTTAGATATTCAGATTCATTAAGTTCGATAGTTTTGTTGTTACCTTTATTAGCTTTCGGACCTTTTTCTGGAATAAGTATTAATATGTAAAAATACCCTTCGTCTGTAAATCTTGAATCTGATTTGATTGGTTATTTCTGTCGTGTTCTAGTTGACTGACCTACAAATATTATTTCAACTTGTAAATTATTTTTAAGCGATAATTTCTGTTTTTCTAAAAATGATAAATACTGCTGAACCAATTTTTTGTAACATCATTACAGATGGTCGAAGATTTATAACATTTCCTTTAAGTCACTAATTTTAGTGATTTTAGACCGTTAGCAAACTTTATCTATCTGAAAAAGTGAATTTGTCTCACTTAGATATGTAAATTTAATTCACTGCCAGAAGGTTGTTCACTGAAGGTCATAGACAAATGTTTGAAGCAACACAGCATAATTATGTTTTTTAGTTGATTCGTACACTTTATTATTTATATTCACAGGCAAAAATTCTGTAACTTGTCACTTAACAAATTATTCACCAAAAAATAGGCTTACCAGCAGAATGCAATTAGATATGAGTATTGATATTTAGGTAATTTATAAACGAAATTATGATAATTAGAATAATGGAAAAAGATGAAAAAAACTAATACAATTGATTAAATACATACCATATTCTGCAATTTAATGACTGTGCTTTGAAGTTGTGAAATGTAAGTATTTTTTTCTTCCATCTTTGTGAACACTGATTGCATATTCAGCTCTAGTTCGTGAAGTCTAGAGTCAGTATCATCAACCAGCATTCGTTTGTCCTGGTATTCTGCAGCCACATCGCCAATGACAAGGCACAACGAAAGCAAAAACAATAGCTTCATAGTATTTACCTTTGGTTTGAAAGTACAATGAATATAATTTACACGAATTTTTACAAGTATACAATGTATTAACTGATAAGGCGATTCGGATATGAAATTTAACCTTGCGTTGAAGTTAAGCTATTAATATCCAAGAAGTCATTTTCTTAATATAGTATTTTGTTAAAGGAGAAACAGTTTCAGACATAAAAATGACAAAAATATTCAGTCATTTAATAAAATGCCTGAAAAAATATCGTAATTTTAATAAAATGTTTGAAATAAAGGAAACTATCTGAATTACAAGTAATGTTTATAAAATAATGTGAATACAATGACCATTTAAACACAAACCAACAAATATAAGTAATGTTGTTACATATTACCGATTTTTACAAATTAACCAAGATTCCTTGCACAAAAACATCGTTTTGTGCTACACCTCTCTACAGCACTTGCAGATTATCCACACTTGACAAAACCAAGACCATCACATAACAAGTAATACTGTGAGCGAGCTCACAAAAGGATACCCCCGCTGCATATTGGACTCTGTACTGTAAAAGAAAAATCTCAAGTCCAGTTATCTCCCCTCGATGATAACCGAAAGCAATACAAATTCCTCATGCACATGTACAGATGATGTACTATCTTCATGTAAAGTTTCAACAAAATCCATCCAACGTTTTAAGAGGCGTTGCACTTACGAGGTTTCCCATTGAATAATGTATTTAAAAAGTCGAAGTCCAATTATCTCCCCTGAATGATGTCTGATTGCAATGAAAATTCTTCATGCACATCTGCATATGATGTTCTTCCTTTAGGTAAAGTTTCATCAAAATCCTTCAAGCCTTTTAGGAGGAAAAGCGCTTACGAGATTTCCCATTGTATAATGTATTTAAAAAGTCTAAGTCCAATTATCTCCCCTGAATGCCTGATTGCGATGAAAATTCTTCATGCACATCTACATATAGTACAGCGGCCAGAACAGGAAAAAAAAAATTTAATGGGCATCAATATTATAGGGCTGGAATGTACTTTATATCAAAATTTTGTTATTGAACTTTCAATTTTAAGAGGTTGTACAAAATTTCTAATGCACGTTTTATAGATAATAGAGGCCAAAGATCACACCCTATTTTTTTGGAAAAAAAATATTTCTTTAACAAAAAGGCACAGAGTTACTTTAAATAGTATTTACAAATAAAAAATAGGACAAATTAATTATTTGAATGAGTTTTGAATCATTTTATGACAACGGGGGCGGCAAAACAATTGAGTGAGTGAGTGAGTTGGTGTTTTACGCCCGTGCAACGCTATAAATGACGTCACCAAATGACGTTTTCCTTCACCTGTGAGTTTTAGCTTGAAATTAAAGTTGTTTTCTCCCTTGTTGATCTAAAAAATGTCGTAATTATGTTATATTGTCTTCAAAAGTTTAATTTATATCTTCATTGATAACTAAAATAAGTTAAGGACAACAAATATTAAATATGAGTTAAAAGGGCTAATTTTAAAATTGTCCGGTGATTCGGCGCAATTTCGACTATTCGATCATCAAGCTGAAACCTCTCCATTTTTAAGCCTAATTTAACCGCGAAAACATTACTAAGGGATACATTGCACTGAATACACAAAAAAATATGTCTAAGGAAATAAAATCATTTGTCAAAGACGTAATATAGACAAAAAATAAGGCGCATATGCTTATAACAGAGCAACGCAACACATATAAAGCAAAAAAAACCACACACATCAAATCAACAACAAAAAATACCTCGAATAAGCGTTGAATTATCAATCATTGAAGCGAAAAGGAGCTTTGAACACTTTCACAAATAACTCACTATACTGGGTCTCTTTTCATTTATTTTTTTCTCTATTCAGAGGGTATGGATGGGCCATATTCTGTATTCTTTATTTTTGTGCCCTTTTTATTTTCTATTCTTTAATTATTTTGATTACTTTCCTATTATTCTCTCTACTGTAAGGTCATTAATCATTATTTGGCCATTATTGTCTATTCTATAAATCCCTATCCACTGTCTCTATTTACTTAAGTTTGCCTCATTCATTTACTTATTTATTCTTTGTATTCTGTAGGGTCATCTTTTTGCCACAATTTTTTGCTACATATTTTTTGGCAACTCTTTGCTAGTTGCACAAAAGAATCAAAGAGGTACAAATGGGGCATTCGAATAGTCAAAAAGTCCTAAATTACAAAGAAAAAACAGTAAAAATGAAGATACAGATAACATGAAAACACAAAAGTAACTAAAAACCAATCAATAACCATTAATAACACGAACTCAAAACACTAATAGTACGTTTAACTCGAGTGTTCCGGAAAAGCCTTTTCATCTACATATGGCACGCCATTTTAACATAAACCCTGGTATCTATAGGATACTTCAGATAACTTGGGGTTTACTGGCAGATATCTGGGGTTTTCTGGACGAAACTTTCAATTACATCAGGTATAAAGAGTTGTCTTGATAACTGGGGGTTTGCTGTCAGCTATCACATAGATACATGATTAAACCCTTTCTACCTCCAGATATTGCAAGTTAATGCTATTTAACTCACTGAAAGCAGAATTTATCAATATAAAGCTGAAAACTATCAATACCTCAAAAACTAATACAAAGCTAAGCTTTCAATGAATCATTTTTAAAAACTCTTAATAACAGGA
Source organism: Arcuatula senhousia (assembly GCA_963971305.1). Taxonomy (NCBI): domain Eukaryota; kingdom Metazoa; phylum Mollusca; class Bivalvia; order Mytilida; family Mytilidae; genus Arcuatula; species Arcuatula senhousia. The sequence goes on along the minus strand of OZ020307.1, from coordinate 29,095,928 downwards.
GTTTTTGTGGTATCCATGCTGATAGGAAACCCACAGTTATCTGAAATAACTCTCAATACCTGATGTAATTAAGAGTTTCGCTCTGAAAACCCCCATATAGCTCCCAGTAAACCCCCAGTAATCTGAGGTATCCTATAGATACCAGGGTTTTTGTTAAAATGGCGTGCCATATCTTCATCTTCATCATGATAAAGCTTGTATACATTGATAAATTAGCATGACTTCAAATTCCCAGTTCACTCACCATCATCTTCAGATTCCTTGTAGTTGCTGTAAACTTTGCAACAACTTTCGTTACCTGAACAATTACACAGTTCTGTACAGGGTTAATTTTGGCTAAAACAAACACATTCTTTTGAACATACAGATCTACTCTTGCACTGGCAAATAAAATCCTGCAAAAAAATCTGAGAAAGAAAACAGGTTCTAGTCCATGACTACCTTCTTTTGTTATTCGAAAGCAATATCATATGCAGAGTTGTCATTGTTTACTAGGGTTGTAGATAATGGTTTTTGTACCAAGTATTTTGACATACACATGCCATATTACTGTGCGTTTCCTAAAAAAAACTATCATTTTGAACGCACAGTTTTCGAAGTAATAGCGATTGTCTTAAAAATTTCGCTTGCTAGTATATGATGCGTAACACGATTTTTGGTATTTCAACGCTTTGTCATCTAATGTCAAGTTGTCAATACAATCTAACTCAAAGTTAAGTCTTGAAAATATTTCATTTTTTCTGATTTTAACAGCATTTTGAAAGGTTTGTTTGCCTCTAGATGTCATCATATACAGGTTCTTTTCAGGATAATCATCCTGGCAAATTATGCACTTTTCCCAATCTATAAGAGCAAACATGGGCTTTTTTGAAGATGTTGGGCCGAATTTGACTGGTCTAACATCGGACATTTCGGAATATATTTCTTAGCCACACCTTTGACTCCTTTATTATACAAAACACAAACAATAAACAATGAAAACAAAATCGATTCATTCAAACTTAAGAACAAAAGAAAACTAGCTACAACAATATCTGTGACTATCTTAAGAAAAGTGAAAAAGACTACACAAAGATATTCAATATTTAAGGCTCATTTAAGGTGGCAAATTCGAACGTGTCATGAAAGGCCACGGATCTTGTGCGAGTACCTTCAATATAAACGTGTACACGGGAATCAAATCCGTAAAATGTACCTTAAAAAAGATCATTGATCATGCATTATTAAAATCGCTATTACACTTACAATTACAATAAAATTTTGCAGGTAAGCGACAACAGCAATGTACTTTAAATTTATATATTCAAAAAACGCGTAAATATAAACATTTGTAAATAAATACGAAAGATAAGCTTAAATAAAAGGCATTTTGTAAGCAAATTATTGAGAGGAATTAAGCTGGCAAAATTTGCACAAATTTCTGTCTATTTGTTATTTTCGTTAAGTTTAGGCATTGAATAATTCTAAACATAAGTAACAATGAGCGAAATACTAAACAAGAGCAAAATAATTTGATCTTTTATACATAGGTAAAGGAATGTATTTTTGACCCCCCTTCTAAAAATCCATTTTTTTTTTAAAACGTGCATTACGAATAATGTACAACCTCACAAAATTGAAAATATAGATATTGAAAAAAAAACCTGGCAAAAAATCAGCCCTATAATATTGATGCCCATTAAACTCTAAAAATAAGCCTCTTTTCTCTACCTGGCCGCCGTACTAATATAATGTACTTCCTTCATGAAAAGATTGTTTAGGAGGAGTTGCGCTTACGAGGTCTCCCATTGAATAATGTATTTTAAAAGTCTAAGTCCAATTATCTCCCCTGAATGATATCCAAGAGCAATGAAAATTCTTCATGCACATCTACATATGATGTACTTCCTTTAGATTAAGTTTCATCAAAATCCTTCAAGCGGTTTAGGAGGAGAAGCGCTTACGAGTTATGTGGACAGACGGACAGACAGACAGTGTGTTTCCTATATACCCCCCCAAACCATGTTTGCGGGGGTATAAAAACGCATTGCCAATTTCTTTTATTACTATTGACATCAGTTTTATTCATAAATTTACTCTCACTTTCAGAGAGTTCTTGTTTATTTGTTGAATACAAACCACGCAAAATTCCTTTTTTAGTCCTCAACTTATAACTGTGGTCTTGGGATTATACCGTCGATCAGTGCTTGGCCCACAGAACAACCAACTACCATAAGTGGCTGAATAGGGTGGCCCTCGTCCACGGGGGTTGTCATGTCTAAAATACGGAAACCCTGACCCAAGTGTGTGGAGAGTACCATGCTTCATGCACGTAAAAGACCCCTTTTTGGTCGGCCAAGTAGTGCACCACACAGGCTTAATTTTCCGCCCCCTTTTCCTGTGATCTTCTAAATTTACTGTTCCTCTGTTTCCCATCCAAAACCCATATTTCATTTATCATCATCATCATTTATATTTATTTTATTGTAAAACACCAACTCACTCACTCACTCGTGTTGGTGCTCAGCCCACAGAGCGACAAAGTGTGTACTCTAGGTGGTTGAATAAGGTGGCCTTCGTCCGCAGTGGTAATACAAATTTCTGACCGCTGATGGACTAATGTGTGTGGAGAGTGCTACGCTTCAGGTACGTTAACCCTTTTGTGGACTGCAAAGTTATGCACCTTAAAATTTACATTCTCGGAAACACAGGGGTTCTTCTCTTGCTCACTTATTCATCATTCTTCACAATGTGTTTCTCTGCAATAAATACAAGCTTTCTTGTCGATGTTCGGCGCTTTGGTACTCCTCTCATGTACACAGGGTTATGTTGCTCCACGGTTCATGTCTTCACTCAAGAAATTTTACATGGACACCGCACATTCGTAGACAAATATGGGATTTCTCTCAAATAATGCAGATGATGGTGTCGTAGAAATTTGTCTTGTCTGCCTTTATCGAATTCGACACACTGACTTGGAAATAAGCAACACGCCGGGTGTTCTATAGCCGGCAGGAACCGATGTCTCTTCCGGAGCACTTGAATTCACTCTTGTCACGACTTTAGTTCGCGTTGTTGATTACCGTTCGGTTGATTTTGTTTTTTGTATTTCTTCGTGCGGTTTCGTCGTTGCCCTTTCGGACTTTTGACACTTGAATTCCCCATTAGTGCCTCTTTGCTTCTTGTACTGTGGTAGTTTTGGTAAGTAGACTGTGCTGCAATTTGGTTGCTCCGCTATCGGTATAGTAGTCTGGGAAGCCTCCATTATGCATAACTCGTTATGTATACCTTTTCTGAGTTTGTCTAGGGTCTAATTTCCAAAACAATGTGCACGGTTCAGATTTACCTTTAATTTCACGGGTACATGTAGCTTGTTTAACATTATTGGTATCTAAAACGGACCGTAAGTTTCTTGGCTTTATCCCATGGATTCTAACCCTCTAATCAGAATTGTCAAAGAATTGGCAACATGATCTAACGGTGTTGTTTGGTGCAGGTAAGTTAAGTAGAGATTGCATGTGGATATGTGTAATCTGATGTGTCTGTCGAAAGAACTTATGCAACAATTCTATAGCCTTAGCGTGAATCGCATCAGTTTAGGAAAATCCGTTTGGCTTCGTTCAAAAGCAGTGATTGTAAGTAGTTGAACATCAGTGCATCTGATAGTGTGTATTTTGTGTGTTCAGTGGTCTTGTATGAGTTCCAAAGGGGTTGCAAATTTAAGAAATTGCCGTTGAATTTCTTCATCTCTAGTTTTTGTAATTTGTGGAAATGGCTCCATTACTGTGCATAGGTTCATATGTGTATTGTGCTTCTGAATTTATTGACGAAGTTTGATTCATGTTGAAATTCTCTGCATTAAGATTCTAGCAAGGGTCTAACTGCAGGGCGGACGAATAAGTGTGTGCAGAGGACTCCTGGATAAAAAGATTTGAATCGAAAAAAAAACTCGTTAGAATACGTCAATCGTTCACATCAATGAGTTCATAAGAATTGCGGTTTATCTGTTACTATTATTTTCAGTTCAAAGTCCGTATGCGTGTCCAAATCATTGTCCTATATTCCTTTCCTCAACATAAGAGTATATCAAATTCAAAGTCCATAATCCAAATCTGTGTCCAATAGAGAGCATTCGTCCATGTCTTCATCTGTGTATATATTATCCTCTGTCGAAAACTGTTCTTGTTACTTTTTGTACATTTAGTTGTGATTGATCTTCTAAATGTCCAACTAAAGTTCAAATCATGTACTGGTACATGTATGTAACTCTCGTGTTTCTTTTTCATGTTTCTGCAATGCTCTTTGTTGTGACTTCTCTCCCGACTTCGTTGTGTTGTTGATTTTCTTCTTAATTTACGAAAATTAACTAGGCGTTGTGTCTTCTGTTTTCCTTTTTTCTTTCTGGCTGTTTTAGTTTTCAATCTTTTAACCCCAAGCTTTGTACGCAAGTCTTTAATGGTACTATTAACACTACCCTTCTTTGTTGGTTTAATTGTGTCTTGAAGCAGGACAATCAATTTAGCATCTTCTGTCTGGTTACAAATAACACGCTGGTCTTCAGCTGGGATGCAAATATTCTCTATTACACATTCCTCGGGACATGTAGTGTTGAAGTCTGGTAGCTCTAAACCGAATTTGCGTTTGGGTATCTCATTTGTGAGTGAGTTGGTGTTTTACGCCCGTGCAACGCTATATAGGTTATTTACAGGCGATGAACATGAAAAGGATGATAAAATGAACATGAAATGATGATAATAAATGAAATATGGGGATGGGGTGGGAAACAAAGGACCGGTAAATTTTGAAGAACCACAGGAAAAAGGGGAGAGGTGGGTAGGGTCGGAAAATTTAGCCTATGTGGTGCACTACTGGGCGGTCCACAAAGGGGTCTTTTACGTGCATGAAGCGTGGCACTCTCCACACACGTTGGCCCACTATGGACGGCGGTCAGGGTTTCCGTATTATAGACCTGACAACCCCCGCGGACGAGGGCTACCCTATTCAGCCACCTAGGGTACACACTTGGTCGCTCTGTGGGCTGAGCACTGACCCGACGTCAGAATCCCAAGACCCTTAGTCGCCTCTTACGACAAGCTAGGCTCTGCTGCGGGCCTATTCGCCACCCGGGTCCCGCACGGGACGGTATCTCATTTGAATTAAGCACGAAGGAATGTAGTTTTTGAATATTCATATCCAGATCCAAAGTAAACATTGAGCTCACGATTTCCACCTCAATGTCAGGAATGTCTGTAACTTCTAAAATCTCTTCATCTAAGTTAGTCCCGTGCGGGGCCCGGGTGGCGAATAGGCCCGCAGCAGAGCCTAGCTTGTCGTAAAAGGCGACTAAGGGTCTTGGGATTCTGACGTCGGGTCAGTGCTCAGCCCACAGAGCAACCAAGTGTGTACCCTAGGTGGCTGAATAGGGTAGCCCTCGTCCGCGGGGGTTGTCAGGTCTATAATACGGAAACCCTGACCGCCGACCATAGTGGGCCAACGTGTGTGGAGAGTGCCAAGCTTCATGCACGTAAAAGACCCCTTTGTGGACCGCCCAGTAGTGCACCACATAGGCTAAATTTTCCGCCCCTACCCACCTCTCCCCTTTTCCTGTGGTTCTTCAAAATTTATCGGTCCTTTGTGTCCCACCCCACCCCCATATTTCATTTATCATCATCATTTCATGTTCATTTTATCATCCTTTTCATGTTCATCGCCTGTAAATAACGTATATAGCGTTGCACGGGCGTAAAACACCAACTCACTCACTTACTCATCTAAGTTATGCAGAACTGTTTTGGTCTGTACCAAACTCTCCAGCAGACGAGTAAACAAGTCTGTGTCGATATCTTTACTTTCTCGAAGACTTTCCACTTTCTGAAGTTGCCTATCTGCAAAACGTAGCTTCCTCATTGGTCACGGCACCAAAATGTGGGGACGATGAGGAAAGAAGAAAAAGACGTGCGTTCAATTCTAAGTTGTATTCGAATCGTAATCAAGCTATAACAAAGAGAACGTCACAATAAATATAAACGTTACAGTATAGAGGTGCGGAACGTTAGCGCTAACGTACTCGCGTAATTCCCGACATATGTGTTTGCGTGTCTTACATATATTCACTTCCTAGTTCAGCGAATATTCCTCTGCCTCCGAAATTTCTTCCTCTATTTCCTCTTCCGAAATCTGATCTAGAATTTGTGCTTTTATTTTCAGCAAAAGTTTTCTTTTCTCCAGAATAGCACTAAGAATTGTGGAGACTTCATCTTTGTCAAACTCCTGATTCGGGATTCTATCCTCAAATATCTTAAAAAGTTTCGTCGTATTACCTCTGCGTCCCGATCTTGACGTTTTAGCTTGGTTGTCATCACTGTGGTCTTCACGGCACCACGATATCATGAAAGGAAAACTCTTTGTAGTTTGATTTTTGCAGTTTGCGTATAATTAAGACAATATCTGATACAATGTATGAGCGTTGGTTGCGGTGAAGCCAATGACGTTACGACTGTTTCTCGGAGGCAACCTCCTAGAAAGACACGTTAAATAAAAGTAATAAATTGAGGATCAGTCTCAATGTCCAAGATCGAGAAAAGACAAAACAAGGAAGACACACCGGAATAGTTATAGATCGCAATACGTGATTCTTGACACATGTATTCCCAAAAACGACAAGAAATCTAATTCTTTTCCTGGGATTACACGTAGTCCATAATTACACACATCAACTGTTACATATATATGTTGTAATTTAGTTATAACATGTACATTATTGTACATGTTATATTTTGTACGATACAAGAATAAAAGTTCTAGCCTGAAAAAGTTTTGCCTGTACATGTCTTAACTTGTAAAATATCAAGCTGAAGATATTGTTTAACTTGTAGACTAGTGGTGAACTGTTGGGGACCATGCACGTCAATTAAAGACACTTCTGAACGTACAAAATAAATAAGACCCTCAAACCATTAGAGTAAGCATAATTGTTAAATATTTCCAATCCCTCAATTTTCTCCAAAAAATTGCAAAGAAATCGGATCAAATTAAGGGTCGACTAAGAGAAATATTAAACAGTTAGTCAGAAATTTAATGTAAAATATTTAAGTGCGAAATTTGATCGCATCAGTTAAATGAAAGAGGGTATTCTCAAATAAATTCCTTAAACAGCTTTCCCACAACGCGAGAGATAAATTTTCATCTGATAAATACATCTGACATGGAGTTCTAGACAGACAGTGGCATAACATTTTCTGGAGCTTGGATAGCTCTTATTGAAGGACTTATGAGTGTAGTTATACATGTTATATGTAGCTCCAAACCACAGTTCTTTTCAGTCCTTCATACACAGTGTTGCAAAGATTTTAATCATAGTCGTGTTCCAACATGGTAAGTATTTGGTATTTAAAAAAGCCCAATAACATATAGTACATGAGTTTATCAATTGTGTAAAATAACAGTTCTTCTCTAATTTGTATGCGTTTTCTCTCCTTTAATCCGAGGGATATGTTATGGTAATGGGATCAACACTTATCAACACTTCCACGATTGTAGGCCACCATTACGGATTTGATCAGGTTCTGTTTCTATTCGTGTTCTACCAAGACACTGAGAGAACAAACTTCGCAAAACCAGTTTTAATACCTTTTAGACAATGATTGAAGTGGTTCTAATTGCATACGATAAGCAAAGAAACCAGCACGAGACAATGTCATAAGAGTGACCAAAATAAATAAAAACAACCCAAAACAGTTTGTTTAGAATAATAAAAAATGTAAAAAAAATCCGCTAACTTGTGATTGTTATCATAAAGAACAGAAATGAAATTAACGAAGAACTAAATATCCTCAACGATTCACAACCAATTAAACAAATGGAAAATGAATTACGCGAAATTAAAAATCCTCGGTCAATGATAACATATCAAACCCATCGGCCTCCTGGGCGATTAGTTTGACAGTCTACAGATATGATTAAGAAATAATTCATGGCCGCCCGTGGTTTATTGGAGATTTAACCATGGGTGCCCATTATTTTCGTAGATATTTAACCCAGAGCGTAGCGCAGCGGAGCGAGGGGTTAAATACACGAAAATAATGGGCACCCATGGTTAAATCGAAAATAAACCACGGCCGGACATGAATTATTTCTATTCTAATATGACAATTATTATGGTATTAATAAATGGGTGTTTTTATAATGGCCCTGTTATATGTTCAAGGTCTGCAATAATGGCCCCGAGGTGTTTGTAATGGCCCGAGGCAACGCCGAGGGCCATTACAGACTCCGAGGGCCATTATCGCAGACCGAGAACATATAACAGGGCCATTCTAAAATCACCCATTTCTTAATACTTTTATTAACCAACTAGAAAATAAACAAATTACACTGAGTGGAGAAGTAAGCTGTAACTCGTAAAACCTTCTTTAGCCCAATATTTATTTGAAATGCATGTCTAATAGCTCATGACCATTTTGTTCTAGGCTTTTACTTTGCCGATGCATAAATCACGTACATTTGTCTTAGATTGATATTAGAAAATTTTAAAATTTATCATTGACGTAATCGAGATCTGCTCGTTTCATTTTTTTTTTTTTTACTATTAAAACTATTTGAAAAATATCTTATTTATTTGAGAAATTATTGTGCAAAGTACAAAATATTTAACTAATAAAACTACAGATCATATGATGTGGTCAAATGATAACAATTTTAGTTATTTAATATTTTTAGGGACACAATTTTCAGGGGATGAGTTGAAGTACCAAATTACAACCCATTTCTTTCCCCAAACAAGAATCCCCCTTTAGCAGACAGCAAACTCAGAAACTGACATCCTTAAAACTTGTCAGGTTTTTGCTTATTTTCTGTATATCAATATTTTATTCAAACTATTGACATTCAGAAGGTTGTTTTAGAAACTGACAGAAACAGACAGGATCTCAGACTCTGTATATAGGTTTATCTTCAGGTAGGAACCATTTACTTTGTTTATTTTTAATTATTTGTGAATTACCAGTGCAGCAAAGTTTTAAGGGACGTTGGTTTAGTAGAGTTTTTAAATAAAACGTATAAAATAAATCTAAAAACCTTGTTTGATCAAGGTAAAAAAAGATAGCCTATTTAAGAAATTATAAAGGAAACTAAAAGGGTATAAAACATCTAAATGTGAAATGACCATTGAGTTAAAAATGTACATGCAGTATAAGCCATCTACAACAAAATAAATTAATTTACAGAAAATCAAACGGTAGTTTAACCCTATTTCCAACGTGTAACATTTGATACTTTTTAAATTCAAATTGCTAAAACATCTGAAGTAAAATGAGTGAGTGAGTGAGTGAGTTGGTGTTTTACGCCCGTGCAACGCTATATAGGTTATCTACAGGCGATGAACATGAAAAGGATGATACAATGAACATGAAATGATGATGATATATGAAATATGGGATGGGGTGGGAAACACAAGGACGGTAAATTTTGAATAACCACAGGAAAAGGGGAGAAGTGGGTAGGGGCGGAAAATTTAGCCTATGTGGTGCACTACTTGGCGGTCCACAAAGGGGTCTTTTACGTGCATGAAGCGTGGCATTCTCCACACACGTTGGCCCACTATGGTCGGCGGTCAGGGTTTCCGTATTATAGACCTGACAACCCCCGCGGACGAGGGCTACCCTATTCAGCCACCTAGGGTACACACTTGGTCGCTCTGTGGGCTGAGCACTGACCCGACGTCAGAATCCCAAGACCCTTAGTCGCCTCTTACGACAAGCTAGGCTCTGCTGCGGGCCTATTCGCCTCCCGGGCCCCGCACGGGCGTGAAGTAAAATGATGTCGGCCATCTTGTTTCAAATCCATAATGGCCCTGTTTTCTGCCATAATGGCCCTGTCATAATGCCTTGTTTTTTCATAATGGCCCTGTTTGGCATTTCATTAAGTAAGGGCAGATAGACTAATAATCTACTTAGTTGGTTAATAAGTGTTTTTAAAGACCTATAGTGTACAATGCTACAGAAGCCATTTTGTTGTTTCTTGCTACGTTTATGCGCAAATGATTCTTTATGACGTCGGCAATTTCAGCGTAAAATCATATAATGACGTCGACCTGTGTTTTATTGGAATTTAAACATGGCTTGTAGCCATGGTTTCTATTGTTCTTTCCGGAGACCCATATTAGAATACAGATTTACCATCTCCAAATGCTCAGGAAATTAACCATCTCTTGACTTTAGAGCATGATATATCAGGAACATTTTCAATCTTTTGGCTGGCATTTTGCAACTACTGCAAAAAGCATGATTCAGCTGTTGAAAACTATTTGTTAATATGCAATTTTCTATCACTATCTTTAATAAAAGTCTTTGAAAAGTGTTTTGTTAGGAAGCTAGGATCTATTTTTTTTACTTTAATCTCCCATTCAAGTAACTTGCATAAAATGTAATCCGAACCAAGATTTCACAGTTTTTCTTTTATATCAAAACATTTCCATCATATCAAATACTATTTTCAATTCCGAGTTAGTGATTGTCTAGTCCTAGGTCAATTGTTACACAAGATGGAATACTTAGAAATTCATTATAAGCAGTTAATTTACAAGTTAGGTTGGTGATTGTGATTCAAATTGCTGTAAATAAATATCTCTTCTGGTAATTCTTGTCTCGTATGTGTCAATTAGTACTGATTTGTTATTTCAATGATGGTCCTTGTGATTCACGAGTCTGAAATATAATTTTACAACAGGTCTCATTAAATGTAGGACATTGACAATGACATAGCTTTGAACGACACTGTTAAGCAACGGTTATGAACCAGAGAAAAAAATGTAACTTAAGTCCCTAATATACATGATATACTAAATGTAAATAAGGTATGTTGCACTGTGGCTTGTTTATAAATAAAATAGATAAATAAATGGATGGTGAAGCCACATTTAAAAGGTAAAAACTAAATAAGAAATATAAAGAAATTAAACCTTTAAAACAAATAAAACAAGAATGCCCAAATTCTTTAACATAAAGTCCTTCTTCAGGGGCTAAAAAGTAAAAAGATGTTCACACATCGACTGACGAGGACAGAATGTTCGAAGAACATAACGTGGTATTTTAATCCTGAACTTGATGACTAATTTATAAATATAAAGAGAAGGTCTGTCTTTTTACATTCATGCCAAAGGGTTGAAAAGTGCCTAAAAAGTTGATTATTCTTTGCTCAAGAAACTGTCTTTGTTTTTCGCCGGTGCATGTTTCAAGGAGAACGGTCACCTGCATATCCTGGACGCTATGGTTTGGCAATGAAAAGTGCTGGCCGACTGGGCAATCGTCGCATTAGAGAACACTTCTCCTGTGTTCAGTAAATCTGTCTCCCAGTCTACGATAGGTTTCTCCTACGTAAATTTTAAGGCACTTAGCACAGCGGATGGCGTAAATGACATTTTCGGAGATGCAGGTATAACCGTTCTTCAACTTGAAGGTGTTGGAGGGGCCAACTATCTCATCAGTCTCCCAGGTAAAAGGACATGTGACACAGATGGATCGACCACAACCCCTGGTGCCTGAAAAGTCAGAGCGAGGACGTCTCTTGGATTTGTCAAATGAACTGGAGACAAGATGTTGCCTCAAACTCTTACCCCTGCGAAAGCAGTCAGGGGTGGTGAGTCGAACACTGTCGACATGTGTTCGTCCTTCAAGACAATGGACTTGAAATTGCGCAACAGAATGTTCTGTATAACGATGTTATGAGGGTGGTATGTAAGTACCAAAGGTATACGGTCGTTCTTGCGTCTTGAGCTGGGCTCCAAAACCTTGGATCGTGTCATCCGGGAAACTGAGTCGATAGCTTTATCCAAGATGTTGTTAGGATATCCCCTTTTGACAAGGAATGATTTCAAAGTGCTGCTTTGAACTTTAAAATCATCCTCATTGCTGCAAATACGTTTAAGTCTCAGAAATTGAGACCTAGGAATTGCATTTTTGCAGCTCTGGGGATGACAAGATTGATAGTTCAGGTAGCAGTGTGTATCAGTGGGTTTATAGAACACAGACGTTTCTATTTTGCCGTTTTGGATGCTACATTCCAAGTCAAGGAAGGAGAGTTTCTCTTGCGAGATTGTAAAGGTGTACTGAATGGCAGGGTGATAGGAAGAGACAAAGCTGATGAACGAGTTCAAATCATCTTCACTATCAGAGGATACACCGAAAACATCATCTATGTATCGTTTGTATAGGTCAGGAACAGGACCAACGTATTCAGAAAACATTTTCTCTTCCAAATACCCAACAAACAGACAGGCGAAACTAGGACCCATCTTAGTGCCCATGGCAACACTGCCAGACTGAGAATAAAATTCTCCATTAAACTGAAAAGTGTTGAGATTGAGAACAAGTTCTGCTAATCTCAAGATGACATCCGTTTTCACATAGGGATTGGGTCTTCTGTCCAAAAAATGTTATAAAGCGATCATGGCATCGTTGTTCGGAATACTAGTGTAGAGAGCAGTAACATCCATGGAGAACAATCTAAAGTCATTTGGATTTTCAGGTTCAAAGAACTCTAGGATATTAAGAGCATGAGTAGTGTCCTTAACATACGTGGGCAAGTTCTCCACTATTGGCATGAAAACATTATGGAGAAAACTGGAAATGTTTTCAGTCAGACAACTACAAGCAGAGACTATGGGTCTACCAGGGTTTCCCAAATTAATGGATTTTAGGAAGCATGTAGAATCTGGATATCCTGGGTTGGGAGACAATCAAGTTATACTTATTTGTGTTATTTGTAAAAGTCGATTTTAAACATTCATGACTTTTGTTTCTTTCAAATTTTTACTGGCATTTTTATGTCAAATGGTCGAAATGGGCATATTCAAAAATGTTAAACTGAGCTTCTTGATGAAAGGCCACACACATGAGGATATTGATCAGTTATTCTCAAGGTAAAACAATAAGATAATTATCTGCATGCATGGGTTTGCATAATATGAAGTTAAATATTAAAAACTATATATTTACTAGTAACAACCAATTCACCATACACCCATATGGGGCATTTGAATGTTCAAAGTCTGAAACCAACAAGAACAAAAACAACACGAAACGACAAACAACATTAAAGCACACAAAACAATTATAAAGCAATCAACAACATAACTTAGGTGCTCAGGAAGGGTAAAAGGTTCCTGACTTTTAAGTATACTTCATGCATCCTTAGCAACTTTCAGACATGTCAGATTTCTTCCTGTTAAGGGCAAGTGGAGGCATTCGTGTCCTATGGACACATTCCTTCTTTATTTCATACTGTAGATATATCTTGCAAAAATAAGAACAACATAGCATACACATATATAAATTTTTTAAATTTTCTAACAGGTTTTCAGCATGGCTACACAAAAACAATGCCCTCAGTGTCGAGGAACTAATGAAAGGGTTTGAGAATTGTTATACACCCCAGCCTTTAGCGATTGTTTCTCCCACAGTCATTAATTACAGTGATTTTGTCAGTCAAAACATAAACCAAATGACAAGACATTCCAAACCACACGTGTTTAGGATAGCTAAAGACAATGGCAAGGCAAAAATATCCTGTAAGAAATGGACCACTGACAAGGTTTGTATACAATGAGGTACCCTAACCATATTATTATAGTAATAATGATTATTAGTTGAAGTAATTTTTATGTCGCCTGCAACGTGTTGCAGAAGCGACATTTAGGGGTTACTTTGGCACCATGCGTCGCCACAAAAATTTCCGTCGCAGTTTTCCGGGAAAGTACAAGTCACAACCTCTTGATATTTGGTATGTGGCTTCCTCCTATGGAATTATATGTCCGTATCTCATCTACTTCCTGTTTACCGAATATTTTAAGACCGTCATTCTAGTTAACATGTAAAAAGGTGGTGACTTTTTGTGCTTCTGCAAACAAATATTTTATGCAAAATTTTTCCACTTTTAAAATTGCAATTATGGCCAATGTAATTTCCATCACATTTCATATACATTTTAAAAAAACATTATTACATGTACATAAACTAAAATTGATCCTAGCATAATTGGATTGAAATATGTATGATTTATTAAACAGACAATTAAGAGGCTACTATTTTTATCTAGATGCACCAGGACTGTATAGGGTCCGAGAAATACCTCTTGCAGAATTTACCAGAGAGTGACCCCACCCTATGTAAACCAAACTACAGTGAGTTGGAAAAAGCAAAGGAAAGCATAAAGGTTGCTCATCCTTTTATGTCAGCTGCCCAGAAACAAAGTTGGGAAACTTTTTTCAAGGAAAAAGAGGAAGAGGGTATGCATTTTTCTACAAGATAATCTTAATTTGTAGAATGTCTGGCTATAAAGTTCTAAAATATAAAACTAGTCAAATGGTTATTTTAAGGTTTGTTACAATCAAACAAAGGATGAACTTTCAGTTATTTGCAAGGTAACATATAGATTAAATCCAATACTAAATCTGAGCTATTAAATTATTTCCTGCATGATAATCACTTAGATTAAAAATCTATAATTATCTATTTATTGGATTCATCTAATTATCACCTTATATTTACAAACTTAATTGAATAGAAAATCTGAATTGACCTGAATACCGGTAGTACTATTTGAAAATACTTGTAGCTATCATGAACCAATATTAAAGTTCCTGGTTGTTACAAACACCATTAAATGTTTTACTTTCGTTTGTTTTTTAGTCCCCTACCGGCGAAAGCCGAAGGGGACTATAGGTTTGCGCTCTGTCCGTCTGTCTGTCCGTCCGTCTGTCTGTCCGTCTGTCACGCCTCAGTTTTCCACACTTTTTTTCTAAACGCTTATAGATAATGAACTGATTTTTGGTATGTGAGTTTACCTTGATGAGTTACAGATCAAGTTTGAGTTTCGTGCCGGTCCGCAAATTTTTATGGGAGTTATGGCCCTTTGAACTTTGAAAATTCACTAAAATTTCAGTTTTCCGCACTTTTTTTCTAAACGCTTATAGATAATGAACTGATTTTTGGTATGTGAGTTTACCTTGATGAGTTACAGATCAAGTTTGAGTTTCGTGCCGGTCCGCAAATTTTTATGGGAGTTATGGCCCTTTGAACTTTGAAAATTCACTAAAATTTCAGTTTTCCGCACTTTTTTTCTAAACGCTTATAGATAATGAACTGATTTTTGGTATGTGAGTTTACCTTGATGAGTTACAGATCAAGTTTGAGTTTCATGCCGGTCCACAAATTTTTATGGGAGTTATGGCCCTTTGAACTTTGAAAATTCAATAAAATATCAGTTTTCAGCACTTTTTTCCAACACTTATAGATAATGAACTGATTTTTGGTATGTGAGTTTTCCATAATGAGTTACAGATAAAATTAGAGTTTCCTGCCGGTCCACAAATTTTTATGGGAGTTATGGCACTTTGAAGTTAGAAAATCCATTGCAATTTTATTTTCTACACTTTTTTATTGTTCCTTGTAGATAATAAACTGATCAAGTTTAGGTATTCATTTGTTTGACAAATTGTTACCAGTGACTGAAATATGAGGCCGGTAGGGGACTATGTATTGTTTTGCAATACTCTCAGAATGCTTGTTCTCTTATTTTTCTAAGATGATCACATAAACATTTACATGTTATATTTAGAACTTAACTTCCAATTGGATGGTGACAACCCAGTGGACATAAGGAATCTTGCTTCATACATACATACATACATACATACTAATCTTGAGAAATATTGTGACGAGTGGCCACAAGTTGCCAAGGTGTTGAATATCGAGGACGAAGACATTACAGTCCAGTGGTACAAAGGGTCAAAGTCATGCAGAAAAGATAAAGAAAATACAACTCCAGACATTCCCCAAATTGTTCATGATGGAGAAACAATATTACCAGTAAGTTGTAAAATGTCATGAAATAATGAAGATATCCTTAGAATTTTAGTTACAGGTGCAAAGTTAAGCAAATGATGTTGTACATGGGTTGCATTACAAAAAGAAGCAGAGGTAGCAATGGGGCATATGAATGTCAAAAATCTGAAAGGACGGAGACAAAACCAGTAAACACTATTACCAGAACAGGACAAAAACAGACAACATGTAAAACACTGAATATAAATTAACAACTTGAACTCTTGTCATAACAAAAGTGAACTCAGATGCTCCAAAAGAGTAGGCAGTTCCTGCTTGCTATAGCACACTTGTCACGTTGCTAATTGTCTATTCAGTGTGTCAAATCTGTGAAGGAAGACAGAACAAAACCCTATGACAAACCAACATCTGCATTCATCTAAGAGATCGGAATCCCATATTTTCTATGTATACGTATTTAAGAAATTTCTGAAAAAAAGTTTTAGTTTTTCACTTGAATTATTTATATTTTTAAATAATTCCAAAAGGCATTTGAAAACATTCTTAATCAATGAATTATTATTGATGGTGAGAGTTCCAGCATGCTTATTATTATAATTTTATCCCATAGGTTGTAATCGGTAGAAATATTCAGAGTAAAACATCTCCCAGACAAGAAGAAAATACTGGTATCGATGATGTATCTATACATGAGGGGGACATGTGCCTTACTAATCTTGAGAAATATTGTGACGAGTGGCCACAAGTTGCCAAGGTGTTGAATATCGAGGACGAAGACATTACAGTCCAGTGGTACAAAGGGTCAAAGTCATCATCCTGGAATCCATGTACCATTCCAGTCCCAGGCCAACGAGGCAAAAGAATGCCCTGGAAAGAGACTATACAGATGTCAGACATATGGTTGTCTGGTTTTTTATTAACAAACCGGCTATGTTTGCCCAAAAATGTAAAAGATCAAATAGATCAATTTGACATTTAAGATAGATGGATCGTCTTAAAATTTGTTCATATAATTTTCTCAAATTTTGGTGTCAGTTGGCCCTAGAATGGTGCTTTAAATCTTGATAATAAAATTGAAAGTTCACCATCAAATTCACTAAGATAATACATGTTTTTATAACTACTTTTAATATAGCGTAAATAGGAAAAAATCACATTTCCTTCTATAATAAGAAAATATAATCCATAGATTTTTCTTAAAATTTATGAAAATTTTTATTTTTTAAAGACTTTTAAGTATACTAATAATAAATGAGGTTGGCAATCAAAATTTTTTTAAGTAGTAAAAAGTATTGTTTTTCAAAACTATTTCTTTACCAATTATCCTCTCTTTATAAGTATGGGAAAATATTGACATTTGACAATAGGGTGTACTGATTCTAAAATCAATTTTGATGATTTCCAGTACTAAATCCAACAGAAATCAATTAAAATAGCAAGCATAATAAAATTTTAAGTTAGGATAGATTTGCAATAAAAGATGCTCAGTGATAGACACCCCATTTTCCTTACATTCTTAATAGACTTTAATACACTTGGAAGCTTCAAGCTGAATCTTTAAAGGATGTTCGTTATTATTTATGAAATGAATACTGAAGGTTTTAAAACAGACGCTTTAAATAATAGGTAAAAGGTAAAAAATAAGAATAATTAAATTATGGTGGGGAAAAAAATCCTCAGACTTTTACACATATTAAGCAATACCACTAGTTAAAACCAAAGACAAAATAAACAGGACAAGACAAAATTTTGTACATCTCTTCTTTATGATATAATAATGACCTTGAAATTGTGGGTACAAGTATTAATCTTTTATGATGGTTAAAACTTGAGGACATGCAGGATTAATAAAAAAAATGACAGACATCTCAAAATAAGAATAACAAGCATCCTTTACTAAAATGTATTTTTGACAATGAGATTTAATACAGTTAGGATTAAGTTAATTTTATGGTCATCATGGTAAATCTTAAAAGTCAGTAGGTTAATAGTAATTTTAGACACTTAGTTATTTGTACAAGTTGACCTTTATTCTGCCATGGAATCTTTTGTTTTCCAGTGAATAGTATTCAGACTCAATTTATACATTTTCTGATATTTGATAGATCAAAAAACTTAAATTAATTGAAATGACTATAGTACATGATGGAATTAAAATA
This sequence comes from Arcuatula senhousia, assembly GCA_963971305.1. Lineage (NCBI taxonomy): Eukaryota > Metazoa > Mollusca > Bivalvia > Mytilida > Mytilidae > Arcuatula > Arcuatula senhousia. Next base: position 29,077,951 of record OZ020307.1, on the reverse strand, counting down.
TCTCAATATTTAGATGCCAATGCTTGTACTTCTATCATTGGGACATGTTTGCATTAAATAAATATTCGTTATATTACTCACTTAATATCCAAAGTTTTATTTTTTAACTTGTTTCTTCAAAAGGTACATGTAAATTAATGTATTGATAGATTTCTATCACAATGAATTCTATATATATTTTGTATGCTTTTAGTGTAAAAGTTCTGAAAGTAATGAAATTCTGTGTGATAATTTTCTGATTATGTATCTTAATTAATTTGTGAAAATCAGTACAGCTGCTTGATTCAGTCTCATGTTTTAAATAAATCATATTAATTTCTGTATAGTCTCATTTTGTGAACAATAGCTATTTTTCTCAATTTACAGTGGTGCTGGAATCATCTGTGCATTCATAGGACAAATTTTGTCAGAATCAGGGTTTTGCCTTTTGTTCCCTTTTGATCTTTATAGTGTATTTTTTTCCATGCAATTGACAAGCTACCTAAAAATACATCATCCTCGATTCCTAAATGACATTAAATAAATGTCAGCACACAAAAAACATTCTTAACTGTCTGATCTGGTACAATAAACAAAAAGCTGAAAAACAAACAATCAAAACACATACCAATTCGGACACAAATTCTGAAAAAAACATAAAATCATGATAGAGCAAACTAATTTTTATCAACAACAAAAATGTGAAAAAAAAGAAAATAAACACAAATGATAACAAAAAAATATATGACCTTATCTAATGCAATTCATGCAAGAAGCACATCCATACATGCATGAAGCACACTGCTGTGATCCATACATGCATGAAGCACACTACTGTGATCCATACAAGCTTGAAGCACACTACTGTGATCCATACATGCATGAAGCACACTACTGTGATCCATACATGCATGGAGCACACTACTGTGATCCATACATGCATGAAGCACACTACTGTGATCCATACATGCATGAAGCACACCACTGTGATCCATACATGCATGGAGCACACCACTGTGATCCATACATGCATGAAGCACACTACTGTGTTCCATACATGCATGAAGCACACTACTGTGATCCATACATGCATGAAGCACACTTCTGTGATCCATACATGCATGGAGCACACTAGTGTGATCCATGCATGCATGAAGCACACTACTGTGTTCCATACATGCATGAATCACATTACTGTGATCCATACATGCATGAAGCACAGTGATGTGATTCATACATGCATGAAGCACAGTGATGTGATCCATACATGCATGAAGCACAGTGGTGTGATCCATACATACATGAAGCACAGTTGTGTGATCTATACGTGCATGAAGCGCATTGCTGTGATCTATAAATGCATGAAGCACAGTGATGGGATCTATACCTGCATGAAGCACAGTGGTGTTATCAAAGTTTTAGTTGTTGTTGATAAAATATATGCATTAATCACTGTCCACACTAGTGTGATGAAAGAAGGTGGACTTTAGATCATTTTCCAAAATATTTGGCAAACTCCAATTTCAAAAAATATCTTGTTAAACCCACTGATGCACACTGCTACCTGAACTATCAATCTTGTCATCCCCAGAGCTGCAAAAATGCCATTCCTAGGTCTCAATGACTGAGACTTAAACGTATTTGCAGCAATGAGGATGATTTTAAAGTTCAAAGCAGCACTACGAAATCATTCTTTGTCAAAAGGGGATATCCTAACAATATCTTGGATAAAGCTATCGACTCAGTGACCCGATCCAAGGCTTTGGAGCCCAGCTCAAGACGCAAGAATGACCGTATACCTTTGGTACGTACTTACATACCACCCTCATAACATCGTTATACGGAACATTCTGTTGCGCAATTTCAAGTCCATCGTCTTGAAGGACGAACACATGTCGACAGTGTTCGACTCGCCACCCCTGACTGCTTTTCGCAAGGGTAAGAGTTTGATGCAACATCTTGTCTCCAGTTCATTTGACAAATCCAAGAGACGTCCTCGCTCTCACTTTTCAGGCACCAGGGGTTGTGGTCGATCCATCTGTGTCACATGTCCTTTTACCAGGGAGACTGATGAGATAGTTTGCCCCTCCAACACCTTCAAGTTGAAGAACGGTTATACCTGCATCTCCGAAAATGTCATTTACGCCATCCGCTGTGCTAAGTGCCTTAAAATTTACGTAGGAGAAACCTATCGTAGACTGGGTGACAGATTTGCTGAACACAGGAGAAGTGTTCTCAAATGCGACGATTGCCCAGTCGGCCAGCACTTTTCATTGCCAAACCATAGCGTCCAGGATATGCAGGTGACCGTTCTCCTTGAAACATGCACCGGCGGAAAACAAAGACAGTTTCTTGAGCAAAGAATAATCAACTTTTTAGGCACTTTTCAACCCTTTGGCATGAATGTAATAAGACAGACCTTCTCTTAACATTTATAAATTAGTCATCAAGTTCAGGATTAAAATACCACGTTATGTTCTTCGAGTCAATTTTATGTCATTTTGTCCTCGTCAGTCGAAGTGTGAACATCTTTTTACTTGTTAGCCCCTGAAGAAGGACTTTATGTTAAAAAATTTGGGCATTCTTGTTTTATTTGTTTTAAAGGTTTTATTTATTTATATTTCTTATTTAGTTTTTACCTTTTAAATGTGGCTTCACCATCCATTTATTTATCTATTTTATTTATACTAGATGTAGTTGGGCAATTACTCAAATTTAAGTCCCGTGCGGGGCCCGGGTGGCGAATAGGCCCGCAGCAGAACCTAGCTTGTCGTAAGAGGCGACTAAGGGTCTTGGGATTCTGACGTCGGGTCAGTGCTCAGCCCACAGAGCGACCAAGTGTGTACCCTAAGTGGCTTAATAGGGTAGCCCTCGTCCGCGGGGGTTGTCAGGTCTATAATACGGAAACCCTGACCGCCGACCATAGTGGGCCAACGTGTGTGAAGAGTGCCACGCTTCATGCACGTAAAAGACCCCTTTGTGGACCGCCCAGTAGTGCACCACATAGGCCAAATTTTCCGCCCCTACCCACCTCTCCCCTTTTCCTGTGGTTATTCAAAATTTACCGGTCCTTTGTGTCCCACCCCATCCCCATATTTCATTTATCATCATCATTTCATGTTCATTTCATCATCCTTTTCATGTTCATCGCCTGTAAATAACCTATATAGCGTTGCACGGGCGTAAAACACCAACTCACTCACTCACTCACTCAATTTTAAGGACAAAAGGTCTATTGTTGAAAGTTTCATTACAATGTACGTTTTTATACCCCGCCACACGAAGTGGCGATGTACCCACAGTTCTTTCCGTCTGTCCGTCCTCCGAAGGTTTCCGAACGATAACTTGAAAACGCGGTTTTTGAAAGAATTTGAACAATATTTTGCACAGCTGTTGAGTACAATAAAATACATGTCAAGTTTAATTTTCAGGATGATCCACAAAAAAAATACAAAGATTTGCTACTTTGTAAATTTTCCAAATTTGAAAACGATGAAATTTCTCGTCGAAGAGAGATAACTCATTTTTCTTTATGTACAGTTTATACAGTATATTATACAAATATATTCAACTATTATTGAATATCCTTGCGGGGTATCATTTAATAGCCTATTAGATGCCCTATTTTTTATATATAATTTTACTTATGTTAATTGTTGTTCTTTGAATATTGTTCCCCAACTCGTATGAGAGGGGCTATATCATAACCACCAGTCCTGTGCGGGGCCCGGAGGCGAATAGGCCCGAAGCAGAGCCTAGCCTGTCGTAAGAGACAACTAAGGGTCTTGATATTCTGACATCGAAGTTATTAGTGCTTAGCCTACAGAGAGACCAAGGTGTGTACCCTAAGTGGTTGAATTGGGTGCCCCTCGTCCGCGGGGTTGGCAAGTCTATAATACGGAAACCCTGACCGATGAGCATAGTGGCCAACTTGTGTGGAGAATGTCACACTTCATGCACGTAAAAGACCCCTTTGTAGTGCACTACATAGTTTAAATTTTCCACCCCTACCCACCTCTCCCCTTTTCCTGTGGTCTTCAAAATTACTGTCCCTTTGTGTCCCATCTCACCCCTATACTTCATTTATCCTTATCATTTTTTGTTCATTTGATCACCTGTTTCATGTTCATCGCCTTTAAATAACCCATATAGCGTTGCAAGGGCGTAAAACACCAACTGACTCGCTCATTCATTTCCTTTATATCGCTTTCAAATGCCCGATCATGGAGGGGGATGTGGATAATTTTCAAGAACCTGGTAAACTTAAGGAAACCGGTTTGTTCATGACAATTAACACTTTTTTTATCATTGTACATACAAATTTACAATAGGAAAAAAAGTTGTCTCTATGTTCAACATACCAGGTATTCAAGGGGAGGCAATACAAACCGACACAATATGCTTGTATTTTAGTTAAGTAACCATTCATTATGCAGAAGATAAGAACTAAAGATAACAAAAAAAGTTTTAAAGTTATATAAACCAGTTAACAGCAAATTAATAGAAAATTTATTAATCTGACCGAAAAATCCACAATTTGTAGACATAGAACAAATATACATCAATTAATGATTGAGATAGGTAATTCGGAGAAGCTGTAATTGCTTTACTCCTAAGCAGTACGAATACGAGTACGAGTTGTACATAAAAAGAGTATTAAATGAGCATGAGATGATCATAATGTGGGGATAATGAGGACACAAGGGTTGATAATTTTAACTGCTACTAGAAAAAGGAGGAAAGGGAAGGATCGCACAATATAGCTCCTGCATGAGCGTCCGACGTGTGTTTATTTTATCGAGACCACCACAGAGATATTGAACGTGCGATGAACGTGACAAAGCGGTGTGCACTATGGTTGACTGCCAGATTTTTCGCTTTAAAGCCTGGCGAGCCCAGCATTTATTATAAGAGGCATGCCCCATTTAACCAGGTGGGGCGTACATCGTAGTGTCTATTTGGGGAGTGCGACCTGACTCGATGTCAGGTTATTAAAGCTCAGAAGTAGCAATTCTTTTGGATTGTTAAGACTTATCTGTAAGTAGTCCATCTTTTAAAAAAATCAGGAATTGAGTATTTTTTTTTGCTGTGGATAATCGAAGAACAAACAGCAAGGCTCTATCTATATATTCACTTCTTTAAATCTTTTCTTGGATATCAATTTGTTGTAACATATGTATTTGTTTTTGTGATAATGATAAAACATCTACCGAATTTGGTTTGCCTTTTCTAATTTACATTCGATTGGTACATATTATCTTGTATTGATTCTCTCTTTAAGTGAGTCTACTTACTTAATATGTATGTTTCATATGAAATAATCCCTTATTCACTAAGCAAGCGAGTTGATGTTAAATGCCTTTGCAACCCTATACAGTTTAAATAAAGATCAAGAACATGAAAAGTAGGAACAAATGAACATAAAAAAAATAGAAAAAGGGGATCGGGTAGTAACTTTTGTAGACCACAGAAACAGGAAAGATATTTCCTAATTCTTTTAGCGGGATCTTTCCAGTATGGGATCTGTCTTCCCGATGCTTTTCAAAGTCGTCTTCGAACTCCATATCCGCACTAGTTGTGAGGGGGCCAATAGGCCCGAAGCAGCGCTACGGATGTCAGTAAAAGACAATTACAGATGGGTGCAGACGTAGCCTGTATGAAAGTTAATTTACACAAAGTAAAAGCGACATCTTAAGACTGGTCATACCCAGCTATAACAAGGTCATGACTCCTCTAACTAGTCCAGTCTATAAACGGGTCTGCTCTCATTTATTTTTTTATGAATAACTATTTATTACATGAAAAATGAATTTCGTCGAAGGTTAAGGCTGTGCAAAATAAACTTTGAGTTATGAAAGCTTTTATACATCAAGTCTATAAAGCAGACCTGTAATGAAGTGAACTAGACCGGACCTGTCATAGAATGCGACTTCTTTAAAAGCACTTTCAAGTTAATTTGCCCTAAACTCAAAGCAGTCGCATGACCAGTAACAAGTAAACCTGAAGTTAAATTTAAGTTAGTTAGTTAGTTAGTTATTGCTTTACTCCCAAGCAGCACGATTTCGGCTATATCCGGGAGATGAACATAAAAGTGGTGATGCAATGAACATGAAATGATGATGAAGTGGAGGAAATTGGGACACAAGGCCAATCGGGTAGGAAAGTTTTGACTGCCACTGGAAAAAGGAGTGATGGGTAGGGAGGGGAAATTAAGCCTCCTGCATGGGGATCCTACGGGTCCTACTCTTACCGAGACCTGCAGCAGGGTTCTTTAACGTGCGAGGAACGTGACATTTTTCCCAACACGGTGCACCACTATGGTTTGTGGTCAGGTTTTCTGCATTATCGCTTGACGAACCCACATCTCTCGATGTCAGGGCTGCCCCATTCTACCACCTGGGGCACACATCCTTGTCGCTTTGTGGGCAAAGCGGCCTGACCAAATGTCAGGTTTCTGAGTGCTCTTTAGTGGACTTTTACCGACAAGCTTAGCGCTGCTACGGGCCTATTCGCCACCCGGAACCTGCACGGGTTGAAGTTAATTTTAAGTTAACTTACCATACCGGTTATGTGTTCAGCAATCCGCAAGTGCACTCAGAAACAGGACATCGGGTCAGGTCACTTTTCATACAAAGGTACATTGTACGAAGATATGTGCCCTATAAAAGTAGGTTAAATGGGACATCCGTGTCATCAAATTCAAATTTGATGAGGAAATGCTAGGTGATTAAAAGACGTCGATGCTCATCTATCAATGTCTAAATATTAAAACAAGAGGCTCCCAGGAGCCTAAATCGCTCACCTGGTCTTGATGTCAACCCTATATTTTGAAGAGCTAAATGAGCTGAACATTTAAGCAAGCAAAAGGTTTTTCTTTATCTACTATAGTTTTCATTCTATAGGCCAAAAACACGAAAAACCGTAATTTAGGGGCCGAACCCCTATAAGGGGTCATCTGACAACTTCAACCCTATGGAGACTTTTGTAGAGCTTTATGCGCTTAACATTTTAGCAAGCTACCTGCTATAGTTTTCATTCTATAGGCCAAAAACATGAAAAAGGTTATTTTAGGGGCCGTTACCCCTATTAAGGGTCATCAGACGACTTCTATCCTATGGAGACTTTTGTAGAGCTAAATGAGCTGAACATTTAAGCAAGCAACAGTTTTTCTCTATCTGCTATAGTTTTCTTTCTATAGGCCAAAAACATGAAAACATCATTTTAGGGGCCGTAATCCCTATAAGGGATCATCTGACAACTTGCACCCTATGGAGACTTTTGTACAGCTAAATTAGCTGAACATTTAAGCAAGCAACAGCTTCTCTCTATCTGCAATAGTTTTCATTCCATAGGCCAAAGACATGAAAAAACATTATTTCAGGGGCCGTAACCCCTATAAGAGGTCATCTTACAACTTCGACCCTATGTAGACTTTTGTAGAGCTAAATGAGCTGAACATTTAAGCAAGCAACAGCTTTTCTCTATCTGCAATAGTTTTCTTTCTATAGGCCGAAAACATGAAAAAACATCATTTTAGGGGCCGTAACCCCTATAAGGGATCATCTGACAACTTCAACCCTATGGAGACTTTTGTACAGCTAAATAAGCTAAACATTTAAGCAAGCAACAGCTTCTCTCTATCTGCAATAGTTTTCATTCCATAGGCCAAAAACATGAAAAAACATTATTTCAGGGGCCGTAACCCCTATAAGGGGTCATCTGACAACTTCAACCCTATGGAGACTTTTGTAGAGTTAGATGAGCTGAACATTTAAGCCAGCAACAGCTTTTCTCTTTTTACTAGTTTTCATTCTGTAGGTCCAAAACATTAACAAATATTATTTTAGTGGCTATAAACCCTTCATGGGGTCATCTGAAAACTTCGACCCTATGTAGACTTTTGTAGAGCTAACTGAACTGATCATTCAAGCAAGCAACAGCTTTTCTCTATCTGCAATAGTTTTCTTTCTATAGGCCAAAAACATGAAAAAACATCATTTTAGGGGCCGTTACTCCTATAAGGGATCATCTGACAACTTTAACCCTATGGAGACTTTTGTACAGCTTAATTAGCTGAACATTTAAGCAAGCAACAGCTTCTCTCTATCTGCAATAGTTTTCATTCCATAGGCCAAAAACATAAAAAAACATTATTTCAGGGTCCGTAACCCCTATAAGGGGTCATATGACAACTTCGATCCTGTGTAGACTCTTGTAGAGCTAAATGGACTGATCATTCAAGCGAGCAACAGCTTTTCTCTATCTGCTATAATTTTCATTCTATTGGCCAAAAACATGAAAAACTCCGTAACCCATATTAGGGTAATCTGACAAATTCGATTCTATTGAGACTTTTGAAGAGCTACATTTTTTTTGTAAATGAACCGAACATTATTTTAAGCAAGCAACAGCTTCTCTCTACCTGTTAAAGTTTTCCATCACAGGCCAAATACATGAAAGAACATTAGTTTAGGAACCGTAACCCCTATAAAGGGTCATCTGACAACTTCGACCCTACGGAGACTTTTGTAGAGCTTAATAAGCTGAACATTTAAGCAAGCAACAGCTTCTTTCTACCTGCTTTAATTTTCCATAGGCAAAAAGCATGAAAAAAAAGTTATGTTAGGGGCTATTACCCCTATAAGCGGTCATCTTACAATTTTGAACCTATGGAGACTTTAGCAGATCTACGCGAGCTGAACATTTAAGCAAGCAACAGCTTTTCTCTATCTGCAATAGTTTTCATACTATGAGGCAAAAACTTGAACAAATGATATCTTTCACCTTGAAGGGTCATCTGACAACTTCGACCAAATAGAGACGTTTGTAGAACTTTTCATCTTGAAGCAGCAATGTGGCATCAGATTTCATCTATCTCTTATACTTTTTGAATTACAAGCTATAAAGAGTAGTCAGACCAACCCTGGTCTATTTTTTTTTTAAATTAAATCAAAAATCGAAACACAACTTAAGTGCAGGACACCCTAATGATCAATCACACCAAGTTTCATTGAATTCTGTTCAGAAGTTTCAGAGGGGAAGATTATTGAAAAATTGTTAACAGACGACAGACGACGATGATGGACGCCCAATGATGGCAATAGCTCACATGGACCTTCGGTCAAGGTGAGCTAAAATGAGGGGGTCATCGGTCATTTAACATTTAAAAAAATGCATAAATTGTCATTTTTTTTGTTATGCTTGTTCTAAATTAGACAAAATATATTTATATATTAAAGGAACCTTAGTGAGCACGCTCACATACCCCATGCGTCCACATTTTAGACCGAGATTATCAATTTAGAGTTAGTAATAAAAAAGTCAGAGATATTGTCTTTTCAAGTCAGCTTGTTAAACAGGCAGTAGATAATTGACAGACCTGAATATGAATCTAATCATATGATGCCCCTACTTAAAGCTACATGATAAATATTAAATGCCTTCAATTGATGATGGCTGAAAAATCTACTACACAGGTTTTCGACCATGAAAATTTATTGAAAAACATTAAGTTGGCTTGTTTAACAATAAGTAGATAATAGACAGATCTGAAAATGAATCCCACCATATTGGACCTCTACCTGAAGCTTAATATTAAATGCCTACGATAGATGGTGGCTGAGAAATCTGTTACGAAAATCTTTATCACGGAGGACTGATGGACGGATGGACCAGTCAAATACATTATATCCTTCACAACTTCGATGCGTCAGGTATAAATATATAGTTTTTGTTTGCCAGCTAATTTGTCAATTGTATACAAAATATTAATAATTGTAAAAAAAGATTCTTAGTTTAATAGCCTCAAGACACCTTAACTGGATGCTAGTGGATCGACTTAAATACTGAAATTTAACATGATTTTTTACATGTCACACAACTAATCCTTTAAAACGTTCAGTGTCAACAAAAGTTGACAAGTGAATTGTGTCCGATCAAGAAATTTGCTAAATAGCACCCGGATGTTCAACAACCCTTCTTTGGGTTTCGACAACAGTATGACTCGTAAGATTCGTATGCAGGGGACTAAATAATTGTCCTATCCAACTCTGTTCCGAACACAGTCAAAGCTCACATACTTGATTGGCCCTTTTTCCTCAATAAAAATTAAAATACTAGGCTGAAAAAAAACAGTACGAAAAGAAAAGGAAATATCAAACCTATTTATAATAATAATACCTTTACCTTCATACATTCGACCTTTACTAGAATTATAGGATGCCAAGTTGTCGCCTCTCATATTTTAGGTCTGGCGTTTTACTTTGATTTTGACGTATTTTCGCCCTTCTCCATCTCTACCTAACTGAAAATCGTCTTTTTGAACTTCTCTCAGGTTTTCCCTTCCTCTGTTGCAGAAATAGTACAAATATTCGAATAGTGTTCTTCTCTGTAAAGATTCTGGAGTGTCACGAGAAAATTGGTCATGGCTATAACTGTGATGAAATATTTCTTCCCTCATAATATTTGTTCCAGGGAAATTTTATTATGTAATAATTTTTCCATAGGGAAATATTTGTATGTAATATTTTTACCATAGCTATAATAAAATAACCATGTAGGCGGTAAAAATATCAAATTCTAATATTTCCATGTGGAAAAAAATATTACATGATAAATTTTCCTAATACAAATTTTCATGTTTACAAGGAATTTTTAAGAAGGACCTATACTCAACACAAAAGGAAATATATATTTTAGGAAAGTTTACTATGTAATATTTGTTCCATATTACCCTAGATACTGCATGAAAAAGAGAAAAAAAGACGTTTTAAAGTGACGAAATAAATATACAAATATGTTTCCATTACTTTATGTATTGAATAGTGGCATGGACATTAAATCAATATAGATTTTCATACATTTTAATGGATCTTTATGACAGACAAATATTGAATCATTTTAAACTATTTCTTGTAATAAGGTTATTAAATCAGTAATGAAAACACTTTTTAAACATTTTCCTATTGATTATTGGAAAATATTCATAAATGCTGTCCCTCCTACGCCTATTTGTAAATGTTCACTGTCTTTTTGGACGGCCTTTGTCATTTTCATCCTGTAAAGGTGATGGAAAATTTAACATTTCTTCAATATTTATATCAAATTGAATACCAGGATCATTTGAAACAAATGAAGATTGTGTGATAAAAATGTCTTCTTGTAATTGATCATCATTTTTGTCATCTATGTTTTGTTCATTGTCAGTTTTGTCATGATCACTTGTTTTATCTTCATTCTTATCACTATTGTTGTTTTCATCTTCAAGTCCTTCAAGTCCGTCACGTTGCAAAAGATCGATTAAGTGTTGGTCAAAGCCGGAAAGGATGACATTACAAAACTCTATGTCAAACCAACATCTGTGTTCATCTGAGAGATAGAAATCCCGTATTTGTAAACAAATGATGACAACAACCTGGGAGCAACGTACCCCTGTGTTAACAATTTGCTTGTCAGCCGTGTAGCTCTATCAGGGAAGTCGTTGTACTCCCCACATGCTCTGGAATAACGAATAGGCCCGCAGCAGCGCTAAGCCTGTCGGTAAGAGTCCACTAAAGAGCGCTCAGAAACGTGACATCGGGTCAGGCCGCTTTGACCACAAAGCGACTGGGATGTGTGCCCCAGGTGGTTGAATGGGGCAGCCCTGATATCGAGAGATGCGGGGTCGTCAGGCGATAATGCAGAAAACCTGACCGCAAACCATAGTGGTGCGTCGTGTTGGGAAAAATGTCACGTTCCTCGCACGTTAAAGAACCCTGCTGCAGGTCTCGGTAAGAGTAGGACCCGTAGGATCCCCATGCAGGAGGCTAAATTCCCCGTCCCTACCCATCACTCCTTTTTTCCAGTGGCAGTCAAAACTCTCCTTCTCGATTGGCCTTGTGTCCCCATTTCCTCCACTTCATCATCATTTCATGTTCATTGTATCACCACTTTTATGTTCATCTCCCGGATATAGCCGAAATCGTGCTGCTTGGGAGTAAAGCAATAACTAACTAACTAACTAAACAAGGGTGAATAAAAAATTCCACAAATTAAAAAGCTCAAGAGCTCCGTTTTCGAAGGAACCCAGCTTATAGTACACAGGCGTTTATGATCACCAATGAACTGATAAACTTTTAGGAAGATATTAGGTAAAATTATTAATCAATTTTACCGGGATTCGGGATTCTTTCATTTTAAAGTCGGGATGACGGGATTTTGTAAAGATAAGTTCGGGGTTCGGGATCAGACCCCCTCCTCCTCCTTCCCCCTCTTATAAAAATTTCACGAAAATACATCCCCGTGCGGGGCCCGGGTGGCGAATAGGCCCGCAGCAGAGCCTAGCTTGTCGTAAGAGGCGACTAAGGGTCTTGGGATTCTGACGTCGGGTCAGTGCTCAGCCCACAGAGCGACCAAGTGTGTACCCTAGGTGGCTGAATAGGGTAGCCCTCGTCCGCGGGGGTTGTCAGGTCTATAATACGGAAACCCTGACCGCCGACCATAGTGGGCCAACGTGTGTGGAGAGTGCCACGCTTCATGCACGTAAAAGACCCCTTTGTGGACCGCCCAGTAGTGCACCACATAGGCTAAATTTTCCGACCCTACCCACCTCTCCCCTTTTTCCTGTGGTTCTTCAAAATTTACCGGTCCTTTGTTTCCCACCCCATCCCCATATTTCATTTATCATCATCATTTCATGTTCATTTTATCATCCTTTTCATGTTCATCGCCTGTAAATAACCTATATAGCGTTGCACGGGCGTAAAACACCAACTCACTCACTCACTCACGAAAATACACATGTCAAATGGTAACATAAGGCGGAGCTTAATACGTTAAGGCGGGGCTTAATGACGTCAGAGGGCGAAAAGTTGTTGCGAGGGCAATAGTTCGGAAACAATTGACCGATCAAATTGTTCCAAGCTAGCAAACGAAAAAAAAGTGAAACTATTGTATAAGCATTTATTAGAAAAACATTACTGAGGTATAGAATGTAATAATTGGAATTATATTTGTCTTCTGGGAGGACTGTTGATATATATACTAGTACTATTTTTGATCATCATTTTTATTGAACAAATAGAGCCTGTCACCACGCCCACATACTTATGTTTAAATAGATGTAGATTTGAGCTCTGAAATTGTTGATTTGATAGATAAGAATATAATATTTTCTTTAAACTTGCGATGACTTTATAGTCTTGTTGCCTGGGGGTTACAGACATATAGAAATCACTATTAATATTGCATTTAATGGTCCTTACTTGGTCAGTTCAGAAGGTGCGAATCTATTGAGCCCAAACTGTTTAGAGTAACAAACTGTGTTCATTAGTATTGAAAAAAATCACTTGCTCGCTACAATACAAATAACGAAACGGGTATAAAACTTGTAATATGGTTATGTTGTATATGCATACTTCGAAGAATAGCCTCTCATCAGCAGCATTTGTATCCAAACATTGGAAGGTCAAAACCCAAAAATATTGAACAACGAAAAGTACTCGAAATCAAAAAAGTTCGAACAGGGAAGCCAAATCCGGCACCAAGGATGTCGACCATATGCAGTACAAGAAAAGAAACCTGCAGGTGCTTTTACCAAATTTGGATTCAACAAACGGAAATTTCAACGACAAAATATTATAAGATTTAATTGGTAAATTCGTGTCAGACAAGTCTGCACGATCAGGCTTGTGATTACCCTCGCGGACCTCTTGTCAACCAGCAGCGGTTATCCAGTTTTAGACCGTGTTTATGTTAAACAAGAGGCTCCCAAGAGCCTGAATCGCTCACCTGATATTTGTAGATATTATTGTGCTTAACCATATGCGATTTAAATTTATGAAATATCTTGGTTAGTTTTCAAGATATTGGGCTTAATAAGTGCAAATTTGGCAAAAATTAGGAAAAAGAACAATAACTCCCACATCAGCAGTCCGATCTTTTCCGAAATTTCAGGACAGGTAAATCTTATTATGCTGATCACTTTTGATTCTTGCACAATTTTGATATCTGAAACCAGTTTTGAGTTATTAGCAAAAAAATGAAATTTGCCCCTATGTTCTATTTTTAGCCATGGTGGCAATGTTTTTTTACGAATCAAAAATCTGAACGATAGAGTTGTAGCATATAAGCTATCAAACAGTGTGCCATGTTAAGATGCAGTTGGTCTTACTGTTTCAGACAAGTCGGGGGGGGGGGGGTGAAAGTAATATATTGACGCTTTAAGGGCCATAACTCCTAAAAAAAATGGTTCTACAGCTTTGACCTAAGTACATGAATTGTAGGTCTTGATGTGCTTAATCATATGCAATTTGAATTTTTGAAATATCTTGTAATAGTGTTCAAGATATAGGGCTAAATAAGTGAAAAATTTTGAAAAAATCCAGAAAAAGGGCAATAACTCCTATGTCGGTTGGATCTTCCTGAAAATTTCGTCCCGTGCGGGGCCCGGGTGGCGTATAGGCCCGCAGCAGAGCCTAGCTTGTCGTAAGAGGCGACTAAGGGTCTTGGGATTCTGACGTCGGGTCAGTGCTCAGCCCACAGAGCGACCAAGTGTGTACCCTAGGTGGCTGAATAGGGTAGCCCTCGTCCGCGGGGGTTGTCAGGTCTATAATACGGAAACCCTGACCGCCGACCATAGTGGGCCAACGTGTGTGGAGAGTGCCACGCTTCATGCACGTAAAAGACCCCTTTGTGGACCGCCCAGTAGTGCACCACATAGGCTAAATTTTCCGCCCCTACCCATCTCTCCCCTTTTCCTGTGGTTCTTCAAAATTTACCGTTCCTTTGTGTCCCACCCCATCCCCATATTTCATTTATCATCATCATTTCATGTTCATTTTATCATCCTTTTCATGTTCATCGCCTGTAAATAACCTATATAGCGTTGCACGGGCGTAAAACACCAACTCACTCACTCACTCCTGAAAATTTCATGGCAGGTAGATCTTGAGATGCGAATCACTTTTGTATCCTATCATAATTTTGATATCTGTTACCGTTTTTGAGTTATTTGAAAAAAAACTGTAATTTGACCCCTATGTTCTATGCGGGGCCCGGGTGGCGAATAGGCCCGCAGCAGAGCCTAGCTTGTCGTAAGAGGCGACTAAGGGTCTTGGGATTCTGACGTCGGGTCAGTGCTCAGCCCACAGAGCGACCAAGTGTGTACCCTAGGTGGCTGAATAGGGTGGCCCTCGTCCGCGGGGGTTGTCAGGTCTATAATACGGAAACCCTGACCGCCGACCATAGTGGGCCAACGTGTGTGGAGAGTGCCACGCTTCATGCACGTAAAAGACCCCTTTGTGGACCGCCCAGTAGTGCACCACATAGGCTAAATTTTCCGCCCCTACCCACTTCTCCCCTTTTCCTGTGGTTCTTCAAAATTTACCGGTCCTTTGTTGCCCATCCCACCCCCATATTTCATTTATCATTATCGTTTCATGTTCATTTTATCACCCTTTTCATGTTCATCGCCTGTAAATAACCTATATAGCGTTGCACGGGCGTAAAACACCAACTCACTCACTCACTCACTCTATTTTAAGCCATAGAGGCCATATATTTTGACGAATCAAAAATCCGAACGATAGAATTGTAGCATTAATGCTATCAAACAACTGTGCCAAATTTGGTTGAAGTTGGATGTATGGTGTCAGACAAGTTAATCTTTGAAATTCAGGGTAAAAGTAATGAAAAATGGTAAATTTTGACGCTTTAAGGGCCATAACCCCTAAAAGAAATGGTTCTACAGCTTTGACCTAATTACATGAATTGTAGATCTTGATGTGCTTAATCATATGCAATTTGAATTTTTAACATATCTTGTATAGTTGTCAAGATATAGGGCTAAATAAGTGCAAAATTTTGAAAAAATCCAGAAAAAGGGCAATAACTCCTACATCGGTTGTTATATCTTCTTGAAAATTTCAGGGCAGGTAGATCTTGAGATGCTGATCACTTTTACCCTATGCCAGAATTTTGATATCTGTTACCGTTTTTGAGTTATTTGCAAAAAACTGCAATTTACCCCTATGTTCTATTTTTAGCCATGGCGGCCATGTTTTTCAACAAATCAAAAATCCCCACGCTAGTTTTATACTACCTATGCTAATTAACAACTGTGCCAAATTTAAAAGCCATTGGACTTATGGTGTTAGAGGAGTTAACGTTTGAAAAATGTTAACGACGACGGACGCCAAGTGATGGCAATAGCTCACATGGACCTTTGGTCCAGGTGAGCTAAAAATGAATGAATGTCATATTATTGAATTGAGCCCGGTTGGAGAAGTACTGTTACAATGACTGGTCTGATAAGAATAGTCACAACTTTATGATTGGTTAACGACCAGTAATAAAAAAAACTGTCGCAAGTATTCTTTGACCAGTCATGAGGTAACGCAAATTTACTTGAATGGCCTGCAAAAGCAGATATGGGCAGACATGGAAAGCAGCCGCAAAGTTAACTTTTGTACAGGTTATGTTTACAAATCTGTAATTATTTTGAACTTTTGGGTAGTAAAACTTATTAGAAAACAAGAGGCTTACATGAGCCTGAATCGCTTACCTGGTCTTGATTTCAACCCTATGAAGAACTTAGGAGAGCTAAATAAGCTGAAGATTTAAGCAAGCAACAGCATTTCTCTATCTGCAATAGTTTTGATTCTATAGGCCAAAAACACTATTTTTCGCCTCTAAGGGCTGTAACCCCTATAAAAGGTCATCTGACAATTTCGACCCTATTAAGACTTTTGTAGAGCTAAATGAGCTGAACATTTAAGCAAGCAACAGCTTTTCTCCATCTGCAATAGTTTTCATTCTACATGTATAGGCCAAAAACCATGAAAAAACGTTTTTTTTAACCTTCAAGGGGCTGTTACCCCTTTAGTCATCTTCCAACCTCGACCAAATGGAGACTTTTGTAGAAGCAGTAAGGTGGCATCATATTTCATCTATCTCTTTAACTTTTTGATTTACAACCCAAAAACAGTAGTCTGACCCCCTCCATGGTCTATTTTTAGTAACGGCGGCCATGTTTTGACAGATCAAAAAATGAAACATAAGTTTGGTGCAGAATAACCAAAGAATCATTCATACCAAGTTTCATTAAATTCTGTTCAGTAGTTTCAGTGGAGAACATTTTGAAAAACTGTAAACAGACGACGAGGACGGACACAAATTGCAACTGATGCTAATAGTAAATTGAAGAGTAATTTTTCAAGAGCTTTTATTCATAATGAAGCAAAAGTTTAAGACGGAAGATTTTATCTTTAAAAGAACAATCCCAATACATAGATTTATTAAGAAATTAGTTTGTTATATCACATTTACTTTTAAAGAAAATCACAAGGAGAACAAAAACCCCGTGCGGGTTCCGGGTGGCGAATAGGCCCGCAGCAGCGCTAAGCTTGTCGGTAAAAATCCACTAAAGAGCGCTCAGAAACCTGACATCGGGTCAGGCCGCTTTGCCCACAAAGCGACTGGGATGTATGCCCCAGGTGGTCGAATGGGGCATACATCCCAGTCGCTTTGTGCCCCAGGTGGTTGAATGGGGCAGCCCTGACATCGAGAGATACGGGGTCGTCAGGCGATAATGCTGAAAACCTGACCGCAAACCATAGTGGTGCACCGTGATGGGAAAAATGTCACGTTCCTCGCACGTTAAAGAACCCTGCTGCAGGTCTCGTAGAGTAGGACCCGTAGGATCCCCATGCAGGAGGCTAAATTTCCCGTCCCTACCCATCACTCTTTTTTCCAGTGGCAGTCAAAACTCCTACCCGATTGGCCTTGTGTCCCCATTTCCTCCACTTCATCATCATTTCATGTTCATTGTATCACAACTTTCATGTTCATCTCCCGGATATAGCCGAAATCGTGCTGCTTGGGAGTAAAGCAATAACTAACTAACTAAGGAGAACAAAATCAACTTACTTAATTTATTAATCAATAATTATGCATCAATGATTTTACAACACAAGAAAGGTACATTTTCATTTTAGACATGCAAGCCTTTGCAAGCTTGTTAAAAAAAACAACAATCAAGGGTTGAAGAAATAGTTTAACCCGCGACTATCTCTGAATGAAAACATGAGCTTTTGAAGAAAACGTTAAAATTTGAAATGACGCAAGAACTCATTTTACATTAAACTACCATCCGGTGATAACTTGCGAGTGCAATTGTAACCACCATTTATATGAGCAAGAAGCATCGAACAACACTAATTTACATGGTAGACATGCTTAGTGATGAACATTTTTTTTGATGTGCCGAATTTTGTTGTGTTCATTTTCCGTTTTTCAATACTTTTTTTTTTTTTTTTGGTTTTCATGGACCATAGACCATGCATTGGCAACCAATTGATTCTTAATTATTGCATATTGGCCATGATCTTACTTGTAATGACTGATAAGTTACTAGCTTGGCAATGATTGATTGTTATCTGCTTTTTGTCCTGTTTGCATTATTTCGGTCATCATCAGGACAAAAACAAATTACAGAATATTAATACAATTTTGAGGTGGAACACAACCAAAATATTAAAGATAGAAAAAAATTAAAAAAGAATAAAAACAGTTAATTCGAAGAATAAAAAATTAAATATTATTTATGGTAACAAATTAGATAATCTATTCGCTATTTATAAAAAGAAGTTAATGATTGGGATTACTTGTCAAGAACAAAAAAAAGCCTACGACTTTGAATACCGTTCAACTTCTTTAACCCAACTTTATAGTGGTGTTGTTTTGGATGCTGCCGCACAAAGATTGTATATGGGGTAATTATATATGCAAGCCAAAATTCACGTTAATTTTGAAAAGTTACGATTGTCTACAAAGTCATGTAGCTGTTCCTTATCATTAAGCTACAGTGCTGCTTTTAAAATGGAATGAAGTCTCTTAAGCTGCAGTGCTGCTTTTAAAATGGAATGAAGTCTCTTAATGGACAGTTCCTGGCTCACGTTCAAGAAAAACCATTAAAACGATTTACTCTGCAGAGTAATTTCCAGACTTCTCACTTGTTTCAATGGAAGAAAACCGAAACTTTAAGCCTTTTGAGCATTTTGTTCTATATGTGAGCATATGCTAGCAAACACCTTTTATCTTTAGTCCACTGTGCTTTGGACATTTTCCACGGGTTATTTTCTAGGTTTATACTTTAATTCGTTTACTTATTATAAACGTAATGTTTACATTATTCTTTGAAAAATAAGAAAAACAAGTGTCCTTCAAACATTATGCTGAATATCATCATCTGACTTAAAATTGGTAAATCAACTTAATAAATTGATTATATTTGTTTCAACCAATATGAATAGATGTAAAATACAGCCTAATTGTCCACCCAGCCTATTTGTTTAAAGAATTCACTCCAATCGTTACTAATTTCAAATCATCAATTAATGGAGTCATTGTATATTGCTAATGATAATACAATGTAAAATATAGGACACTACTTTACGACCGTCAATTAAAATTAAAATATACAATTAAGCCGCAACAATATTATATTGGGTTTCGATACACAAATAGTTCTTAAACTCCAATGTACTACAAAATACCATATGTATGCAACTACTTTCACAATGGAGAAGGGGAAAACAGGCTGAAAAATAAACGTGACCATTTTCATTATTTGGATATTATGCAAGTATGGAAATTGTCAGTCTTATAATGACACGAAAACATTGTATACAAATCTATTGACAAACTACAAGAGACAACTAGTGCCACACGATCCTACCAGTCCACTAGAAGTTAAAATTAACTGCTATCTTAATTCTATTAACCATTTTCATGAAGTTGAAGAAACGCTTTCTTTGACAACCACCTTCTTATTAGTATGGAAAGATACATCATTATCATGGACACCTTCTACATACAATTACTTGTACAGCATGTACGTCAAACCTATTGACTTGTGGATCCCGGACCTGTTTGTGATAAACAGGGTTGATAAAGTTGAGCCGGTAGGAACGGGTGATACCTTCTTTGCTACATTAACAAATGATGGAACTATGTATTACAATCCCGGTACCGTTATGGATGCAAAATGTAAAACTGACATTTCGAAATTCCCATACGATTCGCAGTCATGCACTCTTAGCATCATAGCATGGGGAATAAACATGAATGCGCTTTATTTTACACCTCTGTCAAGGGAAGTAGATAAATCATATTTCTGTGAAAACTCAGATTGGGACCTCGTAGAATCAGCCACTGTCAATTCATCTGTTGGGCTGTATTCGAAGTATGATGTGCGCTTAAAAATTAAACGTGCGCCCATGTATTACACCATGATGGTTGTGTTGCCTACGATTTTATTCGCCATATTGAATCCTCTAGTATTCGTTCTCCCAGTCGACTCCGGCGAACGGATCGGTCTATCGATGACCATTTTGCTGTCGTATGCCATCTTTTTGACGTTAGTATCCGCCTCTATACCAGCCTCATCCAACCCTATGTGCCTATTACTAATCATCATGATAATTATTATAACTGTCAGTGGAATGATAGTATTCACGTCTATCTTCGTTGTCAAAGTTTATCACCTTAACGATACAAGTTCCCTTCCGTCCTGTATTGTAAAGCTTACAGCCTGGGTAGAGAAAGGAAGTTCGAACAAAGTCAAACCTTCAGTGGACCAAAAATCAGTTTCAATCACAGGGAAAGAGGCAGCATCCCTGTTGGATAAAATAGCATTATTTGTTTTTTATTTTATTATATTCGTGGTTATTATTGCTTATTTCATATATGTTTTTGTATAGATCTATTAATAAAAACTAGAAAAGGGCGATTTCAAAAATATGTCTTTACCTTTAAATTGTCATTTACTGTCTGTAAAGGGTAGTCTGGAGAACGGATATTTTGCATTTATTTTTTTTCAATGTATTTCTCACCTTATTAATTTACACCATCGTGTTCCTCTCATAAAAACGTAACAGAATATGTTACTTTCAATAAATTTGACTGACATTGAATGAAAAAAAACAACTTTTTTTTATTTGCATAGGACGTTACGCACGTTATTGCGTCAATGTATAAATATTGAATGTCCCTGATTAAATAATGTCTTTTACAGGCTTTCAATACAATGAATATATTATTGTATATTTGTTCTGGACTTACACTGCTTTACTAAGTTTTAATATTGTTTTACCAAGTTTCACATTGCTTAAGCAAGTTTCCAATTGTTTACAAAGTTTCAATAATGCTTTATCAAGTTTCATTTAATTTGAAATAAAATCAATATGCACATGGGTGCAAAAGCCGAGTTGCCATATTTTATTTACCAAAACTTTCCTTGTCTTAATTTTAAGATTTAACATAATTGGTTATTAGATAGTAGTAATCTCTTTCAATCTTGCATAAAAATGTTTGCAAACTCAACTGTCCATAAGAAGTAACCCCTTCTAATCTCGCATGAAAAATTTTGTGAATTCAACCGTCCATATACATGTACAGTGTAGTTTGCAACATTATGCCAAAACTTAATAAAATCGATTGAGAACTTTTCGAGTAATTGTCCTGAAACCATGTTTTTCTGCAGCTCTGCCCTTGATCCTTGAACAAAATTACCCCAAAATCATTAGCGTTTCTCCTCTTATAATTGGTAACAACATTACAAAGTTTCATTAAAATCTGTTGACAACTTTTTGAGTAATTGACCAGAAACTGCTTTTTTAAGTAAATTTCAAATATTTTTCTGTTGCTGTGACCTTGACCTTGAATGGATTTACCCCAAAATCAATAGGGTTTCTTCTCTTATGGTATGTAACAATATCCTAAAGTTTCATTAAAATCAGTTGAAAACTTTTTGAGTTATGGTCTGAAAACCACTAATTCAAGAAATTTTCTAACTTTTTCTCTGTCACTGTGACCTTGACCTTGAACAGATTTACCCCAAAATCAATAGGGTTCCTCCCCTTATAGTATGTAACAATATCCCAAACTTTCAATAAAATCGGTTGAAAACTTTTTGAGTAATGGTCCGGAAACAACTAATTCAAGAAATTTTCTAACATTTTTCTGTCACTGTGACCTTGACCTTGAACGGATTTACCCCAAAATGAATAGGGTTCCTCCTCTTATGGTATGTAACAATATCCCAAACTTTCAATAAAATCAGTTGAAAACTTTTTGAGTTATGGGCCGGAAACCATTAATTCAAGAAATTTTCTAAGGTTTTTCTGTCGCTGTGACCTTGAACGGATTTACCTTAAAATCGATAGGGTTCCTCCTCTTATGGTATGTAACAATATCCCAAAGTTTCATTAAAATCGATTCACAACTTTTTGAGTTATGGTCCGGAAACCAATTGTTGACGCAAGCCCGCCCGCCCAGCCGCCCGCCATCATCATCACAATAGCCGAGTTCAACTTCGTTGCAACTCGGCTAAAAATTGCGATGTTTGGTCAGACACAGTTATAACACCTAACATTGCAAGTTTATTCATTGCATCCAATGCTTTTCGTCATATGGCCAATATAGTATTTGTAAATAAAACAAACAAATTAGTTTTGGCTGCTTATTTGTCATGGCATTTAATGCATAAACAACAACAACATTATTGTCAACATTTACAACTCGTTGACGCTTGGTCACTGAAGGATTCCAGTCAGCATAAAAATTTTGAGGCTGCGAGGTTATCCAGAGCAGCAAATTGATAAATTCCGCACAACAGTTTGTTATTTGCCATGACGATGATAGACAAAGTCCGGAAAGTATACTGAAGGTTGATCCCGTCAGCATAATATCCAAGTGTTGAATCAAAATCAAAAAACCAAGGATGAAAGTCTACTGAAGGTTCTTCCAGTCAGAAGTATTAATGTTCCAAAATTCACCAAATTCCATAACCTCTACGTAACACATGGAGACTGCTACTACCATTCTACAAAATAAACTCAAAAGCAGAAAAATGTTCATTTTCAGGGGGTAAGGGATATGGGAGGGTTTCGTTTAAACAGCAGTCTTTTTCAATCTGACAAAACGTGCACTGACACGATGAGTTTATATAGGGTTAAATACTAGAACGCAACACGAAGCTCGTGGCTACTTTTGGCGCGAAAGCTCGCTAATCGTTAACATGTAAATTTAAAGTTCATGACCTATTGATGAGGAATATGAATTGAACAAATACAATAAATGAATTTAATTAAAATTGAATTAAATTTCATTAAACCTGCATATTGTTATAATCGCAAAAGCATGACCTTTTTAAATATTATCTTACCGATTTTGTGCGTTTACAATAAATTGTGCAAAATATGTAAAAACTCCGTAAATTCATGAAAAAAACGCATGTCCGGCGTAACATAACTTCCGCCATCCGAACTAACAAAACGGTCTGGCGGTCTTGTTCCAAGTCTGAACTTTGTGAAATTTTGCAGAAAGCAATTACGTCACATATTGTTTGTGACGTCATTCTAAAAATAGCGTTTGCAAAAGATAAAAAAGCGATTTTCAAGAAAAATGGAACACGTAGATTTTGGGCAGATTTCGCTGAGTGGTGAGTTAGTAAATTTCAGCGGGTTTTTTGAGAGATAAGTAAAATATTGTTTCCGCGATTGTTGGCCTTAAGCTAAAGTTCATTTATTCAGCAACTTTATTTGGGAATGACAAACATTTTGAATAAAAAACATCTACGTAGTATCATTCTAAAAAAGTCCCACAATTTGTCCAAAGCTTTTTTTTGCGGTTTAAAAGAAAATATTAAAATTCAAAAAATATTTCAGGAAGAACAATTACTCAGTTCGTTAAAATGAAATTATTTTCAGGTTGTTCCCATATTTATGAAAAATATTTGTCAAAATGAACCTTTTATCATTTCAATAAAGTGGAAATCTATGCAGAAGCAAAAGTCCCACGATTTGTCCAACTCGCAGTTTTTTAACGTTGCTAACGCTAAAACGTTATAAGCGTGAATTCTAAAAGTGATTCATGAAGTTTACACTGGCAAGAATTATAAAAAGAACTGAAATGTCTTACATGTTCTTTTTATCTATAGAAAAACAAATCAAAATCAAACCCGAACTAATAAATGTATAAATATTTACTAAATTTTATATAATTTTAGATCAACTAAATTTGTCAAATCCATCTGAGCAAAATACTACAAAGAGTTAAAAAGGTTAAAACGGAAAGAAATAAAGAAAAAAAGTTACGAAAAACATGCAAGCAAAATTAATGAAAAAAGAAGAAATCCAAAACAAAAGATTACAAGTAGCGCACGGTACAAAAGAGATCAACGTCAAAAGATTAAGGATAAGAAAGAGAAACAAAAACAATATAAACGTAAATACCGCGAAAAAGTAAAAACACGCAAAG
The DNA here is from genome assembly GCA_963971305.1 of Arcuatula senhousia. Taxonomy (NCBI): domain Eukaryota; kingdom Metazoa; phylum Mollusca; class Bivalvia; order Mytilida; family Mytilidae; genus Arcuatula; species Arcuatula senhousia. The sequence continues at coordinate 29,053,675 of OZ020307.1, read as the reverse complement.
ATAATGAGGCAGAGCAGGTTGATGCTATGAAACTTTTTAGTAATAAAATGGCAAAATGCAGAGCTTTAAAGAAATTAAAAACGCATTACCGGCCATCCCGGAAAAGAAAACACTCATTCTTGAAAAATACATAGACAGCTCGCCTACAGCTAAACTTGTGTTTCAAAAAAGAGACAAATCGATCTCTGATAAGGTTTTGGACAATATTAAAGACTTCGTTGCCCATTCAAACAAAAAACGAAACGCAGATGCGCGTAATGTAATGAACATATTATCAGCCTCCATTAGCGGCGAAAAATTTGATAAAGGAGACAAAAAGAAAGTTGCGCAGAAAATAGGGCTTCAACCTCGTCGCTTGTCCGGCGGCCATAGGATCCGGACATCAGTTCTTAAATCTGAAAAGTCTTGTTTTCAGTACACCATAAGAAAGACTCGTTCTGATGCAACCGCAGCGGAAACAAAACAACTTGTTTATAACTTTTGGGTTTCACCAAATATATCTCGCACTAGTCCAAATAAAAATGATATCAAACGATCAAGAATAGGTCCTAAAGAATATGTTTCGCACCAAGTTCATCTGTTAGAAAAAACACAAACCGAAGTTTTCCTGGACTTTAAATCAAAATATCCAGATTAACAAATGTCACAACGGTTATTTGAGAGTTATAAGCCGTTTTTTGTTACATCTGTTAGACAAAAAGACCGTAACACTTGTTGCTGCAGACAACACATTGAAATGCGTTCTATTTTTAAAAAGTGTATGGAATTTAGGAAAAGATTGAGTATTGATGATCAGTATCCAGTTTATGACCATTTACATGAAATATGTTCGGAAACACTTTGCGATAGTATACAACCAAAAGCGGAGTGTTTAAATCGTTCATGCGAAAGTTGCGGGGTATCAAGATTACATTTTCATCCGAATGAATTAGACATTTCGGTTAGTGCACCAGAAGTAAAATGGGAAAAGTTTGAATACATGAAAATAAATCTTAAGAATAAAAAAACTCGAAATAAACTCGTGCTTACAACAAAAACGACAAAACCGGGTGAGATGTTTGATCATTTGAAAACATTACTTGAGACATTTCCGGCTCATCAACATAGAGCAAACTGGCAAACTGAACAGTATCGAAATCTTTTACAGAATCTATCAATAGATCACGCCATTTGCATTCATGACTATTCTGAGAATTATCGCTGCTCTGATAGAACTGAAATACAGTCAGCCTATTTCCAAAGGACTGAAGTTAGCATTCATGTATCAATATTGCACAGACATGCAATTCTTGAGGTAGACGGCATTGACGGCATACCCGAATCTCAAGTCATTGTAAATGAGCAATTTTTCGTTATAAGCCCTGACCTTGATCACGATCGCATGGAAAAGGTCCCCATGATGCTGCTGGTGGATTTCTGAAGCATCAGGCTGACTTTGCTGTTCTAAGGGGAAAAAGTATTATTCAAAGTGCACACGATTTGTTTATTTTTGCTACAAAAAACCTTGCAAATCCACAAAGTGGTATTTATAAAAGGAGAATATTCAGGTACATTAATGAGATTCCTCGTCTTGAAAGAACCAATTACAAAGCTATAGATAAGAATAGAAAAATACATCAAATTATTGCCTCAAACGCCGATGAATGTCTTCAAATTCGTGACTTATCGTGTTACAATTGTGATGAATGCTTCAGTGGTTGCATCAGAAATTGTGAAAACGTATCTTCTGTCGGTAAGGTGACAAGAGTTAAAATAATACAAACTGATATCAAAGTCCCGACATAAACGACGAAAGTGAGAGTGAAACATTAGAGAATCTTATTGAAAAAGATATGGTTATTGCTATTTTAGCAGATGATCCGTATTTTGAATACTTTTTACTAAAAGTGACAACCCCTCCTCATACCATTCAAGAAAACATTTCAGACGACTGGGGTAACTCTTTCAACCGAGGCGCCAAAATAGTAAAAGGTCTTTATTACGACAGGTTGGGAGGTGACCCTTTTCTATACAGGCTTATTCCACGTAAAATTGCAGTTTGTTATTCAGCCGCTATCCGCTATATCTGTGCTGAAATAGGGTGTGACAAAAAAATCACAGTGCCTGAAGAGTTACATTTAGATATTTTACAGAACTTATAAAATAAAATGTATATCTATATGATTAAAACAATTATGGTGATATATTTTGTATCATGATAGAACAAATAGCAAAAATTTACGTACATGACTAAAGGGGAATTTGAGTCTCAAAGTCTATAAAAACAAATAAAAACTGAGGTAGACGTATCACATTAAAAAAAAAAACACCACACACACACAAACAGAAAAGACGATTAAATGTAATAAAAACAAGAAGTTCCGTCAAAATCAAAGGTGAACTTAGGTTCTTCTAAGATGAGGGTCGGGAAGACCTTTTCCGGGACGCCGGGATTGGCCATTTTATTTAACGGGAATTCGGGAAAAGCGACTAGCGGGACACGGGAACCTGCATTTTATTTTTTGGGATGCGGGATCGGTAGTTTTTATCATCCGGGAAAATGGGATTATAAAAATATTTTGACGGGAATTCGGGACGGGACCCCCTCTTCCCCTCCCCCTAAGATGAGCAGATCCTGAGAACCGAACACAATGGTATGTTTTTGCTATCTAAAAATTGCATAAAAAGATTATTTTCATCATGATTGTTTTAGAAAACATAAAAACAAAATAAAAAAATACTATGAACAATGAATAAGGTTGTGATTCAATGTTCAACTTATTCTTGACCTTTTTCAGTAGCCGGAAGACAAACACGTCGATCTTTTGCAATCTAAAGTCTAAAGGGTTATTGAATAAGTTCTAGTATCCGTATATCTTTATTTTAAGTCGCAATTTGAACTTAGCAACAAAATTCCCATTTTTATCAAACAGCATCAAGTAACCCCACTACAAGGTAAAACATACGCATACATAAAAATATCAAACGTTAGAAAAAAGAAAAGAAAACGTCGAAATCTGACGTTACCGTAGAGGACGCAATAACGTGCGTAACGTAATAGGCGCTCCTCTTTATATTTGCATGGAAAAGTCCATTATTTGAAAAGGAATGTTTTTAGTATAACATGCTTGATGCTGATTTTTGTTCCTGATCATTTCAATTAAATTTGTTTTTTTCTAAAGAGTTGTTGTTTGTTTGTTTATTTTCCCATCAGTCCTAAATTTATTGTTGTTTTATTCGTGCATGTTCTGTTCTGGTATAAACCTCCGTTATGTCGGAGCACTCCCACTTTGGGATTATAACGATTTAAAATGTCACAAAAAGCACTAAAACGTAAAATGACGATACTATGTACAATGTTATACGTATACTTGAGGAATGTAGATTGTGGAATTCCCTGCCAGGGCTGTCATGGTTTGCAAGAATATATGGTGCAAAAGTTTTGAATTCCATGCGTATTGCAATTTGTCACAGACAAGCATATCTAGATGGGTTAGGTTTGTATTATATTGATTATGAGACAATGTTTTGTTGTATAAGGACAATAATAAATATATTAAAAATACAAATTTTCAAACATCAAAATTAATTATTACATTAATATCCCATGATTTAACAATTTATAAAAAAAAATATTAATATAAAATTTAGCAAACACATTTTTCATAATTAATCGATATCACTATGAAAATTTGAACCACTTCATCATAAAATCACATTATATACTTATACTTATTCATGTTACAAGGATAAAAATGAGTATTTTATATTATATAAAAGAGTAGTTTTAATAAAGTAGATACATGTAAATATATTTCCTAGTTTGTTTGGAATAATAATAATGAACAATAAAAAAAAGAATGATATCACAGTCAGTCAATACAATTAAAATATCACAGAATATTACAGCCAAAAATAAATTAACCAACAAGAATATGTCCAAAAGACATAATGTCCCATCTTCCAACATTTTATTAATAGTCCAGTCGATTTGTGCAGATTTTTGGCGAAATTGCACAAAGTGTGGTAAAAGCATGAAATTTAGCATGGTGGTAGAACAGCATACTTAACAATAAAAGCTATGGACCCAACTCGAAAATTCAAAATGGCGGCCATTTTCAAGATGGCCGCTTAATGGAATATAAAATTAAGAAATAAATTAAATAAAAATTCATTAAAAATTTTACTTTGAAGATAAATGCAGCAAATTGTGTATAATAGTAGTACAAAATATCTTAAGATTAAATAATAGAAAACGGTTTGCCTTATATTGAAAATGGCTGTCACTTTAAAGATGAGCGCCTTAGAAATAGCATATATATCTACATTACGAAATCATGTATAATTCAAGGTTATTTATGCCCTCAAATATGAATGATCGCAATAGATAAGTGACCAAACAAATTTAAAACAAGAGAAAAAGGAATCTAGATTCTGTTTGGAGATATCAGACGAGGAGTGTACAGGGATATATACATTTCTAGCCAATCGGAGTAGAATTGTGTTAAGATGTGAGAATTGTCGTGTAAGCAACTGAAACAATGGCATATATTTAGCCTGCTGCAGACCACCTTGATAAAGACTGTTCAGTGATAACTTTAAATGAAAATATCAAAGCCATAAATACAATGAAAACTGACAAACGCCAGACTCAGAATTTATGTCACCATTTAAATTGAATCCTAAAAAACAGGAAAAATTCTCAAACCTTTGACACAGTGGAACTTCCACAAGATTGGAAAAAAAAGAATGCATAATTTAACTTGTTAAAAAGAGAGGCTTTATCGAATGTAAAAACTATAGAACATTATATTTACTAAATCCTTAACAGATTGTTACCATGTCGTATTTAAAACAACTTCAGACAAAAAAAATGCAAGACCACTAAGAAGGTTGAAAAAAAAAACTTGCACTGAACAGATAGTCAACCTGCACATCGAGCAGCCAATTCAATGAAACAGTCCTCTATATATCTATTACATAGACTCCGATGAAGCTTTTGGTATCTTTGATAAAGAAATTCTTGAGATCTATGGAATTCCAAACAGAAATGTTACAAATATTTACAGCTCTAGGAATGATATGTCAGTTAATACACGCAAGAGATATAAGTAAAGAGTTTGAAATACGACCAGTTTTTAGACATGGTTGTTTCTTTTTTTTCCTTTGCCATGCATTGATTGGATCACTAGAGAATCACACCAGAGAAGAGAAAATGGAATCCGCCATGTGTAAGAAAACATCATTAAATTGGTTGAAAATGCTTCAAAACAGGAGAACGTATAAAAAGAGGAGACCATAATAATAAGGATTAACAAAAGCAACATCAATATCAGTGAAATAGATGCACCCAGCATGCTTACGTTGGGAGAATATATAGAAATTGTGATTAACAACTTTGGTGAAACAGATGATGAAACATCTTAAACGTATGGGAATCAAAGCAAGTATTTATAAAGACCAAGCTAAGTTTATTAAACAGCAACTTTAAATCATAGAAACATGGAGCCTCACAATGGCCGACATGCACAAACTTCAGTTATTCATGTACAAATGTCTATGATCCATCCAAAAGATTGCCTAACAATATTACTAAATTCAACGAAAACAAGCAAAAACACCTATTGTTCTCGAAATAAAGTGGAAGTGGTAAGGGAGCAACCATTTGATTTTAATGGGGATGGGGGCTGTGGAGATTTTCTTTGTTCTGCCTTTTTATTTTCGAAAAAGTCCAAGCCTGGATTTTTTTTTTGCGCGCACTGTTATTTTTTTTGAACTACAATATGTTTCAGCCAAAAGCGCAATCCTGCTTTTTTTAATTCAAAGTACTGTTATGCCTTTTTAATTTTGGATTTTTGCCATCCTGCATTTTTGTTTCAAATTTCATAGCCATCCCCCATGGTCGCTCCATTTAGTAGCACATTACGCAAAGGAAAAACCAGGCCCTGCAAAGGACATTACAAGGGTAAAGAAAAAGGGGTGACCTAGACTGACATGGAGGACATACAACAAAAAATGATAGAGAATGGTAACATGTGGAGCAGCTTTCACCAACTTTCAAACGACAGGAAGATTGAGAAGAATTGCCAGTAGCCTCAGCTCCATTGGGGAGTAAAATGGCTCAATTCAAGTCATAATTAATAGGGACCATAAATGAATAACTCCTATTGCAGACTGGACAAATTGAAAGACATATGAAAAGACAGGGTGGCACCGCAAATATTGCTTATATAATTCTTCAAAAGGTATGCTTTAAAAACACCAATTCAAGTTAATAGTTCCAATGTTATTATAAAATTAGTTCTGCCATGCTATATTAAACAACATTAACATCTAAACACAATTTTACTACAACAGATAGATATGATGAGATATGCAGTATATTCCTGTACACTCCCCGCCTGATATCTTTAAACGGAATCAAGATTATATTTATACATCTTATCAATTTTATTCAGCACATATCAATTGCTATTTGTGCCTATTTGGGCAATAAATAACCTTTAATAAAAGATGATTCAATTTCGGTACATGTAAGTATGTATGCTATTGTTGAGGCGGCTATCTTTAAAATGGCAGCTATTTTGAATTTAGAGCAAACCACCTTCTAACATATTGTGTAGAATATCTTGCACTGCAATTATAAAGGATTTGGTGCATTAATCTTCAAAGCATAATTTTTAATGAATATTTATTCGATTTATTTCTAAATTTATTCCATCTGGCGGCCATCTTGAAAATTGCCGCCATTTTGTCTTTTTGAATTGGGTCCATAGCTTATATTGCTAAGTATGCTTTGTTCTACCATTATGCCAAGTTTCATGCTTTTACCATCTCTTGAGCATTTTTTTCACAAATCGACTGGACTATAACCTGTAGATAAACTTGATTTGTAGCAGATGGACGGACGAACGGACCCGAACACTATATTCCCCTTACTGCCGTAAAAGGGATTTAAAAACTTTTAAATTCTTGCATTTATAATTAAAGCCAAGTTATAACCCTGTCACATTCATTATCTGTGAACATTTACAACACTTGTAAATTCCACCAACATTGATCCTATTTTCTGAACACAAACAATGTAACCATCTGTCAGAATAGTCACAACATATCCAATCTACATTTTTCTGCTTTTTCTGCCTCTTTTTTGTTGGAGGTTCTCTTTGTTCACAAACTGAACAGCAAACAAGTTGTTCTTCTGAATCAGAATCATCACCACCAAAGTGAGCGTCCCCGAATGGACCCTTCAACGAAAAAAAAGAAGCATCAAACAAGTTCAAATCTTCCCCTCTTTACATTTAAGAAATAAGCTAAATTAATCTGTGTGAATGTTGTTTGACTCTTCTTCTCCTTTGTTAGACTCTGATGTTCAAAGTAAATATCAAAGTGGAAAGAAATAAGAAATACAGTGGTAATAAAAGCTGATACTGAATGCAGACATTTAAAAAGACAAATTTGAAGAAGAAGATATTTATTTCTCTAATTTTCATCCGATTTAACTACTCCCCAGCCTGTTGTGAAAAAATATTTCTTCTCTCTATAGAATTTTAAGTTCTCATTGATTTATTGGTCAATTTTAAAGTAAGCGTGGCCATTGCGACCGAAAACTGCAAGAAATTCATTCGCCGATAAATAGAATTCCTTTAAACAGTCACGTTTATTTTTGATATTTTCTGACATAATTGTTATTATTTTGTTATTATAAATTATGTTTATGAGTATCATAAAAATCTAAACGTTTAGATTACTTTTATTAATTTGAAACTCTTGGAAAAGGTAATAATGTATTTTGACCAAATCAAAGGTAAGGAGAATTTGAATTTAACCAAAATGAATATCCTTTCCATTTTGTTTTCCCGAAAATTAGAGAAAGATTAAATTAAAATTTAATTATCCAAAATATAATGAGATTTGGAATAATTGGGCATGGCACAACCTACAATATTGACAACAATTTTTAAAAATCCACAACGAAAAACAGCCAGCTCACCTCAATTAATACATCTCTGCCCCTGTTGTCCTGCTGTTCCAATTCGTCACTTTCTTCTTCTTCCAAGTCCTGCTCTTGTGCTTCTTCTTCCTCTTGTTCTCCATCTTCATCTTCATCATCATCGCTCTCATCTTCTTCCGTAAAATTAATAATGAATCGGTCAACCCTTTCCTCAGTGTCCACCATATCTACTTCCCAAAACCTCTTTTCCACCTTCTCAATTACATGATCTTCTACCTTTCTCCATTTCTCAGCCGTTATCATCTCCTTTGCCTCGAGAAACAATTTCTTCACATCCCTTAGTTTAAAGGTGTTGTTCCGTTGGGCTACTTACATTTTTTCCTCTCCTTTAAATGAAATAGTCCCGTGCGGGGCCCGGGTGGCGAATAGGCCCGCAGCAGAGCCTAGCTTTTCGTAAGAGGCGACTAAGGGTCTTGGGATTCTGACGTCGGGTCAGTGCTCAGCCCACAGAGCGACCAAGTGTGTACCCTAGGTGGCTGAATAGGGTGGCCCTCGTCCACGGGGGTTGTCAGATCTATAATACGGAAATCCTGACTGCCGGCCATAGTGGACTGCCAAGTAGTGCACCACATAGGCTAAATTTTCCGCCCCTACCCACTCCTCCCCCTTTTCCTGTGGTTCTTCAAGATTTACCGTTCCTTTGTTTCCCACCCCATCCCCATATTTCATTTATCATCATCATTTCATGTTCATTGTATCATCCTTTTCATGTTCATCGCCTGTAAATAACCTATATAGTGTTGCACGGGCGTAAAACACCAACTCACTCACTCACTTTAAATGAAATATTAATAATTTTAATATATTTTTTTTGATTATTATGGAATATCTATCTACATTTTAAACACAAGATGTCCATCGGCCCTTTAATTTTGGATATGTCTAAGACATGTCTAAGATGTTGAATTTTTAAACAATAATGGCCGCGGCTTTCGTTTACATGAGAAGAAGAAAGAACAGTATCAGAAGAAATAGACTGTTAAGAGACTATGATAACCCTAGACGATATAGATATCATACGTAGGTAAAGATTGTCTAGATATATGATATTGGATTTATGTAGACGCTTTGAAAATGACCTACAAAGACCGACAATGAGGTCCCGTGCACTGTCAATTTCTTTGCAGATGCTGGTTGCACTTCGTTTTTATGCTACAGGGAATTTCCAGCTGGTCAATGCCGATGTTCATAACATACCCAAAACGCCTGTGTTTATAAGCGGACGTCGTAGAAAGCATCCGGTCATTAACGTTATCCTAATCGACTTTTTTGGTGTATTTCATGCAAGTTTCTATATAAATCAGTATGTAATGTGGAAGGCGGCTGGCTGTTTTTTCTTAAATTGCTGCTTGTAAAAGTGGTATAAAAAATGATATCATATATTTTTACCTTAAGTTAAAAAGCACTCTTATTCTATAATTGACACTGAGATTCTTTTTATACAGCCATTTTTAAACGATTTAAACGATTCGTACATTTGAATTAACCTATACCTAAATGCAGTAGATATCAGTTCGATCAATACCTTGAATGAGCTCTATAGCTAGGTTCAACTCGCAATGCTTTACTGGTAGTCTCAATACAAAATGTCCATTTTGCATTGCAATTTCGTCTGTTCTGTACACTTGTTCTGGCTTGTTCTGTTTCACTTTAAGCAATAGTTCTGCCTAGGATAAAGATGTTCGATGTATATTTTTAAAAAAAAATACAACTTCATCAATATTTTAAATTTGCCTTTACGAAAATCTTTATTACACGTAACTACAAGTATAATTACTTGCACAGGGTTATCAAATCTGTATTTCTCTGGAATAGAATATATATATCAGATTTCGATTGAATTTGCTTATATCTAAAACCCTATGGGTCAAATTAAATGTAAATGGTATAAGTATAAAAACAACTGATAATTCAACAGAGTTTCAGATGTAGAAATTTTATTTAAAAGAACGCAAAAAGTAGTCCAACCAAGTCTTTATTATCAACAAAAAACATAGAACAATAAACAAAATTAAAACACTAATGCATGGCATGTTGATACTTATCAAAACAAACAGCTTATATGTTCGAAACGTTATCATCATTTTCCTTAAAACAGGAGGGGGTACGTTCAATTTTCATTGCCCATATTTAAAAAAAAACTGACATTTTTATTAAATAAAGGTAATAACAAAACTACCGAACTTGAATGATCAATCTCATAGTCCAGAGAAAATGACAAAAATGAATCAGTCATACCGGAGAACTGGTGGATCGCAATAGTCCTGACTTGGTACAGGCATTTCAAACGAAATGGTGGGTTAAACCAGGTTTTATGGCGCCAAACCTCCCTACAAAAAATTAAATGTAGCAATATTTTCATTCAGTTAACTGTAAAGTTATGTACTTCATAATTTCATTAAATATTACTATATAATAGATATACGCGGACCTTATACAATGTGAAACAAAAACGTTGTCATTTCCCTATGGAAAAAAAAATATGATAATCATTCATTAATTAAAGGCACCGAATACAGTAAGGCTGTTTATTTTCTTTCCATATCATTCAACAGAATACAGACATAACATATATGAAAGAAATATTGCCCGCTTCAAATTTCTTTCTTTTAAGGGAATTAATTTGCGTTTTAAATGTGCTTTAGCTGAGTTTCATAATGATACAAAAGCTCATAATACTGTACGTGGATGCTAAAATTGTTCACATCCCTTAAAGATGTTAAAAGAAAGAAATTTCATTTGATGTGGATAATTGAAAGAGAAAAAAAAACATTAGCAAAACAGTGTCTATTAACTTTCATCTCAGTTTCATTGGCTTCAATGCCTTTTCTCTGCAACCATTCTACTATTTCTTTTTTGTTATTTTTAGACAGTGGATACAGACTGTCCTGGGTTTTTATATTATGGTAAGGCGCATTATCCATCACAATAACTGAGGGCTCTGGAAGAGCTGGAATGAGGATGTTCTCAAACCTCTCTAAAAAGTGTTTCCAATTCATTTCATCATGGTAGTCTTCTGATTTGGTTTTGGACTCAAATATTAAACCCACGTCGGGGATAAATCCCGTTCTAGATGACCCAGCATCTAGAACAATCAACCTGCTTCCTTTTCCACTTGGGATGTGCCTGCTGCAATCTTTGCACTCATTTAAAAGCAAAGAGCATGGACCCTTGGTATTTTCCGTTTTTCATGTATAACCTGCATGGGTTATGGACCTTAACAAAGAACTTAACCAAAGTTGTTTATGCATAAAATATAGGTCACAGGGACCTAATTTCTAGTGGGTGTTGAAGCCCTACTCAAGATCCATCTATTAGTGAAATATCATTGACTCCCGACATCTAGTATCCGAGTAATGGACCTTAACAAAAGTGTTACGGACGGACGGACAAGGGTCAAACTATTTTGCCGATACGCAATGTGAGCTTTTGCCATCAAGGGGGGGGGGGTGGCAGTTTTTGTAAATAAATATTCTGGCCTGGTAAAAGTTGAAAATAAATAATCTGGCCTCTGTTTGCAGGAAAATAAATAATCTGTCCCAAGAAGCTATTAATGTATGCAGAAAATAAATATTCTTGCCGCATAGCGGCGAAAAATAAATATTCTGGCCCGCAAAATTTTGAAAATGAATAATCTGTCTCGACCGAAACTACCAGCCCCCCCTCAGAATCAAATGGTCGATCCCTATAACTATGACATTTGATTGTTTGTTCCATATTCTTTATGTCAATGCAATTTGTTAATATTCATATAAATGAATGTCATTGTCCTTGTTTGTACTGTATGCCAAGACTGTACTAGTCTAACGTTTAAATAATAAACAATCATATTAATACATTATTTCGACCATTATTAGTTAAATGATAAAAAACTCAAATTATTAAGTATAAGCACAATTTTTTTCTATGTTGCTGCATGTATACATTAGTCATGTTAGTACACAAACAAACACACAAAAAGAACAAAAAACAAAAAAAACAATACACACACACATTGAACAAAGAACATTCAACTAAACTAAATGTCTCGCCTGACCAGTTTAAGCGTCTTTGAAATTGAATTTTTGGCCGGATTTCACGGAGAAATCCGAGTTATAAAATGGGACGTGAATGTCGTGCGGGTGGGGAAATAATTTTTCGTAACAGTTTTCTCAGCAACTACTTATCACAGCCACTTTTTATTTGGTATACAGCATCAGGATGGGATCCCATAACGTTGGATTTGATTTCAGGTCTGTCGCTCATCTACTTCCTGTTCAACGAAATCCGGCCATTTCTGTCTTTGACCCATTTTTCTAAATTATTGTTATTAATCAGGGTTGACATCAGAAATTGGATACAAGCAACCAGCAAAACGGGAATTTATGTTTTGTTAAATGGCCTCTTATAAGGGTTGTGCTTGCTCAAACATTTTACTCATTTGGCTCTTGAAAGTCTTTATTGGGTGAAGTTGTCAGATGACCCATTTTTTAGCGTAATTGCTCATTGAAGATACCATATATTTAGCTGACGGACCAGGTGACCGATTCAAGCGTCTGGGAGCCTCTTGATAAGTGGATATATTTATTTTTACTGTATGAATATACTTTGCTGGACCTTATACTTAGCCTTTCGTCGAATGTCTTAGTTATTATGGTTTTGACTGCATGCACTATCCAATTAGATAGGCAATGCTTCGAGAAATTATGGGTCAAATATAAGAAACAAGTTTCTTGAGTTTATCTTAAAAATTGCTTAATGCAGGGTATAACCTTAATTTTGTAAAAGGCATTTGCATGATATTTGTATTTAAAATGTTTTAAGGTTTTATTTTTTTAAAAAAGATTGTAGAAGAGAGAAAAAATGACTTTTTTGAACATTCAACTTTACTTTTATGTTCACATTTTCAGATGACACGAAGTTTAATGTTTCAGATGACAATGTTGAGACGATATTTACAAAGTATTATGCCTAACCATCCGATAACGAGTGCGTAGACACTTGGGGTTGCGGTGTACTTAAGGCCTAGATAAATTGTGAATGAGTGCCACCGTGGCCACACTTGTAAATATTCTATGTAGAACTGCTAATAGCTGGCGAGAAAAAGTTTTAATTTCAAACCAACATTTGTACAAACCTCGTAGTCCTCATTCCGGTACTTTCTTATGGCTCTTAAGTATCCGTGGCGGTGATCAACAACATCCATTGTCTCTTTTACAAACCTTTTCCCGTGTTTTTTTGTGGAACTTGAATCCATATTTGTTTAAATATTTTTTTAAGGTAACAGGAGACACATCTATGTCATGCTGTCTTAATTCTACAGCAAGGGTGCGAAAAGAAACCTATAAATTTACAGTGTGTGTGCTTTTTTTAATATGAACAAACACTTATAAAAATAGCTTATGGCAAATTAAGAAGCATATCATTTGCAACAAACATTTCTTACATTATAACATAACCACTAATGGAAAGTAATATGTATGCAAATACAACCAGCACATCAAGCAAATAATTTTATTACATGACTAGAAAATTGCATAAATTTGATTGGCCTAAACAACCCTAAAAAGTTCTGATGTAGAGTGAGATCAGCCTAAAAATGTCTAAATATAGTAAAAAAACACAATGGAAAACGATGTTACCCTACTATTTCCTAAAAATAGATTCCAGACCCCTGAAAGTGACTAAAAATAGATCACGTGATTTTCCCCGAACAAAGTTCAGATAGAAAACATTCCAAAGAATCTGTGATGTATACCAAACAATTTTCCAATGCCAGTGTTTCATGGATGTTCAAATATCACCGTCAATTTAGACTTTAATATGTGATTAATGTCATAATCTTGTCAGAAGAATCTGTGAAAAAAAAATTGTTTTGTTGAAATTAAATTTCTTTTTGAAACAATATTATAGGTGATTTTCACAAATTTACATGTATCATTGTACGTAAGTGGTATGGTGCTTTCAGTCTTCAGCATACAAGTTTTCATGTAATAAAACATTTATCGACTTCGGTATAGGTTGACATCAATTTTATCAACCCTCAAAAAATTATATTAACCTCGCTTTCGGATCAGTAATTTTTTTTTTCAGGTTGATAAAAAAAAGATGTCAACCTATACCAAAGTCAATAATTGTATAATCTTGTTCATCCTGTAATAGGTTGTTATAGAAATAGAAATATATATATTTTTTCAGGAAATAGAAATATTTTTATTTGACCAATCATGGACCCTCAGGGGGCAATGACTTATATGACATTAATAATTGTAACACAATGTTTAATACTTTGTATAATAAGGCACTCCAAATAGACAATGACGATCAGTATCTAAAATAACTTTTTTTGTTGAATTATTGTATTTTTTTTAATTATGCATTTTTTATTACGTTTTATATATCTTTTTTTTTCTTTACTATTAAGAGTGTCTTCAACCTCTATTCTTCGTAATTTCTATCATTGTTCCTTATCTGCTACAATTTGTTGCCATTATTCTAGATCTCTTTACTGGAAGCCTGATACGCATGCATCCTCTTTTATCATAAATATTATTTTTTTTTAAATTTTACCTACTGATTTTTTACTTTTTAAAGATAAACACCCTCTTCTAAAAAATAAATAAATGAATAAAGAAAAAAACAAGCAAGAAAAGGAAAGACAGAAACAAAACTAAATTATACCCAAAAACAGACAAACAGAAAAAAGGCTAACCTACATGTCCATTATTCATTTTTTTTATTTTCTTCTGTTTTTTTTTCATACTTACAAATTTACCCTGCTTTGTCATTGCGTGAATTTGATCTCGTACCACTTTAATGTCAAAGTCATCCAAGTTTTGTTTTCTCTTGTCTCTATTCTTCGCATCAAACACCATCTTCTCTTCATGTGCTTGCTGCACCACACCTTCGACTGCCTCATGTGCTTTCTTGTCATTTAAAATTTTATATATGTTTTTTTCTAGGTATTCCCAACATACTTGCTATTTTAGAAACAATGTTATTGTACAAAGGATATCCTCTTTTTTGTTCCTCAAGAACCTTTACCTCCGCTATTAACTTCATCATGGTCTAAGGGAGCTTATTCAATCTATTTGCAGAGCAAAAAAATCAAGGCCGCTGGATTTGTTTCCCTTTGAACATAAAATTTGAGCTCCCCTGTGCGTGAAAATAGACTGATCGAGTGTGCGCAAAATAGCCGATCATAGAGAACTTCCGGCAAAGTTGTTTACATTGGAAATCTGCATACCGAGGGTGAAATTATGATTAATTTGATGTTGATTGCAATGAATGCAACCTGTTATATATTTTAGTTACGTTTTAATGTGAGGAACACGATGGTGTAAATTAATAAGGTGAGAAAAGCACTGAAAAAAAAATAAATGCAAAATATCCGTTCTCCAGACTACCCTTTACCTTCGCTTGGAGGAGATAGCTGTCAGGGAAATAGCCAAGATACAAGCAAAATCAGTGTATGAGCCAATCAAGCAATGCATGGATCGCCTGTATGACCAAGAAGGATATGAAGTCTTTGCGTCTCCTCTAGGAAAAGCCCTAAATCAAGCGGAAGACATGAGAAGGACTACAGGCATAGACATCAAACTGAAAGAGCCAGAAGTAACTTTCAAACCCGGATGTGAAAAGTTGATGATGTCAAAACCACGTTACTGGAACAGACTAGGCAGCTCAAAATCAAGGACAGACGAACAACAACTACTGTGCAAGGAATTGATAGAGAAGCTACTTGGAGGTGCGAATGAAGAGACAATCATCGCTTTCATGGATGGGTCTTGTCAGAGAAACCCAGGACCATGTGGAGCAGGAGCTATCTTATACCCAGGGAGTAAGGGCAACATCCAGCTAAGAAAACCAGTAGCCAGACGAGGATCGATTCTTCTGGGGGAGCTAGTGGCAATAGAGGTACATTTAGTACTGCAGCACTGTATTGCCAACCCGTCAAAAGACCACAACAAGCTACACATTTTGTCAGACAGCGGTTGGAATAATTTACCTGAACTGGCAATCGACCAATAACCTGGACCTCATTAGGGACATAAAGGAGCATATCCATGTGCTGTCCAGAAGCGGATTGGAAGTAGTGATTTCATGGACCCCAGGCCATGCTAATATAGCCGGAAATGAGATCGCTGACATGCTTTGCCAAACAAGCCGCGACGGACGCATGCAACATGGAAGGAGAGTATAACTATGTCTCAAAATCAGATATACAGGTAGCGGTTAAAAAATCTACAAAAAATTAAAGCAACGGCAATTCCGTTGGGACAACGGGAACACAGGAAGACTGCTACAGGAACTACGGCCAAAAGTAGGACAACCACCAATGCTGGATTTTCCTAATTGTCACACTGGGCGCATTCTTACAGAACTACGCACTGGCTACAACCGCCTAAACAAATATAGACATTAAATAGCTACTCCAACAAAACATTTCTTAAAGAGATTTGTTATTTTGTAGATATTTCACTTCTTAAATTAATGGTGACCCTAACGTAGATGAAATGAGAAGTGGTATCCCTCGTATTTATCTGTGCAATTTCTATTAAATTACCAAGTTTCAATTTATTTGATGAATGCACGTTGGTGCACGCCAAATTTAAATTTTGTGTGTTTTGCTATCTTCTCTACTTTTTAAAGAATTTTTCTGAAAATTTATTGCTAACAACGGCCAAAGCGCCGTAACTCTAGGTCATTTAATTTCGGGATACAGTTTAAATCCATTATGAGTAAAGGGAGAAAAAATTCGACTGACCGGAAATGAAAAAAAAGCACAGGAAGTGAAAATTTTCAATTTTTTAACAATTCTGTACTGCATGCAATTTAATTTTTTTTTAAATAAAAAAATATATTTTCTTGATTCTGAAGCAGATACCTATCGTTTTCAATTGATTTCATCAATGAATTTGACAATTAAAATTTTTAGTTGGGGTAGCTACATTAAATCGGAATCGCCCCAACACCAAAGTGTGACTGCGAATCTGAAGAGACCACAGAACATTATCTAATTGACTGCCAGAAGTACGACACCCAGAGACACAAGCTACAACAGCAAATCAATGCCCTTTCACCGTGCCTAACCTTGGAAGTCCACCACCTCTTATCAAAGACAGAAGAAAACAGAAAAGTATACCAAGACATTTTAATGCTAGTGTGAGAATACATTACGAACACGAGACGATTTGATACTCCTCGTCTCCCACTACCCTGATCATGAGCCTGCGCACTTTTTCCGACAATTATTGTGAGAATATTAATGTGATAATCATTCCGCATGAGGGAGCCATTAGCGTATTCAGAGATCAGTCGTGTCTGTATAGACGGCAGGATCAGGATCAGGATCTTTACAGACAGTAAGTCGCTATCGAGATAGAGTCATCCAATGTGGAGATGGAAATGCTTCGATCTATATTATTATCATCTGAGGCTTATAAAAGTGGACATTGCAATTTCAAGTACAAGAAAGTTCACGACAATATATTTTGCTAGGCCTGAGGCACGTTTCGTATATTCAAGACTCATCAAAGGCGTTCTACCCAAAATATAAAAACGCCAAACACCACATCCAGAATATAAATACATGAAACATATAACAATAAACCCAAAAAACTTGAACAGGAAAACAAAATTATGAAGCAAGATCAGCCAATGTCTGGGTTACGTTTAAACTGAGGGTTTAGGCAATTTTGGATTAAAACGTAAAATTGCTAGCTTTGATGTGTTCTTGAAAATGTTGATGCCGGAACAGGCTAACCCCTGACATTTATTACAACATGATGCAACACTGTGGTTATTGGTCAGGTTTTCCATAATTAAACCTTACAACCCCGGAATTCATTATGACACGGATATACAATTCAACCACTTAGGGTGCACATACAAGGCATTCAAAAGGCACATGTACCTGGTCCCTCCTTACATTCAGAGCGCTTTTAAGTAGATTGTTTGTGCTGACAAGCTTAGTGTTGCTGTGTTTCTTTCTACACCTGGGCCTCACATTGGTTGTCTAACCGATGACCAGAGTTAGCTAACGTGTATAGAGAATAATACTTCATGTATGTAAATGATCACGTTTTGGACTGCCCTTATGGAAGTAGGGCACCACATCGGCTAAGGTTCACCCCAAAGTACCTCTCCCCTTCCCTTTGTAAATGGTGTTCACAATTTAATTTATTTGCTCCCAACCCTTTTTTCATATTTCTCATCATTTCATGTTCATTTTACCATCCTATCATGTTTATCAACATTATATTTAATCATTCAGGTTAAAATGTTCACAACTTCCATTAAAAAATAAGAAAATAAAATTCTATTTTGAAATCAGCAACCTTCACTGTCAGCCAGCGGTCGCTGAATGGGCTATTGAAAAGATCAGTTGTACCAGGTTTACTTATTTTAATGTTTTGTTATTTTGTAACCTATAGTTAGTGATTGAAACTTTTCTAAAAGCCTCATCATTTATTTCAATATATTGAAGATATAATTGCATCATTCCATTTTCATTTCATATTTGTACAACATTTTTTTAACGCTACGAAATTGGTTAATAATAAGGTCACAGTGGTGCAACATTATTAATATTCTTTGTTTAACATTGTTTGAAATAAAAACACATACTTGCATCAAGTAAACAATAAAGCCCAAGATATTGCAAAACAAGTTTGATTAGAACTTTCCCTACAGAAATCTATTGAATTTCATCTAAAACATTTTAATGTTTGTTAATATTGTACATAGTTACAGCGCTTAGTTATTACACTCAAATTTGACAAAAGGCAAAATTTAACGAAAAATACATTATTTCTTAATGAGCCATTGAAATAGTTCTCGTATGTTCTTATTTTGTTTTTGTTACACCCAAGTGTAATGTGAGCTATTACCATCACTGGGCGTCAGTCGTCGTCGTTAACCTTTCTTAAAAAACATATTCTCTGAAACTACATTTTATATTGCTTTGAAACTTTACGCAGTCACTTAATTTATGGGACGTCCTCTACCAAGATTGCATAAATTGTGAAAGCCGACCAAGCAACATGGCCGCAGTGAGGGTCTGACCCCAGCTTTTGACTTATCAATCAAAAAGTGTTATAGACAGAGAAAATCTGATATAACCTTCCTTCTACAACAAATTTAATTGAGTCGAAGTTGTCAGATGATTCCTTATTGGGGTTATGGTCCTTTAAATGTCAAAAATAGCGTTTTTTCATGTTTTTGGCCTATAGAATGAAAACTATTGCAGACAAAGAAAGGATTGTGTAAGCTTACAAACAAATGTATACTCTCAGCATATAGGACTCTGCAAAAATCTCAATTGGATATGGATGGAAACTTCCAGATGACCCTTTCAGTCTGAAATGTAGTGGTATTGAATTATCTCCTCTGCAGAAAAAAAATCTGTGTTGAAGTCTATTTCAATACAAAACCTTCGCTTTGTACTCGGTCTGAAAACAATCAGAAAAAAAACAAATATTTCGGTAAGGCTTAAATATAAACCAACCCACCAACAGTTTTATGAATCTTTACTTAATGTAACAGGTTGTCAAAATTTTAGAAATTGATCAATGTTTAAAAATATACTGTACTTGTTGATGTCGATAGCGACAAGAAATGTATCTATATCATTGCCTCATTTCACTCCTTTTGCGAGTATATCGCCGGTACATATTTAAAAATCTCCAAAATGGTAGATAAATGCATATATCACACAAATATGTCCTCTTTAAACGGATTTTTAAAAGTTAAGACACTAGATCCAAATTAGTTTTTACTCGTCTCCGAATGAAAACTACAATTTCTTTAACAGGTTGGGGATATTCTGTTTTGGGACATAATATCTGAATTGGGAAATTATGTCCCAATTGGGTTATACCTGTATATCTCAATTGGGACATAGACCTTCTTTTCTTGAGCTCTGATTGTGAAATGAAATTCGCGCACTTTTTTGCAGGTTCAATGTTGGAGTTCAACCTTCGCTTGACCTCAGAAAAAGCCAGTTTTGGGTGCAGGAATCTGCACGTTTTGCGTAGAGGCGGTTTTCGTGCTTACCCTTGCGTGCATTTAGTATAAATAGACTGATTTTTTACAATTAAACACCACTATTTCTGTTGAATTTATGAAAGCTGCTTCGTTTCTTCATCTGTCATAAAGCGGAAGTGAGATAGGTAGTTGCTGAAACAATGCCGGTGAGTTATTGATAAAGTTTCCGTGGTAACCTATTTCTGATGCATAAATGTATGGAGCGTAATGTGGGTAACAGTAACATATCGCGAAAATATATATAAAAGAAATCGGGAGTGAATTTATTTTGTCTTATTTGTTTAATTTGGTGTAAATGATGTTTTATTCTTGATAATAATGATAAACCTTTTAAGTAAACATTTGTTTTTAGTCAAAAACACATATATAGGAGTACATAGTATATAATGCATTTTAACGTTTTTACACTAGTTTAATAAGTTGCTGTACGCTTTCAATTTTCTGATGACGCACTTTTAATAGTTATTATTTCACTGTTTTATATCCGTTTTTTTAAATGGGCTTGTTTGTAATCGGCACTTGGTTTCTTTGACAGAGGAAACCAGAGTGCGGATGTAAAGACCATGCCAACTTTGCAAGTGGTAAAAAATTTAGTCTTTTTAAGAGAAGTTCAAGAAAATACCCTAAACAAGTGGACGATATTCTTATTGAAAAAGGTATTTTGTCGGACAGAGCAACCTACTTATGCAACGCATGTGCTGACTATGCGTATGAGAATTTTGTCCTCCCTCCCAAGGAAAAACGGGTTAAACATAGCAACCACTATGTTGAGACAATTATGGAATTTATAACTTCAGGTGAAATAGAAGATGCTGACCTTATAAGGATTGTCAAATGTATTGGTGAGAAAAAACGTCCTGATTTGTACAGTGACGTTAGGTCGCAGAGTTCTGATTATAGAAACGATGAGTTTATAAACAGTTATGACCCATGTACATGGCTTCAATGTCAGAATCAGGTAGTGTTAGAATTTCTGAAATCTCTTTGTGGTATTGACACATTAACTGAAAATCGCAAGAAAACATTGTCTCTTGTGAAATTGTTCGAACAGTTATTGCTCTGCTGCTATGAAAATGCTATTTTGCCGTTGTCCTTCATAACAAACTTAATATCATATTTTTCTACTGGAAGTAAAACTGTTAGTGAGATTCAGAATGCATTATCGCCCTGTGGCAGCTATAACACTATACTGAATTGGGTTAACGTCAGGAGTGAGAAGGCAAACGTTTTGCCTGCAGATAATGATGTTATAACTTTTTTTTACAATAACCAGGTTTTGGCTAGAAACTGGCGTGTGACGTATGACTATAAAAGTACAGCGAGCGTTATCACGAACATACTACACTTATTTCCAAATACTGTTACTCAAATTCAATTTTTACCCGAGTTGTCACCATCGTCGTGGTTATACAATAGAACACGCGTCGAAAATGCAGCTTGTATATGTGCACTAGTAGATGAGAGCGAGGAGATTTTCCGAACGTTTCGCCATAACTTCATTTCGTCCCGCTTGTCGGTTATTTTGAAGGAAGATGATTTTTCGGATGAACCACCAGCGAAGATGCAGACCAACTTCAACAAATCTGAAGATAAGTATTCGTTTGTTTCTTCTTCTTCTGCTAAAAAGCCATCATTAGTCGCACTGGGTGATCCATTAATGGAAAATCCATGCTCATATAAAGCTGTTAAAAACATTCTCCAGTCTATTAACAAGACATGTTGTGAAACAAGAGAATGGTCTGTTGTGGGTTGCGATGGTTCGCCATATATATTAGCATCTCGTTTGATGGACAAATCTTTTATATGTGTTGTTTGTAAAGAGCAATTTGATAGCAAGACGTCCATGAAACAAAATTTGACCACAAGTCATTCTATGTGCAATTCAGAATCCGAGATCAACAATTGCAGAGAATTTGGTAACTTGTTACTACTTCCAGGGCTAGGCCATATAGAGATTAATATGATCAAGGGTTTGTTTAAATTATTATGGCCTTTGTATTTTAAGGAACTTGCCACAATGTTGGGTTTCAGAACTATCAGAGCACAAACATGTTGTCAAAATGCATCCGATCACCACAAGTCTATGCAAATGTTAGAAATTTCTTTGTTTGCACTTGCTGATGAACTCATACATGAGTATTGTATTTTTTGTAAGAAGCAAAATAGTCCGCCATCTGTACAATGTTATTACATCTTTATGGACAAGACTGTGAAGAATGAGAATTTTTTGTTTGCATCTGAGGTTGTATTTACGTACATGCTTAGTATTTATATGTTCAGGGCAGCTGTGAGACGAAATAACTCAGATCTGATTTTAGCCTCTAGAATGAAGTTTGCTCCGTTGTTTTATGACTTGAATATGACAAATTATCAAGAACTACACTTCCGAGATATTCTCATGCGAATCAACATGCCGGATAAAGTGAAATCATTTGTAAATGAAAATGAATCATTCTCTGTATCTGGACATCCTAGTAAAGGGGAGGGTGGAGATTTCATTCTAGAGGCTAAGAACCGTAGAACAAAGATGTGGATGCCACCAGGGCTGCCAACAGAACGCAGATGGTTAAGGGTGTGCAGGAACCAAGATCGTTTGGAGCAGGTACACCCTGTGCACTGCATGGAATTAACACAATAAAATAATAAATTTTAATACGTGTATATGTTTTAATTAATTCAAAATCTATGTTCCGGACAAAACCATTTCCTATTTACATCATCCTCGTCATCCTCATTTGCTTTCCTCTTTCGTCCTCGTCCCTTTCTCTTTCCCTTCTTTTCCTTCCTCTCCATGGGATACAGCCCAACACACTTTTCGTGTACCCAATAGCCACAGTCACTCTCCTCTCCCTTTTTCACCACCTTAAAATCACACCCAATCCATTGGGAGTCTGTGATGACATCCTCTTCACTCTCGTGCCTTACCCCACATACCCTACACACATTCGGCCCTTTCTCTCCCTCTTCCACATCCTTTATACTCATAGTCTGTATACACTTGTTCACCATTCCTTCTTTCCCTTTCCCTTGTTTTCCCTTGCTAGTTGATGCCTGACTGTAAAGAGCCTTCAAGGCTGTCCTCCTCTTTGTTGGGCTAGGATATTTTGTCGTTTCATTCTCGATATTACTAGAGCCTTGAGGGCTGTTTTGTGAGGTTGTACTTGAGTCTAAGATGCTAGACTCCCCTGATGTCGAAGTATTATTGTTTATGTCAACTTCGTTCTTGACTATTATATGATCCTGCAATAATGAACACAATAAAATAATACCATGCTATGTTTCTGACCATTTAATTTTATAAGATATACATGTAATGTTGTATGTTATATTCACAATACCATTGGAAACGAGACTGGCATGACTAATGTGTTGCGACAGACAGGAACTGCTTACTATTTCGGAGCAACTGATTTCACTCTCATTAGATGACTAGAGTTAAATTATGTTTATTTTGTGAGGTTGTCTTGTTTCTTTAACTACATGTATATGTACAGTAATTGTTTTGATGACAAAAATCTTTCTTGTCTTTCATGTAATAGCCGCCTGTTGGATAATGATTGGGCATAAACTATCTTGCAATATACTTACCTCATAATATGGACTTTTATAGTGTACAGGGTTCTGATGCTGTGGTTTAACCTCTAAATACACCTCTGCGTGAGTTTTTTTGTACAAGGTTTCAGCCTATATATATTTAAAAATATTCATATATATAAATCTATATTACAGATGAAAGACGATCTTCTTAGCATGTTGGGACTGGTGTATGACGGAGACTTATATCATTATGATTTGACAGAAGAGATATATCAGTTTAGGTGCAAACTGCGAAGTCGTGGAATTTTTCATCTACCCACAGGTTAGCTACTGCTTTTAATAATTTGCTGGATTTGGCTTCCTTATTCGAACGTTTTGGTTTCGAGTACTTTTTGTTTTCAATAGTTTTGATCTTCCAACGTTTTGATTTAAATGCTACTGATGAGAGGTTACTCCTTACAACATCGATATATAGCATATCCAAATTAACCGTTTATACCCGTTTTGTCTTAAAATCATTATATTACATATATTTTAGAAGATAAACCACTGACATGTATGAACGGGGAAGAGGTTGATCATGATCTGATCAACTTTAGTTTCAACGCTAAAGAGAATTTTAAAATATATAGCAACAGTTATGAAAACGGATCAGAATTTGGCAAAGGAAACATCAAACTGCAGCCACTGTTCATACTGGAGGAAGATAGAGTTAAATTCTTTGACATATCGAAGTGAGTTTATGATATATATTGTTTCAACATGTACAATAAATAAGTATTGTAATGTTCAAAACATTTCAAATTTGCTTAAGTCCCCATTAATTTTTTTAGACATGCTACTTTATAACTTTGATTAAAACACGCATGGATTTTATAAAACTTGCACTATGTACATTGTCCATAACGAAATGATTTATTAAATCTTTAAAATTTCATAAATATTTTATAAAATTTAAGAAAAAATAAGAAAGTCATAGAAGCTGAAATAAAGAATGCATTGGAAAAGATAGAAACAACAGCAGAAGGGATAGTGTTGAAGAGCCAATGGAAGACCCAAGTAAAGAAAGGAAACAAGGATGACTATATAGCATTCTACAGGGAGTTGCTACAAGCTGTACACGAAGCAACAGATGATGCTACTTGTGACGTGGATGATGGTGAGTAATTATTTAATCAACACTTTTTTCCATGGTAATAACTAAATATAACATTTACCGACTGGAATAGAGTTGGTTTTCTTTTGGCTAAGCAGCTGGCCCTAAGCTTAGAGTCTGTGATGTAATCATGTTGGTTCCTTGGTCCAGTATGATGAACTTGCGTGGATGTGTCCATGCCCTTTTCTTTCTTCCCTGGGTTTCTATGAATGACGCTCTTATAATAAGGTTTGCTCTCCTATCATTGTAGAAATATATATTTATATGTAGCTATATTTATTTATTTTATGATTGTTTAGTTATTTACCTGGGTGTTAATATATCGATAATTAATTTATATATTCATATCTATGATTCTAGAAGGAAAAATGCATTTAACATCATCAAAATCGTTATCGTTAAGTTTTCCTCCATGGTGCTCCGCACACTGGGAAGTTTATATTATTACAGCGGTAAAATTGTTGTTGTCATATTTTGTGTTCCATAGAAAACACGGAATACTGTTGTCCAGCAACTGATGCGGATGTTTCTGTAGCCTCAGCATCCGGGAACTAGGGTAATGGTGGATCACAGCAAAGAGGACGATCACAGAAGTTTGTAAATACATTTTTTATGCAAATACATTGTCTGATCGTAACAAAAATCAAATTTAAAGGTGGCGTGTATAATATATGCAACGATGTTTTGGTCGTTTTTCGTTTTATGCATTATCATAATGCGTAATGAAGGTTATGAAATGAAAAATAAAGCAATGACAAATATAAGTAAACACTCACCATTTTGCGCTGTTTAAATCTTCGTGTATGAGCGGGAAAAAACACACGTGATGTCCCAATTGAGATATACAGGTATAACCCAATTGGGACATAATTTCCCAATTCAGATATTATGTCCCAAAACAGAATATCCCCAACCTGTTTATTGATAGACTTTATCCTATTTTTCTATTAAATGTAACAAACATGTAACAAACACACATTTTTATAAATCCATAACATATTAGGATTATCTCCAAATAGACATGTCTCCATAATAATGTTGCTCAATCATTATGTGTAAATAAAACAAAAAAGGTCATAAACCAGGCCTGGGCGCCACAAAACATGAAAAATTACTCAAGTCTGAGAATATTCTCAACTCATTGTGACGTCATCAAATTAGAAAGTTTTGATTGGAGTCGCTATGGAAATTAAGAATATTCTCAGACTTAAGTATTTTTTAAATTTTGTGGCGCCCAGGCCTGGTCGAGAACGGTCTTTGATAAGTCCTTATCTGTGTACTGCATGACACTAGTGATTGTTTATATTAAAAATATTGTGTAGTCTAGTGCCCGTGTTTCACATTTTCAGTTTGAGCTTGTCGAATTATAAACTTCAACTGTTATTTGTATGTTACGACTTTCGAGATGACAGGACAACGTGCATGATGCAGGAAGATTGATGTTGCAGAGTTTACTTACCAGAAAAATAGCTGTGATCATTACTGTACGCAGCATGTTTAGCCCATCTTGCACTCTGTGCTTTCGATACTCTTAAATATCTATTAGATTTAAAGCCGTGTTTATGTATACGCGTCATCGTTTATGGCAGACGACTTTGTTTATTTATTTACAAACATGGCGCCGAAAATCGTTCCATTGTCGTTCTCTTGTAAAGTCGCTGTTTATTTTCAAATAATACATTTGAATCTAATATTTTTATATCTGATGCATTTTTATACTCTTAAAAGTTGTTTTGTAAAGTTTCATCCTTATTAAGATGAAATTCGAATTTCTTATTTTTACGACAGTTGGAGTTGCGCGGAGGGTTCAAATTCGTCAGGTGCATATCTCCTTAAAAAACAACAATATCAAAAATGTGTTTGATAGTAGTGGTTGAGAAATCTTTTAATGAACAAACCTTAAAAAAGTGTGACAGACACATGCATTAAAATATATACAACAAACAATTTATCTACCATTAGTACAAAAGGACCACAGCTTTTGCCATCTTTTTGTCTGCTTGATTGAATGTTCTCCTGGCAACTCCCCAACTTCAGTGGTTTTCATTTTCATATATTTTATGCAAAATGAATCATAGAACTGTAAATCTCGTTTTCAATTTACTTTCAGTTTAACCATAGACCTGTATATTAAATAGATTTGCAACTTGTTAATTGTCCAGTATAATTGTGAAAATATCACTGGTTTATAAATGAGAGTTTGTTTATTTTTCTAACTACTTTTATGCCTTTCTATGGAATTAATCAGAATAAATTGCATTAAACAGAGAAAATATTAAGGAATATCTGTGTGAAAATTTCATTTAATCTGGTTGAATAATAAACTTTTTATGACAAGTTAAAGTGAAAACTTTACGAAAATTTTGTAAAATATTGTATTTTCACGAAAACTAGGGTGGTATGGGCTCTTTTGATACTCTTCTAAAGTGCCAAAGGTTATAACAGTTATTTTAACACATGTAAAATCTTAAAACATTTAAGAATGTCTGTGAAAAAGAATCATGCAAAAATCTTAAATGGTTTTTGAGATATTACAGTATAAAGTTGTACATTTCAAATTGTTTATTTTGTACGAAATCTCGTTTCTTTGCATGAGATATTGTGAGATTTCACCAATTAGCAAATCTATTTAATATACAGGTCTATGGTTTAACCATGTTTTTACGATTGCTTTCTTAAGAATCTACTAGGAAAAACCCGCGAATTCGCGGAAAAACCAATCGTTCGTTCCATTACAAAATATTACACAATAAAACATTGCAGTTGCGTGACCTTATCATTTTTCATTTTCAGATAAGAATAAACTGCTTAGTCTCGGGCGCCAAATGCCCTCTCGGACATTTTCTATCGCTTTTCAGCATGACCGCTGGAGTGTAATTCCGGAACGATGACGGCTATACCGTTTCCGGATCAATTAATAAGGTTTATTAGCAAACGGCAGACATAATTGCATATGTGTTAATGAAATTAATTTTAAAAGGGCACAACCATCCCCTACTTTTGATATATGAAGCTTAGTCGTAGCATGTGTTGTTTAGGCTGCAACCCGGCTAACAAAAAACGCTTCGTTATTTTAGTAGTATAGATATATTGCGCATGTCTCTGTGACGATATATATCCATTAGTGGTAATGCACATGTCATTGGAAGTAAGGCTTTGTAAGTTGTAGTTAACAAAAGGTAATAACAAAACTACCAAACTTGAATGATCAATCTCATAGTCCAGGGAAAATGACAAAAACGAATCAGTCATACCGGAGAATTGGTGGATCGCAATGGTCCTGACTTGGTACAGGCATTTCAAACGAAATGTCAAACTACCTGTTCTAGTTTCTAATTTGATTCCATGTCCATTTTGTGTTATATCTTTTATTTTCATATCTCAACTGATTTCCTGTTCTGATACTTTCTTTTCGCCTCTGGTGAGTAAGGCTTAAATAGACGAAACGCGCGTCAGGCGTAGCAAAATTTATTGTCTGGAACTTTGTTGTCAGTTGTATTTCTTATAATGATAAAATAAAATAAAAACAATCCATTTATATTTTACGCTTTATATATGTTGTGTACAAGTTGTAATTTTGTACAAGTTATAACATGTACGATTTTGTTGTACAAGTTATAACTTGTACGGACCAAAAATACAAGTTATAACATGTACAATTTTAGCCTGTACATGTTATAACTTGTACAAAATAATGCAAAAAGTCGGGTTTAACTTGTACAACATTTATTTTAAAAGTAGCTACATTAAATAATCATCATTTTAAATAAAAAGATCAATATTGATCAATGTTAACACATATTAACAAAGTTGATAATCTTTTTATATGTTTTGACGTATCAAATAAACCAAATTAACATAATTAAAGGAATAAATGTTTTTTGTTTGTTTTTCTATTTTTTTTTTGGGGGGGGGTTAAAAAAGTTGAATCTGATGCATATTTTTTTATATGTTACTGTTTACAACTGCAACTTTTGAGAACGTGTTTGGTACATGTCATTCAATTTCTAGAAAAAAAATAAGAATAAATAAGCTCTTACAGACCAAGCTGATAGTACTTTGTTATAAAGGCAACAATTATAAGTATATGACCAGAAAATATCAATACATGTACACCTGTATTCCAATTCTGATCTGATATTATTTCCTTTAAGTCGATCTCTAGATTGCAACAAGAAATGTATTTAACACTACATGTACATCTCAAATCTGTTGAATATGGTTTAAGAAATATCTAAATAGGCATTTACATGTTTATGTTAAAATTTAACAAAAATCTGAACGCAAGTACTTCTTTTTAAAATAACTAATATTTAACCTATGTTACTTGCAAACAAGTGATTTTTAAGACTTGCTTTTTCCGGTCCGTCCACTATTGTGCCTTTTTCCCCTCTATTTTTTAAGTGAGTTTTCTTTGTGAATTTTGTAATAAAGTTTGCTTAACTGCTCAACTTGGTTTGGCTTTATGTCACATTAGTTCCCCAATTTGCAATGGAAGATGATAGTTTTGTGCTGTAAAACCTGCTTTAAACCAGCCTCCATTCCCTTTTGAAATGTCTGTACTAAGTCAGGGTCATTTGTGAATCTACAACATATTTAGTTTCCCTAGTATGTCTGACATTTGGTATTGATCATCTTTGTTCTCTTCTATTGTTGTTAAGTACTTTATTTTCTAAACATGATGTTTTGAATTCGGTTTCTAATCCTTATTTTAGTCAAAAGTGTTAGTATTTTAAAAAAATTTTATATCAAAATATTTTGTACAAAATACAAATGACAACAAAGTTCCAGACAATAAATTTTGCTACGCCTGACGCGCGTTTCGTCTATTGTTAAACCTCATTTTTGTCATTATTTTGTACAAGTTATAACATGTACAGGCTAAAATTGTACATGTTATAACTTGTATTTTTGGTCCGTACAAGTTATAACTTGTACAAATATTTTGTACATGTTATAACTTGTACAAAATTACAACTTGTACACAACATATATATATAATTAACTATCTAGGAAATTGTTAAATTGTTTAAATTAATTATCATATCAAATATTGTTTAAAGCAAACATTTATAAAATTATCCACCTATTGATAAACAATAAAAAGATACCTTAAAGCTTACATATTAACAGAACTCTCCTCTCTATTACCCATTATTAGACACGAATAAGTTTATTAACAAAAATGGAAATGTGTCTCCCGATTAAACGCACAGTAGCCTTCTCTGAATTTTATACGACAAAAAACTTAACAAGTTTTTTTTTTATTATTATTTGAAAAAAAAGTCAATTGAAAATATGTCTCCTGATCAAACAAACAGCAGCCATGTGTTAATTTGATCCGGAAAAAAACTGAACATTGTTTGAATATCAATACATGAATTTGCAATTTTAATTGCAATCTATCGTTGAGGAATGAAAACGTATGGAAATACCACTACTGAAAGATGTATAAGCCGCAAAATGATAATACAAATACATGAAATTAAAGCTTCATATTATAGCACGCTGTCAGCTAAACGGATTTCAAAAGAATTGCATTTGTATATTTAAGACACCACAGAGGCGCTCGGTATATCAATTTATTGCTAGTGCCATAGAAAGAAGGGACAATTCTATTATTTATGCATGCTGCAGTCTTTAAAAATTTGACGGTAAGTCTCTTTTTAATTTTATAAAAAATTGAATGTTGCCTTTGAAATAGAGTAGTTGGACTTGTGTACACGCCGTATTCATTTTGCGGTTTAGCAACAGAGTACATGTAACAGAAGAATGTTCATGTCGTCTGATGTATTCTCTTTTTTTCGCTAAATGTATGGTTACATTTGTATAGAATGCTTTTTATTAAATTCAAATGCTGCGAACAAGAAGCATCTCCTTGAAATATGCATATCAAGCAGATGCATCATTTGTTCAGTTTTATTCGATATTGTTTCAATAGGATATTACACAAAATACCCAACGCTCCCAAAAAAATCAATCGTATCAACTTATGAAATAATTACCTACTTTTTGTAAATATATTGTCATTATGTTTATCAACGGAACTGTTAAGTAGTTTCGGATAAGCGAGATTTACCCAGATGTAACAAAACACGGAGACCCTTAGCATAGTGTCCATAACTTTTCAAGGGGGTCCTTGGTGGTTTATAAGCCTCCATTAACACTGGGATTGTACATGAAATTCCACTAAAAATCGCCAAACGTGACGTCAAGTCAGACACTTTGCACAAGGAGCGACTTGGATATGTGCCGCAGGTAGTTGGGTAACATTATACCGGGTCGTCAAGCAATAATATTGGGTGCAGTCCGACTAAGTAAAGACTTATAGGTCTTGGAAAAGACCGGCTGATCTTTCACGAGTGATAGAATTTTTCAGTCTTTTTGCGAGTGGAGCGCAGCGGAACGAGTCAAAAGACCCAAAAATTTTTATCACGAGTGAAAGATCATTGCCGGTTTTCCAAGAACGCGTGTAAGTACCTATTTCTTCCGTAAGAAATTAAATTTTATATTCTGAAACCTTAGAGGACTTAATTCTAACAACCGAAAGTGTAAAATAACAGTGCATTTTATAACTGCCGGTTATTATTGGATAATTTACCAGTGTGAGATCGCTGCACGTGCTCGCATCTCAACCTGGTCATCTCACACTGAAAAGAGTCATTTACGGAAGAATTAATATTCTTAAGTGTGTGTGTGTGTTAGGTTGTAACTCCCTTTACAACGCACTTGGGCCATTTAGGACGATCAGTTTTAATGGTAGTTGAAACTGGAGTACCCTGTAGAAACCACCGACCCTGGGCGGGTAACTGGCTAACCTAAATTATACACAGGTAGGGAGGTCCCTTTTTTTGTAAATTACAAGTGGGACTCAAAACATCACCTGAGAGGTGATCGGCTAGTGATCAAAAGCAAAAGTGATTAAACCAACGCCTTCAACCACTCGACCACCCAGGCCCCCAAAATTTCTAAAGAAATTGTTTTTGGCGTTAAACATTTCAATAATTTGCCACCCTTTTTTAAATGAACTAAATTGTATATTATATATATAACGTGTTTTAATTTTTTGTCAAATGACAAATCAGAGACAATTACAATTAAAGGATTTGAACATCCGGACTGAACGTATTAAGAAAGAAAGAGACACAATAATATATTATTATTTCCTGACACGATAAACTAAATTTTCCTTCCCTACCTGTATTGAAAAAATAGGTTGATCATGTAAGATCAAAATTCCAGCTATCTACCACTACTTTCTAGTCAACACTATGATAGAAATAAAAATATTTATTTTTTTAGCAGAATTTCACGGAGAGAAAATCCGGGTTATAAAATGGCAAATGTCGTGCGGGCGAGGAAAAAATTTTCGTAACAGTTTTCTTCAGCAACTACGCACTCATCACAGCCACTTGATATTTGGTAAACAGCATGAGGGTGGGGTCCTATAACGTGGGATTCGATTTCAGGTCTGTCACAAACCTACTCCCTGTTTAACGAAATCTGACCATTTGTGACTTTGACAGGTTTTCAGAAAGTTACTTCAGAAAAAAGACAGGAATGGTTCATAAATTGGACTTGGGTGTAGTTTATTTGACATTAAAAATGTGTGCATTTGTCTTATTCTTTACCATTATTTATTTTTCATTTTCTGTTGGGTCTTATACAGGTTTAACAGCTATAAGTGATGAGATACGGATTTTAATTACATTGAGTAAGATATGTGTCAAATTAGGATACGAGCATTTGCGAGTTTCCTTTGACAAATATCTAACGAGTATTATAAAAATCCGTATCTCATCGCTTGTAATTGTAAAACCCTTTTCTCGAACTGTCAATCGTGAATGTAGGCCAAAAAACAACTACAGCGATCAAATATGTCGGTTGTGTGTGATGATATAATACTCAATCATGAGTTGCTTGAAGTGTTGTGTTGGATTAAGAATCGATATCTTTGTTTTTTTTTCACAAAAGCTGATAAATGCATCTTAGCTAACTGTCAGTAACTGCCAGTGTTCTCAAGAGAGTTTCTTTACATCTCGTTGTTCTCGTATAGTACTCTTGTCTCGGGTTCTCTCTTGGTGAATTGAACTTGTATCGATTTGATTTTTAAAGTGTGTTATTTTTTGTGCTTTGTACAAGATTAACAATAGGGGGAAGGTTGTGCCAAATAACTAGTTTAACCCCGCCACATTTCATATGTGCCTGTCCTAAGCAAGGAATCCTTGTCAAAGCTTTGTTTTTTGTTTTATGTACAGATATGGGTCTTTCGTTGATTATCTAAGGATTTGTCTGAATCTTCTGTTTGTTTTTTTTTCAGTCTTTGGCCAATGCAAGACGATGAGCAGTGACCTCTGGTCACGTTGAAGACTGCTAGCTGTTTTCCATTGAGATGTTTTAAATTGCCGTTTCCTTAATGTTGGTTTTGTCGCGTACAGTTATTCCACATCTCTTTATCGTCCATTATTGAATTATAACTCATAGTAAATTAATAAATAATCAAATATGCATTTTGTTCAACAAAAAAGTGCCACCATTTTATTACAAATGTTAACTAAAATTAGACTTAATAACAATAAAAAAAAACGTTTTGGTACATTTTTTATTTATTTTGTTTGTCTTCTTATTCAAGCAGGTGTTGAAACAATGGTAAGCACGCTCCACGAGATGCATATCTAACAGCAGTGTCGAAATTAAATTCCTTGAAATTGAATTTATACTGCAATCGGTCTATTTGAGCAGTCAAATTACAGTGACCGTATATCGATATGTGATATACGGTCAGTGACAGTATATCACTTTTAGTACACGCCCCCTTTCCGAGGCATGCTGTAAAACAAGGTCGTATATAGTATGGTACAAATATTTAGAAAAGAAGAATTTTAATGGTAATTGGCTAATTACCGATAGTGTGGTATTCAAGCATGAAGATTCCGCCACACAAGCCCCTTTATAAGGGATACCTTATTATATTATTTTTTTATGGAACTTGATAATTTGTAAATCACAAAATTAGCAGTACAACCTCTATACAAACACAGTGTTTTTTGTTTTTTTATTTTTTTTTTGGGGGGTTGCATTCTAGGACACATCAGCTACATTAAAGAATTAAATCAAACTCTAATAAATATTTATAAATAAAAGAAACCTTTCGTATGAGTGGGGAAATGAATATTGGTATTAGTGAGCACAGATCGAAAGCGGGTTATTAGCTCTAGCAGAGATCTCTACGAATTTGTTCCTAATGCTGTTAAAGAATTTTCATGGTCCGGAATGACGATTAAAACCACATTAATTATTTAATATATAATTTTAAAAAGGATAGTATGTGAAAATTTTCATGCAACTCGGATTGAGAAGTCAGGACAGAAGCAAGGAATTAGAATACAGATATCCGTGGTCCTTGATTTGGCTTTCCTGTTCGAACATTTTGGTATTGATTACTAGTACTTGTACAAATGCATTTTCATAGTTTTGGTTATTGATCTTCCAATGTTTTGACGTGAATGCTGTTGATGAGAGGTTACTCCTTGAAATTTTGAAATCGGCAAAATTAAATTAACCATTTATTCCCGTATAAATAAATTCAAGAAAAGTATTTGTTAGGTGAAATTAAAATTATAAACTTAAAAAATGGGTGGGAAATAATTGGATGTTCTATCATGTAATTAAATATGCCCAATTTATGTAGGCAACTACTAGCAAATCCGTATAAACCGGTAAACAACATATATAGAGAGAGCTAGTTGAGTTTGCAGTTGCACGGACTCCACGTGCTTTTTGATTGACAGGTGTAAATATTAATGCGTTGAATTGAATACCCGAATTTAAAATACTTATGATAAAAATATGTAATCTTAATATTTTTAACGCCGAATGTATTTGATAAATGTTTTACATTTTATTCCAAGAAAAACAATTATTTTTATTTTTTTTTTATTTCTAGCATAATGATATTAAGCTGCATTCTTACATGTAAGGCGCATATTAGTTAAAAAAACGGTAGCATTCAATTTTTAATTTTAAATCTATGCTTCAGTATAAATATATTATTTTTATTCTATTTTTTTTCAAATTTCATTACATTAATTTACTTTAGACCATGAACATTTGTGTCATAGTACATAAACCATTCCATGTTATACAGTGTGCCCCTTACCTGGCGACACAGGTGTTATGACCATATTAGGAGAGGGGCCCGAGGTAGGATCATTTTTCGATTTTTTTATTTGTGTTTTTTTTTAAATAAAGAATACTCCAAAGAAAATACAAAATATTGCAGTATAAACACAATAATAGTACACTGGCTCGACATAAAATTGTATTTATACGAATTCGGCTCGAAACAAGAAAACGCTCGGGAGACCCTCGCGTGTTCCTGTTTCTAAGCCTCATCCGTATAAAAATTTTATGTCGAGTCAGTGTACTATTATTGTATATATACATGTATCATCGTGCGAAATGTGATTCGCTAAATAGTTTCATCTCGCGAGAACTAGAAAATATTGCACAACAGTTAGAAAAATAGTATATCCCTTTTTGTTAAATGATATAATAATACAATAATGTTGTTCTTTCACAATTTTGAGTCCGTCTTAATTGTAAAAGATATCAAAGGAGCTACATTATAGTAACAAGCTCTAATAATAAAAACCCTCTTATGCTTGCTAACTCCGCTTAATCAAAAAGATGTTCAATGCGTTACATTATTGCAGCTATATTGTAACTATCAAAGCAATTGATTAAAAATTGCGTTCTCTTTTCATTTTAAGTGAATAAAATTGGCAGTTGATAATTTCCGACTGTAAGCATTCATAATTGTTTAAACCACAAGGTTTCTCTGCTTGTTATGGACGTGATCGATAGATATCCTCCGTGCTAGTTTTGGCTTTTTTCAAGATTTTTAAGATTATGTTTGTTTCGATTGATTCAATGTTGGACCTTCCAATTATTTTGCGTTAAATGCTGCTGATTTTAGAGGTTACACTTCTTCGAAAAATGCTTATATAATTATGCACAGCATAACGAAATCACCATTTCAACTGACACACACAATGGTACTTTATATTACAAAACTGTTGCGAGTGACATACATGAATCTACCGCTAAAGGATAGGCTTTGTGACATATGATACCACTTTCAATTTCATGTAACATTATAAGGTTCGATGGATATTATTTTCACAATGACTGAATTAACAAGCAAGGTTCGTTATCTTTTTCAACACGCTCATTCTAAAATGAAGATTGTACTTATTTTACATAAAAAGCACTAACATACTTACTATAAACAAGTATGAGCTATATTCTCTAATGCCCTATATGTTATTTCGTGTACTTCCGGGAAAATATACATTATGATATAAAATTTGAAGTGTATGGCAAACTTTGAAGTCTACAAATGGAAAGAAAGAACGTACTAGATTAAACTTATTGATCTTGTCCGTAATTGTGATACCTGATAGTAAGCTTAGTGTTAAAGTCGAATTCCAAATTCAACGATCGAAGATTATTTAATTATGGTAAAAATTTAAAATAAAACTTTATACGGGTATATTGCATAAATTTCAAGCTGAAACGCTATCTTATAAATGCATGTTTATGAAAACAATATATTTTACAGGATTATATTCTAAGCCATGCTGACATAAAGAAGAAAATAATTGTGGTGAGATGCACCTTATCCTACTGCTTCTATTTGTGGGTTTAAATTCAGGTACGTTTTCATATTCCAGTTCCGATAAGATTCCTGTTTGATTATAGATATGTCGTGTTGCACGACAGTCTTAAGGTATTTAATCAGAATTATGAATGCGGTAAATCAAAGCTGAACAGATTTACATATTTAAGATTCATTTCCAATTTTATAATTTCTTATATAAAGTGTAAACAAAAATTGGATATTTTGCTCCGATTTGTTACGAAGTGTATAAATGGTAAAATGTAAATAATGTTGAGGAAAGAGCAGTTTTTCATAAAAAAAAATATTCTTGAGTACATGTAGCAGCTGATCTATGTAGTTGTAATTTATTCCTATTTGCCCATATATTTGTCGTTTTATGAAACAAAAAAAAATGTATATATAGCAATTTTATCTATAACAAACAAAAAGAAGCCTATCCTCTATCTATATTTGGATTTTGAATTTCCCGAGTCATATTATAGCGGAAACCGAAAGATATTGCTACACACAAGCAACATTACTATGTAAAGACAGATCAGTATCAAACTAATATCGGGTTAGTTGTGTTAGTAAAATTTACTGTGAGTGAGTGAGTGAGTTGGTGTTTTACGCCCGTGCAACGCTATATAGGTTATTTACAGGCGATGAACATGAAAAGGATGATAAAATGAACATGAAATGATGATGATAAATGAAATATGGGGATGGGGTGGGACACAAAGGATCGGTAAATTTTGAAGAACCACAGGAAAAAGGGGAGATGTGGGTAGGGGCGGAAAATTTAGCCTATGTGGTGCACTACTGGGCGGTCCACAAATGGATCTTTTACGTGCATGAAGCGTGGCACTCTCCACACACGTTGGCCCACTATGGTCGGCGGTCAGGGTTTCCGTATTATAGACCTGACAACCCCCGCGGACGAGGGCCACCCTATTCAGCCACCTAGGGTACACACTTGGTCGCTCTGTGGGCTGAGCACTGACCCGACGTCAGAATCCCAAGACCCTTAGTCGCCTCTTACGACAAGCTAGGCTCTGCTGCGGGCCTATTCGCCACCCGGGCCCCGCACGGGACGTAAAATTTACTCTCTAAGTAAAGTTGCGATAATATGACTTTATTATACATTTAGCTTTGATACCTTTACATTTGTCCGTGTGTTACAGCCGTAAATTAACAAACCATATCTTGACAAGGGACTTTTATTGTCATATCAAGCCCTCGCGTGCAAAAAGTGGGCAATTATGGCCATATCAAGACCTCGCATGCACAAAAGTTGGCTCATATGCCATATCAAGGTCTAGAGTCTCACTTTGAAATTTGACGTCACAGTTATTTATTTTTATTTGTTTGCTGAAAATGTATGATAAAAAGATTATGAAACAGGGTTTTCCATATCAGGTCCCATATCATTCGTCGACCCATATTAGGTCTCGGCTTCCGCGTCGACCTAATATGGGAGTCTCGGAATGATATGGGACTTGATATGGAAAACCCTGTGTAATAATCAATATATATCAGAAAAAGTAGAAAACGAATATAAGTAAGTAAGTAAGTAAGTAAGTAATTTTATTGATATAAAGACCAAAAATTGATCTATCATCAAAATACAAATACGAAATAACAAAACAAGTGTTCATATGAACATAAAATACAGACATATTTAATATAAACATATTATATATAAGCGAGCAATTTTTGATTATAATAAGACACCCATTTTATTAGTTATGTGTTATTCCAGCTGAGGACTAGAACCTGAATAGATTTATCTATCTTTGACCCAACTTATTGATATTCTTAAAAAGAAACATATAGTTATTAATCAATATTTTTTTTTAAACTTTAGATTGCAATTATACATATTGTTTACTCCAGTAATAATAACTTTACATATATCTAAATCGTTGCTTGTAAGAAGAAATAAAAACTGTTTCTCCGCAGATAACTTTGAAAAAGAAGGTAATATTTCAGAAATTCTACAAAAAAGGTCTTTACGTTGACTTTGTAATCTTGTACAATACATTAAAAAGTGAAACTCATCCTCAATACCATCATGACATAACTCACATACCCTTTCTTCTACTGCTAAATTTTTATGTCTTCCTTTTTCAATATTCAAATTACTATTACTAACACGAATTCTAATATAATTTGAAAGTACACGCTTATCAACATCAGTATATAAATATTTTTCCCTTTCAAAATCCTTTTTGAACTTTCGATATGTTCTTAACTTATTGCCACCAACTGATCTTCTATCATCAAACAACATTTTAAGCCAATGACTCTGAAACATGTCCTTTAACTTGTCAAATATGGCATTCAGGGTTGTCTTAATAGAAAAATTTCCCTGGTTTTCCCAAACATGGTTAAAACCAATAAAATTCAAGAATAATTTAAATTTATCAAATAAACTGTTCCCAACTGATATATTATCTTCATAATCTTTAGAAATTAAGTCAGTATTTTTTGCCTTTAAAATGTTAAACCAATATTCAACACTAGATTTCAGTGCATTTATAGCCAATGGGTACAGTCCCAACTCACGAAAAACTGCTAAATTAGAAGCTGACTTATGAATTCCCAGTATGTATTTTGAAAATTGAAGTTGTATTTTGGTTGGGATGAATTAGTTATGTTCAAAATCCATAAAATGTTTACCTTTCAATATCTGAGGTATAGTCCATATTTCACTACAGTACAATAAAATAGGTTTCACACATGTATCAAATAGTTTCATGTGTAGTGGAATATTACTTTTTTCTGAAAAAATTGCTTTGCTTATACAAAACATGGCCTTCTTGGCTTTCTTAGATAAATAACAAATGGCATCAACAAAAGAACCAGATGGCTTTAAAATAATACCAAGATATTTATACTGCTTTACTAGATCTAAAAGTTGGTTATTGTAATAAAATGAATATCCTTCAAGCATTTTACCAGATTTGTTAAAAATAATAACTTTTGTTTTGTTTATATTCACTTCAAGATTCCATTTATCACAAAAAGATTTCAATTTATCTAAAGAGTTTTGTAAACCATTAGATGACTCAGACAATAACACACTATCATCTGCATACAATAAACATGGTATAGATTTTCCATTCAACAATACAGGTTCACAGTCAATTCCAAATTCACAAATTAAATCATTAATGTAAAGGGAAAATAATGTAGGACTTAGAATACAACCTTGTTTAACACCAATATTGGTTTCAAAATTATCAGTTAACCCATCATTAAGTGATACACAAAATGTTACATTTTTGTACATATTTACTAGAACATTAAAAAAGTTACCACGAATGTTCAACTGAGATAATTTAAAAAGTAAAGCACTGCGATTGACCGTGTCAAAGGCTTTCTTCAAGTCAATGAAAGAAGCAAAGATGCATTTCTTTCTCTTGAAATATTTATCTATTAATGTTTTTAGAGTAAAAATATGATCACTAGTTCTCATTTCCTTTCTGAAACCTTTTTGCTCACTACAAATTATGTCATTCTTTTCCAGAAAAACTTCTAACCTATTAAATAAAAGTTTAGTAAATAGTTTACTGAGACAGCTGGATATAGCAATTCCTCTGTAACAAGAAGGGTCATTCATGTCACCTCCTTTGAATAATGGTTTAATAATATTTTCTCTCCATATTGAAGGATAAGTACCTGTTTTCGATATAATATTGAAAATTTTCTACATACAATTTTGAAAAAATACCTGATGATGCCTTGATCATCTCATCTCATCTCATATATCCACAGGAGCTTGAGATAAAGGACACAACGGATTCTAGGAAGTCTGCTTCATATTTAGATCTACATCTCGAAATTGACTCTCAAAGAAGACTTTCAACAAGGCTCTATGACAAACGTGATGACTTCAACTTTCCAATCGTCAACTTCCCCTTCTTGTGTAGCAATATTCCGTCAGCTCCAGCTTATGGAGTTTACGTATCTCAATTGATTCGTTACTCCAGAGCGTGCGGGACTTACATCGATTTCCTTAGCAGAGCGACACGTCTGACGCAAAAATTGCTCATACAGGGTTATGTTGCTCCTCGGTTGCTGTCTTCACTCAAGAAATTTTACGGAAGACATCATGCACTTATAGACAAATATGGGATTTCGATCTCTCAGATGAGTGCAGATGTTGGTTTGTCATAGTGTGTTGTTTTGTCTTCCTTTACTGGATTTGACACGCTGAATGGACTATTGGCAACGCGACGGGTGTGCTATAGCAAGCAGGAACTGCTTACTCTTCCGGAGCACCTGAGTTCACTCTTGTTTCGACTGGAGTTCGCGTTGTTGATTGATATTCAGTTGTTTTGTGTTTCCATGTTTTACGTGTTGTCTGTTTTTGTCCCGTTCTTGTTTGTGTTTACTGGTTTAGTCTCTGCCCTTTCGGACTTTTGACATTCGGATACCCCATTGGTACCTCTGCTTCTTTTATACCATCTAAACCTGTCGACTTATTATTTTTAAGCAATTTCACCGCTTTTACTAGTTCCTCAGCTGAAATATCCCCATTCAACACTTCATTGTTATTACTCAAACACTCTTTTACATCACTGGCAGAGTAGCAAGTTGTGTAATTTTTATTCATTAAATTTTTGAAATATACAGATGGGTCCAAACCTAACCTGTACAAAAGTAAACCGGGAGCAAACATCTAGTTTACTTTTCTGGTTTGGTTTGGTTTGCTTAACCCAACAAAATAGCAAACCACAGTTTACTCAAAACAAACCGTGGTTCGCTTTTTCTAGTTTGGTTTGGTTTGCTCTGACCAAACCAAACTTTGACGCTGGTTTGGTTTGCTCTGACCAACCAAACAAGGGTGCCGGTTTGGTTTGCTTTGTCCAAACCAAACTAGGGCGCTGGTTTTGTTTACTCATACCAAACCAATCTAAAATGATGGTTAATATCTAAATCATAATAAATTCGTCAAGTAAATCAAATTTGTTTTACGAGAACAAATATCATAAGATGATGTCGGACGTCGTATTACTTCGATTCTGTGAATCATCTGCGCATGCTCATGGTTTGTTTTTAACAAACCAAACCAGGCCGCTGGTTTGGTTTGCTCTAAAAATGATAACTTGGGTGCTGGTTTGGTTTACTCATAAAATACCAATCTAATATGATGTTAAATGTTTAAATCAGAATTTGTAATTCGATTGAGACATTTAGTGAATAATATTTGTTCAAGAATGTAATAATTGTGAAACAGTTCGGATATTCTTTCACATCGATTATATGAATCATCTGCGCATGCTCGAGGTTTGCTCAGAGCAAACCAAACCAAACCAAACTAGGGCGCTGGTTTGGTTTGCTTTTTAAAGTTTGGTTTGCTCTGACAAAACCAAACCAAACCAGCCGTCTGGTTTACTTTTCGAGTAAACATTAAAGTAAACCAAACAAAGTGAAAAGTGAACTTAGACCAAACTTCTGGTTTGCTTTTTTAGTTTGGTCTGCATACAGGTTAGGTTTGGACCCATCTGTATAGACCAATCTTGAGAGGCAATATTACAACTTGGATCGTCTCTTTTATCTTTGAGAGAATTAACTAATTTCCAAAATTCATTTGGATTTTTTTCAGATGCATCCATCATACAGTTTAAAAGTTTTGATTTATGAATCCTGTGTTTTTTTCTAATCAGACGATTATATTGTTTCTTTTCAAAATGTACTTTATGTCTTAAATTGATATCCCAAGGTGACTTGGAAAGTTTTCTAGCCAGACTTTTAATATTTCTTAATTTAACTTCACATTCATTATCATGCCACGGTTTATTTGGCTTCTTTTTTCTAGACATGTTTTTAGACTTTAGATTAAGTCTAGGTACAACAGCTGCATTTTTAAGCAATTCTGAGAAATTTTCCACTACTCCATTTAACTTGGGTGATTTGTCTAAGTGTAATTTATGATTTACACTATTTTTTTCTTTACATAATGTTATTTTTTCATTAATATCTTTTGTATCCAATTTATTTAAATTTAAAACAAACTGCTCCTCTGCCAGTTCTGACCATTTGACTTTGACTGGTTTGGGTCTTAATGCACTATCTGATGGAACACATTTGACATTGGAAAATATCTTAATTGTTATTGTTATAGGACAATGATGAGATGAATTTGGAAGGTATTCCCCTACCGTAAAATTTAAAACATTTTTAAGAAAGTCAGCACTACATAAGCAATAATCGTTTACAGAAACTCCGTTAAAATTAAAATAAGTAGCTTTTCCTACAGAGTCTCCAATGGTCCTCCAATTTAAAATCCTTAACTGATTACCAATACAAAGGTAATTCCAGAATATTTCATTTCAGACTGAGACTTATCAATCAAGGAAACTCCTGAAATAATACTTCTTTTAATAAAGACTGCAAGTCCGCCTCTTTTTTTACTAGGCTCGATAGATCTACAGTTAGGAAAACATTTATAACCATCTATAAAGAAAGAGAATCTTTAAAACAACAATGTGTCTCTGAAAGAAAAACTATATCTGACTTCAAATACTTTTTAAATTCATCTGTTTCAACTTTTTTAGTTTTCACCCCATTGGAGTTTGATTGCAGCCCATTGACATTCCACCCAGTGATAGATATTTGTTTCATTGTGGTTAATTTCCCCATTGCAATTTTAGCTTTCCACTCATGACAAAAAATGCCAATTGTAGTACACAAAGGGAAATGAAAGAAATAACTTTATATCTACATGTATTTAAAAATTACTATTATTAAATGACATGTAACCTTTTAATTAAGAAGGTTAATAAGAATATTAATTGATTGGTTATATGAAATGACATTTTTGGCCAAATTAAAAAATTATGCATATTCAAACATTCATTTGACATTTGAATTCAATAACAATTTTATGTGCAATACACTATAGTTGTATGACCTGTATGACTATATTTTCCTTGAACTTATCATTTTCTTTCGAATAATAAAAAACAGAAAAAGATTAAAGCTTAATAATTACGTACTTAAATGTGATGAACTTAGAAATAAACATGAATTACATAGGCTAACTGGCATAAGAAGCCAACTTTAAGTACTACATGTAAATGTAAATGGAGTATATTATACAAATTTTCATTACAATCTCAACTATATTTCTTAAACAATAAATTATAAGTATATTATACACATTTTCATTACAATATCAATTGTATTTCTCAAACAATTAATTATAAAAAAAGGTTAAGTGTGTAAGACAGACAGTCCGATCAAAGAAAAACCAAAAAAAAAAAATAAAAAATAACTCACACAAAAAACCCAAAGAATACAAACAACTATTGTCAGTACAACATAGTGGGCATAATACATGTACGTATTACATATTAAGAGCTCCTACAATTGCTGCTGCTATGTTTGAAGCTAACTGAGAAGTGTTAATTTTGCCTGCTTGACCAAAGTTTTGTTGTCTGCTGTAATTCTGTCTACCACTAAAATTTAACGATGGATTTCGATAGTTTTGACCCCAACTAGAAGACTGCTGATCATTTCTCTGCCTTCCTGATTGACCAAATAGGGTACTCTTGATGTTTGAAGCTAAAAGTCTAACACCTGCCATTGAAGGACGGATTTGATCATTAAATAAAAACCGTGGAAGGTTGCCATTACGAATGAAATTAGAATTTGCATTAATTTTCACCTTGTCTGAACCTCGAAATGTAGAAAATATTTTCTCATTGAACTCCATAACTTTCTGATTTAGATGATCATGAAAACATGGTGTAACCATTGATATCAATAAGGAGTCGCACTTTGAAAGGAGGCTTTGAATAAGAATTTCGTAAGACCTAAATGCATCATCTACGGATAAGTGCTTCAAGTCGTTTATGCCAACATGAAGAATGACAGTGCCA
This sequence comes from Arcuatula senhousia, assembly GCA_963971305.1. NCBI lineage: Eukaryota > Metazoa > Mollusca > Bivalvia > Mytilida > Mytilidae > Arcuatula > Arcuatula senhousia. The sequence goes on along the minus strand of OZ020307.1, from coordinate 29,009,408 downwards.
GCATGATCAAGTTTTTCAGTGGAGAATTTCAAAGTATTTTCAATAGTGTATGTTGTACGCTTTTCACCATTTCTGTTAGTATTCCTATGTAGACGATGAATATCAATATCTTTACAAATTGAGTCATGTAACATTACTACATCAAAACTTCTTTTGTCCGAATTATAGGCACGATTTCTTTCAAATTGGTTATCTTGATCATGATAATTTGACCTTTCATTATCATAATTGATGTTTTGCCGAGCCGTTTCATTTTCACGTTTTTCCTCTGAATGGAAATAATTTTGTTCTACATCATGTCTATCTTGCTGATGACTCTTTTCGGATACTACTTTCGACCAAGCACCCTCTTGTGCATCATATAACTGAGTTTGCAATCGATCTTGTAATTTATCAACTAATTGATCTTTGTCACGTATTCTTTCATCGTACATATGTCTCAAACCTTCAATCTTTTCTTCTTTCTTTCTGGTATCATCCTGTAATTTCTCATTCTCTACTCTCATTTTTTGAATTTCAACTTTAAGTTCTTTTGTAATTTTATCATGTTCTAATCTTGAAATTTTGTCACCTGCGCAAAGCTCATTTTCTAGTTTGGTCTGTTCAAGCTGGTTATTCAGTTTTTCAATTGTAGAATCTTTATCTTTGATTCTTTTCTCCATAGATGTTATTTTGACGGATTCATTCGTTTGCATGGTTTTATTACTAAGAGTATCCTGCAGGGTTTTAATTTCACTTGACATTTTTTAAACTTCTTTTGTAACTTCACTTTTATTTTCAGTTTGGACTTGCAGCACTTTAACAATTTTTTCTGTGATATCTTTCAAAGATTTTTCAATAATGTCATTTCTACGTGAGATGTGGATACTTTTATCTGCAATACGATCGTCAACTTGTTCAAGGGCTTTACTCATAATATTAGATTCTGAATTTGACCTTTTCAAATCTTTACGATCACTTATATTAAGCGATTTTTTGCAGGGCTTTTCCTTGGAAACATTACTTTCACAGTTTACAACTTTCATTGGTACTGTTTGTTCAATGTCAAACGACTCGTCATACAGGGATTGACTTAAATTAACCTCTTCTAATACATCAACTGTTTCAGGTACATGTTTGTGCACATTTGGACCCTTCTGATCTTTAACACAAGTTTCTACATTTCTCATAAATTCGTTTACAAGCTCCTTGCATTTTTCAAAGTATTTACTCCCAAATTGTTCATATCCTTTACCTTGTACCATGATCTTACCGGTTGTGAGATACACGACAACTTTAAATGCTAAATGTGAGTCCAACGCTTGCTTATTGTCACTTATAATCATCTCAGTGTGTGTAATAAATTTGTCATTTCTATCTGTGTGGTCCCTCCATACAACGTCTTTTTTACTTCCCAGTTCTAAATAAACAACTTGAGCAAGGGACTTAATCCATGCATGAACTCGATCTGCAGATGTCAGGAAGCATGTACAATTGCTATTACTTTTATATATTGTATTGTCTATTGTTTGGAAGGGAATAACTCGACCTGAACTAATCTTCTGGACCGATTTATAGGTGTGTGTCACTGGGTAAAATTCTTTCAAACCAGACAAGGTCAGGTCGACATTGTTGTTGTCGTTTCTGACGCATAATTTGGTGTTTTCTGACTGCTTATCTTCCTCCATTTTATACACTTAATTGTATTTGAACTTTTTAAATGTTTATACACCAACTTATCAAGTTACTTTGGGTACTACATTCGCAAAATTCACATTAACTTATCCACAAAATTTTTCCGGTCTTGGCGCAGACATGTTACCGGAAGTTCTTTTCACGAATATGAAATGATAATAAAGTGATATGATCACAAGCTCAACAGGTGAAACGAGTTTAGGAGGGGTGGTTAAAGTCGAGAAAACATGGCTACTGCAATGAATCTTAAGGGACCAACTCCCGCTGAAACCTGCTGAAGTGTTTTCTAACCTGATATTTTCCCATACAATGCACAACTATTGTTAGCGGTCTGGTTTTCTAAATTATGGCCTGACAACCTCGGCTTGCATCATGACAGGGCTACCCATTTCATTTACCTGTGTCACATATCTAACACATTCACTCTATTGGCTATGCATCTTAACAGACGATAAAGAGATGTGGAATAAGTGTACGCGACACAACCAACATTAAAGAAACGGCAATTTAAAAAATCACAATGGAAAACAGCCAGCAGTCTTCAACATGACCTGAGGTCACTGCTCGCCGTCTTGCATTGTCCCAAGACTAAAAATACAATACATAAGATTCAAACAAATCCCTAAAATATCAAAGAAAGACCCATTTCTGGATATAAAACCAAAAAAAAAGATAGTAGGACAAACAAAAGCTTTGACAAGGATTCCTGGCTTAGGACAGGCACATATAAAATGTGGCGGGGTTAAACTAGTTTTTTGGGCCCAACCTTCCCCCTATTGTTTATCTTGTACAAAGCACAAAAATTAACACACTTTAAAAATCAAATCGATAAAAGTTCAATTCACCAAGAGAGAACCTGAGACAAGAGTACTAAACGAGAACAACAAAACGTAAAGGAACTCCTTTGAGAACACTCGCAGTTACTGACAGCTAGCTGAGAAGCATTTATCGATTGGTGTAAAACAAAATCAAACATATCGATTCTAAATCCAACATAACACTTCAAACAACAAATAATTTAGTATTATATCATCATACAAAGCCGACATATTTGATCGCTGTAATGCTTCGAAACAACACAATAGTCAAAAAGTAAAAGATTAATGTTTTAGAGTTACTATCAAATTATTAATATTTCTACCAAAAAACACCAAATTTAAAGATGTTACTATAACTTCCAACTTGTATCCTTTCTTTAATAAGTTTTTAAGCCAAATTACCATGTCAAGAGGATTGTTTTTGAATTAACGTGCCTTATAAAATACATTTCCATAGAATTTGGGATGTGATATTCCTTTTACAATAAAAAAAACGACGTGTACAGTTAAATTTTTCAATAAGATACCCATATTTATGAACGAATTTAGTAAAAGATTTGACTAATTTGTGGTATCGATAACCTTGTTTTAGCAATTTTTCTGTAATGAAACGGTTTTTGTCATTAAAATCAGAAACACCACTGAAAGAAGCAGAGGTACCAATGGGGTATCCGAATATCAAAAGTCCGAAAGGGCAGAGACAAAACCAGTTAACACCAACAAGAACGGGACAAAAACAGACAACATGTAAAACATGGAAACACAAAACAACTGAACATCAATCAACAACGCGAACTCCAGTCGAAACAAGAGTGAACTCAGGTGCTCCGGAAGAGTAAGCAGTTTCTGCTTGCTATAGCACACCCGTCGCGTTGCCAATAGTCAATTCAGCGTGTCAAATCCGGTAAAGGAAGACAAAACAAAACCCTATGACAAACCAACATCTGCACTCATCTGAGAGATCGAAATCCCATATTTGTCTACAAGTGCATGATGTCTTCCGTAAAATTTCTTGAGTGAAGACAGCAACCGAGGAGCAACATAACCCTGTGTGAGCAATTTTTGCGTCAGACGTGTCGCTCTGCTAAGGAAATCGATGTAAGTCCCGCACGCTCTGGAGTAACGAATCAATTGAGATACTCCATAAGCTGGAGCGGACGGAATGTTGCTACACAAGAAGGGGAAGTTGACGATTGGAAAGTTGAAGTCATCACGTTTGTCATAGAGCCTTGTTGAAAGTCTTCCTTAAGAGTCAATTTCGAGATGTAGATCTAAATATGAAGCAGACTTCCTAGAATCCGTTGTGTCCTTTATCTCAAGCTCCTGTGGATATATGAGATGGAGAAAGTCACCAAATCAGAATTGTTTAGTGAAAGGACATCATCAATATAACGGAACGTGAGGTTGAAAGAGAGAGCTAGTCTACGGTCTTTTTTGTCTAGAAGAGATTGCAAGAAGTCTGCTTTATATGAATGAAGAAACAAATCAGCAAGCAAAGGTGCACAATTAGTGCCCATTGGAATCCCTATTGTTTGCTGAAAAACACGTCCACCAAACTGAACAAATATGTTGTCAATAAGAAAGTTGAGCATGTCGATTATTTGGTCTTCTGTAAATTTGTTCTTTTTCTTAGACTCATTGATGACAAAGTAAGTCTTGGTATAATCGACTACAAGAAATTTGTACCTGCGTTTTCCATTCTTTTTGAAAAAGCTGCGTTTAATCAGCTGTGCCAATCGTGATTTCAGTTGTTCATGTGGAATAGAAGTGTAAAGTGTGGAGAAATCGAATGTTTTGATGCTGTTACAAGATGAAACTGATTTAGGGTTAAGAATCTCCATCAGTTCCTTCGAATTCTTCAGGATCCAAATTTGATTGACACCATTTCTAGAATAACAACAATCGTAATATTTCTGGAGGCCGGATTTTACTGCCGTAAGTATTGAAGTCAACAAAACTGAAAGAGGTTTAGTTGTACATTTGGATGACCCTGCAATGAAGCGCTGTTTGTATGGATTTTTATGTAATTTGGGAATCCAATACAGGGATGGAATGTCATCATTACTGACACCAACAGAAAGGCCGAAGGAAGAAATGACAGATTTGTGATTGTCAATGATTTCCTCCTTAGACAGTGTTGTAGCCTTGTATGTGGTGCTGTTGCTGGTACAACCAACCCCCAATTCAGCTGTCAAACAGTCAATATAGTGTTTCTTGCACACAAAAATGATGTTATTTGGTGCTTTGTCTGCAGGTACAACAACATATTTGTCATGTAAGGTGGACAATGTTTTGGCAACATCAGCGTTGCTGAAAATGGATGTTGCCTTAGTGCTCATTGAGCCTTTCAAAGAATTGATTCTTTTCAAAACCAATGACCTCACAGCTTTTACCCATTCTGACAAAACGTCACATTCTTTCTCCTGTTCTTTTTTGGCCCATTTTCTGGCATAGTCCTCAACTGAATCCATAATTGTTTTGAAATTATAGCTCCAGTTGATTCGTCTTGGCTCACGATATTTAGGTCCTTTAGCCAAAACATCGCGAAGCAAGTCATTTTCCACGATGTTGAGGTCACCAGTGATAACGTGGCCAGAGGGACCATATTTGAATGGGGACTTTTCACAGGAACAGTCTGGAGGTTTAGCTTTGAGGTCATTGATTTGGAAATCCCGCAACACTTGTTTATAGTTGAAAACCTTAGGTGCAATGGTGGAAGTGTAGGAATAAGAGATAATGGGAATGCTTTTATCTTTGAAGTAAGGAGGAATATGTTCCGTAACAGATTTGTGGTGTAAAATATTACCTAAATTAATAGCATCTAACCCCTTGTTTAAAAATGGAAGTGAAAGAAAGGAACGATTGTCTTTACTGTTTTCGTGTGGAACTCCAACAGGTTTGAATAAGCGGTTGTAACCGATATCAAGAACGATAGCAGTGAGTCTATAGATGTTAGACTTAGGGTCAGTGACCGGATTTTCTAGACATTCCTTGTACAAAATATTGAGTTTAGAAAGGGGAATAGAATACAGTTTAGTTCGAATGTGATGAATCCCTAGTGGTTTTTGGACAAACGGAAGCAATCCACTAATTGATACATCGCAAAGCTTTGGTGCGTTGTATTTTCTATGTCCATGACTGCGTTTCCGTCTCTCCGTTTTTTCGAAGATATTCATCACATTAACTTCACTGCATCTAGGGCTAGATAAATTTCCTACACTTCCAATGTTGTCGTTGCAGCCATAAGGTAGTGCGGTTCCCAGTCGTCGAATCCAGAATTCTTCTCTCTCTTTACGGAAAGGTGTACTTAAAGTGGGATTATTTGTAGGATGGTAATTTTTTTCCAAAATTCGGACTTTTAAAGACAAAATGGAATGATCAGGTTGGTTAAAATGCTGGTAATTCGAGCATATCTGACTAACTGTGAAATGTACACTCCGTAAGATGGAGCTAGAGGTACATCACCTTCAAGCTAGAATTATGAAAGTTTACAATTGGGAAAGAAAAGTCATCACGTTTATCATAGAATTTAGTGTGCAATTTTCCAATAGACTTTTTCGGAAACTAACTATAGTCATACTCATAGTCCTATTCATACTCATATAATAGGAACAAATAGTGTGGGTTTTCTCAAAACATTTAAATCATCAATCAAAATGACCACAAATTGCACGGCTGGTAAGGTTGTCAAGGTTAATTAAAATGCAAGCTACATATAAATGTGATGATGAGATGTACACGAAGAAAAACGAAAATAAATGCAACTTCCATTGTCAGTGGATTTTTTAAGTTGCTGTTCATATATGTAGGTTGTGTCGCGTACAATTATTCCATATCTCTTTATCTTCTATTCCATTTATATTTAAAAATCTATGCGCAAAACAATACAAACTTCCATTGTCAGTGGATTTTTTAAGTTGCTGTTCATATATGTAGGTTGTGTCGCGTACACTTATTCCATATCTCTTTATCTTCTATTCCATTTATATTTAAAAATCTATGCGCAAAACAATACAATTCAAAGTGGCACCATTGGGGCATACGAGTGTCAAAAGTCCGAAAAGGCAACGACAAAACCGGTAAACATGAACATGAACCGCACGAGGAAACACAAAACACAAAATCAACCGAATAGAACTCAAGTCGTAAAAAGAGTGAACTCGCGTGCTCCGGAAGAGTAAGCGGTTCCTGTCTGCTATAGCACACCCGTCGCGCGGCCAATTTCCAATTCAGGGTGTCAAATCCGATAAAGAAGGACAAAACAAAAACCCTATGACAAACCAACATCCGCACTCAACCGAGAGATAGAAATCCCATATTTACCGTACGCGTCTACCGTAAAATTTCTATGTAATTCCCACAAGCTCTGGAGTAACGAATCAATTGTGATAATTGTGAATCTAAGGATTGCTAAAAAAATTATCGTAAAAAATCCAAGGTTATCACAATTTTATAAGATGTGTTTTAATGCACCTAGGTCTTATAGGGTGTCGGTTTAACTGATGGGGAATACCGAAGTACCGGGTAACAACATACCATTGTCAGGTAGCTGATGAACTAAATTACAGGCGGACAACCCGTTTTTATAAGTTACAAAGTTGTAAATGGACTTTTCGTATTTTGCAGTTTGTAGTTGAGTGAAACTCTTGCCCAAAAAGACATCGTTTCAAGTTTTGACCGTTTCTATAGCATAAAGCTTGTCCTAAGAGGTCTAAAGAGTGAGTGAGTGAGTGAATTAGTGAGTGTCAGTTGGTTTTTCACCCCCTAGCGATGAACATGAAGTGGATGATAAAATGAACATGAGATGGTGATTAGAAATATGGGGTGGGATGCGGAACAAAGGAACAGTAAATTTTGAAAACAACATGAAAAGATTTGAGGTGGGTACGGGCAAAAGATTTAGCCCATGTGGTGCACTACTAGGCGATTAACAATGGAATCTTTAACGTGCATAAAGCGTATTACTCTTTCAACACATTGGCCTACTATGTCCCGCGGTCAGGGTTTCCGTATTGTAGACCTGACGGGCGAGGGTCACCCTATTCAGCCACCTAAGGTACACACCTGAGCTGAGCATTAACCCGATTTCAGAATTCCAAGGCCCTTCGCTGCCTTTTACGACAGGTTGTGCTCTGCTGTTGGCCTATTTGCCACCCGGGCCTCGCACGGGATAAGCGTCTGCATACAACAGTGGTGCATCATATGCAAATTACTATTCGTTGTAAAACGCTTGTCTTTATGTTCTTTATAAAATTTGACTCGGTGTATTACCGACTACTGTTGTTAATGCTTGAACAAATATATAAATAAATTCACGGTGTGTGATTTTTAACAAAGGAAAGTAAAACGGTAGAGAACAGGTTTGAAAAAAGAACACTCTATAAGACTATCAGAGTAAAATGTAAACCGCATTTGTGCTAATTTCGGACATTTTCAAAGAAATTATTGTTCTGTTTTTTAATATCACCTTGGTCTAAAAGCACAACACGTGTCATGTCCGTTGGATATGTATTTACAATATAACATGCTTGACTATTATTTATTTGGACAACAAATTAACTATGCATCATCAGATTCCGAAGAGTTGACGCCAATCGCTTATATTCTTAAAATGTTTAATAAATACAATGAAATAATTATGTCGAATATTGCTTTTGCTAGGTTTAATCCGCCAAGACCATTGGTGCAAGTATTATTATATTCAATTCACCGCGTTGGTATTTCGGACATCGCATTTAATTCATACCTAAAAGACAAAGAAACTTAGGTTTCGCAAAATCTTGTAATTAATACTTCTATTCGAACCAACTTCTCACGAGTCCGTTAACCAGGTGTGAATATGTTCATTTAAATTTCTACATAAACGTTTTGATACATCCCCTAACAAATTGAACCCAAGTAAGAGTATGAATAGGAGTATAACTACGACTATGATAGTTTCCGAAAAAGTCTATTGAAAATGCTTAAATCTAAATCCAAAAATGGACATCTATCGCCGGTCGCGTTAGATTTATTCAGGGTTAATTCTTTAGGATAGATATCATTTATAAAGTTAGAGAAATTGGGGTTGTTTAGGGCAAGGATGTCGTCTAAGTATCTGTAAGTATTGTTAAAAATGTCAATGAGGTGGTGTTTGTTTGTGTCTTTTTGTAGTTTGGCCATAAATTGTGATTCATAACAATATAAAAAAAAGATCTGCTATAAGTGGGGCGCAATTGGTTCCCATAGGAATACCAATAACTTGGCGATATAGTTGTTTTCCAAAACGTATGTAAATATTATCTAAAAGAAAGTTAAGTGCAGTTATCATTTCTACGTCAGTCCAATTAACATAGCCTTTATGGGTTTCGTTACTGAAAAACGATTTACCCAATACATTTGAAACTTTAGAACAAATGTAATCACTTTTAGATTTATCATAAGCACCATTTAACTAAATATTCAAATTTATTTCTAATCAGATTATGAGGAAGATTTGTATACAATGTAGAAAAATCGTAGCTGTCAACTGTCTGGAAAGAATTTTCAAATGCTCGAATTTGTCCAAAACATCAAGAGAATTTTTGACACTCCAAAAATGATTTTCGCCACTAATTTCAAAAATTTTGTTACAATATCGAATGGTAAACTCTTTCATGGTTGTCAAAGCAAGAGAGAGAACTTTAGAAATATTGGTCAGAGAACATTTACTAGAAGCAGAAATAAAACGGGATTTATATGGGTTTTTGTGTAATTTAGGTATCCAGTACATAGTGGGTAATATATAGGGGCAGCTCGCAGTGCTGTTGTTGCTGTGATATGATCGTCAATAATATTTGCTTCCAAAGACTGAACGGGGATGAAGGTGCATGAGTCTGTTATTTCATTGTTTAAAACGTCAAGGTAATATTTCCGTCATACCACAACAACATTGTTAGCTGCTTTATCAGCAGGAACAGTTAGCTTTCATCTTAAAGTATGCTGCGGACCACCAGGAAACCACACAGGTTTTATCATAAAGGCCTTTTCATAGGCCCCAGACACTATGTTTATGCAGTTATTAAATATGTGCGGTACTGTGACAATGTCCTACCATACTGAAAAAAAAAACACAAGGCTTCTTATGTTATTTTCGAGAAAAATGTAAACAATACGTTTTTTTCAATATCTGACCTGTGGGCATGCCTTTCATGGCATGATTCGATCACCTACAGCCTAAATATTAATTGGCAACTGTTTTTATACCCCCGTTTTGAAGAAGGGGGGTATACTGTTTTATTCTTGTCCGTCCGTAACATAATTTCTGTCACAGTTTTCTCAGCAACTACATGACGCAGAGGTCTGATTTTTTGTGTATAGCTTTCACCTATAGTACCATATGGTGTATATGAAATGAATATCTTGGTTAAATCTTTGAATTTAGTGTTTTTTGGCAGAAATATTGAAAACTTAATACGCGCTTTAAAACTTCCATAAACGTTTTTACTATTGTCATTTTTAAGCATTATAGCGATCAAGCGTGTCGGTTTTGTGTGATGACACTTCACTAAATCATTATTGCTTGAAGTGTTGTGTCGGATTTAAGATCGATACGTTTGATTTTTTTACATCAGTCGATTGATGATTCTCAGCTAGCTGTCGGTAACAGCGAGTGTTCTATAGAGAGTTCCTTTACCGTCCTTTTGTTTGTTCTTGTTTTTTGTCTTAGGTTCTCTCTAGTAGAATTGGACTTTGATCGATTTGATTTTTATTGTGTGTTTAGTTTTTGTGCTTTGTCTAGGAATATTGATAGGGGGAAGGTTGGGCCCAAAAAACTAGTTTAACCCCGCCACATGTTACATGTGCCTGTCCTAAGCCAGGAATCCTTGACAAAGCTTTCGTTTGTACTTGTCTTTTTGATGTTTTCTGTTCCTTGTTTAAGAAGGGGGTCTATCTGTGACTATTTCAGGGCTGGATTTGAATTATATGCATCTTATTTAGACCATGGGCCAATTGCATAACCGCGAGCAGTGCCAAATGGCCTCGTTGAAGGCTGCTGGCGGTTGTCCATTGTGGTTTTTCTAAATTGCCGTTTAATTGTGGGCTGTGTCGCGTACACTTATTCCACATCTCTTTATTTTCTATTAATCCTCCTAGGTCAACTGCTTCCTGTTTACCGAATACTTAGGTTTTTACACATAGTGTACATACATTCAAAACTTCCGTCACTGTTTTCTCAGCAACTACATGACACAGAGGTCTGATATTTTGCGTATAGCTTTTTCCTCTAGTACCATATGTCCCTAGGTCAACTACTTCCTGTTTACCGATTACTCTGATTTTTGCACATAGTGAACATGAATGCAAAATTTTCGTCAAAGTTTTCTCAGCAACTACTGGGGATAGAGGTCTGATATTTTGCATGTAGCTTTATCCTATAGTCCTATATGGTGTATAGTGTTTTATGTTCATAGGTCAACTACTTCCTGTTTACCGAGTATTTTAACTTGTATACATGGCATAGTTTGAAGGGCGGGGGTATCACTAGTGAGCAAAATCTCACAGATTTACTTGTTTCTACAATTTATCCACTCTCAGCGACACCAGGAGACTTTTTGTGCTTTCTCAAACTTTTACCAACTTCCATCAACGGAAGTGGCTAAATTCAGACTCGCACTGAATAGTTTGCAAAATAAATTATATAAAAACTTTCGAATAAACATAAAAAATACTGTATAGTTAAATTGATTTTATATACTCAAATATCATGTCAATATATATATTTGACAAACCGTTTTATCTATTCATTTTTTTTTAAATGTAAAGGGGAGATAATTTTAACTTGTCAACCGGGAAAATTCAAAACTGAAAATGTGAAAATTTAAATTCTCATAAAATATTTACATCATGGTTATTGATACATGTGTTCGGTAAGAATATGAAACAGTTGTATAGGATTTATTTAATATTTAAAAGAAAAACAAAATGGTAATAACTGTCAAAAATCACTTGAAATGAAACGAAACTAAAAATGTGAAAAAAAAATTCAAATTGTATTTTTGGGTACAAGTGTGCAGCCCAGAATTTTTTTACCCACCCATTCATGAAAGACATTCAAGTTTTGGAACTGAAGAAAGGTAGCCCTCCAGTCATTTTCGAGGAAGGGTAATATCGCTGGCTCATATTTATATAGATTTGAAATCTACGATCCAAAACAGAAAACGTCATTTGCTACAAGGTATCGGTATCCTGTAAAGCTTGCCTTTGCCTTGACTGTACATTGTGCCCAATGAATGACTTTGCCAAAGGTAGAAGTTGATTCTTATTCATTTTTTACACCAGGACAGCTCGGGGTTGCTGTTGGGAGGTCTATTTCAACTGAGGGACTCAAGATTACAAATTATAATGCACAAGCAGCTACCATAAAATATCCCGATTGCGTTTATGAATTCTTTTTTCGATAAAGTAGACAGCCGAAAGTAGATTTGCCTTGCTGCCATAAGAAAAATTCTGACCCTGTTGCAGTAGAAGATATATTACCAGAGATTGAAAATAATGTGAAAAAAGATGATCCTGATATCAATCCTTCGCCTGCTGATAATGCTTCTCCTGCAGAAGAGACAATTCTGCAAGTATCAAATGTAGTCTTGCAAAACGTTTTGGTAAAATTTAAAGATCAGTCTTTCTGTTCTGGAATTGACCCATCATCTGAATCATTCAAAAATCTTGCTAGTTTCCATTTGAAGAATCCATCATGAAGAAACATCCCAAATCGAATGATGATTTTGTACAAATTTACTCAAAGGTCAATCAATTTCTCAACAGCCAAACTCATTTGGATAGATGCTCATGAATAAACGTGCCAAAGGCTAAAAAATTGTCATCTAAACTATTCTTTTATGTGCTGGATGAAAATATTACTACACTATCTGATACTATCATACAAGAGCAGATTGATGAAATACAATGAAAACAAGATGAAGCCATAGTTGAACCTGATGCACATGCCAAATCCAAAGTACGATATATTGCAGGGGCATGTGTTCATTAGATATTAATAAGATTGAAAGAGTGTGTTCTAAGAAGAATGGTTTAGACCAGAATTTTTTGCAGTCTCATTGGCAGATAGAGTAACAAAGTTCAAAGAGTCCATCCCTAGAACAAAAAACAATCTCTGAGGAGTAGAGTTCAGACATTATCAGAAAGAGAGGGTGGAAGTGGGAAGAAATTTAAACTGGAAAGTTCTGTTCAAGCTTCAGTAGTTGGAGTTGATGTATTTCTTTGTGGAGCCTGCAATAAACAGTGTAATGATGAACCTAAATCAGTAGGTGATCAGAGCATTGCGTGTGATTCGTGCAACAAATGGTTTCACTAATCGTGTGTGAAAGTAAAGGGCAATGAAACGTCTGACATCAGGTGCAACATTGAAATGTACATCATGTAGCAAGGGAAAAGGAAAAGGCAAATCAAGCAAAAAATGTTAATAAGTATGAGGATGTAGAACAGAAATGCTTCATTTTAAATTAGTATAATATTGTCATTGAAAAGTACAAATATGATTTCAGGTACATGTAAGTGAGGACACCTGGCCCCCAAAATAATTCTAAAATTCAAAATGGTTACCTGTCTAATATATCATTAATAATACATGTATTTTATATGTACTCTCTCTACATTATAAGACCATCTTTTTAGCAAAATTTAATTTCATAAACTTGTTTTCAAAATTACAATAGACTATTTACACAATGTATATGTAGGAATGACCTATTAAAATTAGCATAAAATCTTGTCTCAGAATTTGAATTTTATTTTCTCAAATTTCAAATCTTTGTAATTTTTGCGTAAATTTTCACATGAATTATCTCCCTTGTTTTATTCAAAAATTGCTATATGAGATAATTATTCGCAGGTTTGTTAATATTTAATGTATTAGGACAAAACAAAAAAGCAAACAAAAACTTTGCATGATTTTAATGTTTTTATATACATAATTTTTTTTGTACTTTATTCAGCTTTTTTTTTGTCATATGACAGGTGTCCTTACTAACCTTTAGGTAGCTTTCACTTTCTTTGATTACTTACTTCCAGTTAAGGAAAATTTAAAGAATTTCAGTCCTTCTTTTTTAATTGCTTCACACTTTCTTGAACTTATAACTATTAAGTACAACTACAATGCTGATATTTTGTAACAAGATTTATAAAGACATGATGCATTCGGGAAACATTTGTATGTCCAATCAAACATCCACTTCCTGTTTACTGAAAAACTTACTGTCATTTTTTTTTTCACCTATAACTTGTCAACTAATACTCCTATAAATATATATATATCATATGTTGCTGATAATTGGTATTTATATATGCATGGACAAGATGAAATTTTATGTCTATTAAGCAAATCAGCTCGCATGATTTGCACGAGTTTCAAGTTTCTTTTCCAACTAACGTAGCGCCCATCTTTGTATTATTATTGATGATGGACACAGGTAAATTATACCCAAAGAGCAAAGTTTGTTGTAAAGAGTAACATGTTAAAACAGTTTTCGTTGTGGTTTCTAAATTTCTGCTGATTATGTGAGTTGTATTTTCAAATTTTGGCTCAGGTCATGTACATGTAGGTTTTTTAAGTTTGTTTTGGACTCATTTGTCTTCGTCATTTTGTTGGTTTTTTTATTCCCTATTTTCAGTTAATCAGGCCTACTTTTCAATGATTTTGATAGAAAATCTAAAGAAGTAGTCAAATTTTGTATATGCATTAGAATAACATGAATGCATTGAAATTTAATGTCTTTCGTGAATGGGTGGGTAAAAAATTTCTGGGCTGCTCACTTGTACCCGAAAATACAATTTGAAATTTAAAAATGTTTTGATCTAGTAAATTTCTGAATATTGCTTCTTGCAGTGGGGGGACACAAAATATATATAATTTTTGTTTTCACATTTTTAGTTTCGTTTCATTTCAAGTGAATTTTTACAGTTATTTGCCATTCTGTTTTTATTTTGAAATATTTAATAAATCCTACACAACGGTTTCATATTCTTACCAAGCACATGCATCAATAAAATTTGCCATAATGTAAATATTTTATGAGAATTTAAAATTTCACATTTTCAGTTTTTGAATTTTCCCGGTTGACAACTTTAAATTATCTCCCCTTTTTATTTTTACATTTCAAAAAATAATTTTAAAAAAGATAAAAGGATTTGTCAAATATATATAATGACATGATATTTGAGTAAATAAAATCAATTAAATTATAAGGTATTATTCTTTGATGTTTATTCGAAAGTTTTATATAATTTATTATGCAAACTATTCAGTGCAAGTCTGAATTTGGCCACTTCCGCCGATGGAAGTTGGTAAAAGTTTGAAAAAGCACAAAAAAGTCTCCTGGTGTCCCTGATAGTAGATGAATTGTAGAAAAAAACGATAGTAATTTAGGCTGTATGTGACAGAATCATGCTATGCAAGACATGCCCACAGGTCCGATATTGAAAAAAAATGTATTGTTTACATTTTCTCGAAAATGGCACAAGAAGCCTTGTGGGTTTTTCTTCAGTACGGTAGGATATTGTCACAGTAGCGCACACATTTAATAAGTGCATAACATAAACATAGTGTCTAGGGCCTATGGCCTTCCGGTAATACATGTAGTTGGCTTCAAAATAATTGAACATAAATACTCTACAAATGCAAATCGAAGTTTAAGACTAGCCTTTGGAATAAGAAGTGATTATCTTATAACGACTTTTACTATGTATTTTCAACACAATTCTTATCTAGGATGTTTCTACTATGACGATTCGGGTTATCCCCAGTTGCTATCTACTGATACATTGAGTGTAACGGTTTCTGGATACCCATGCAGAAGATGGGATGACAGCATTTCTATAGATGCAATAGGATACAACCTGGGTTCACAGCATGAAAATTATTGTCGCAACCCAAACAAGAGTGACAGTGTGTGGTGTATTTCAACAAATCCAAACAAGCTATTGGAGAACTGCAACCCCAAAGGATGTGGTAACTTATATTTTTCCTGTCATTATTTTTATACCCTTGTGTGTTGGGGCATCGAGTTTTTCTCATGTCCGTCTGTCCGTCCGTATGTATGTCCGTACAAATTTTGGTCGAGCTTTTCTCAAAAACCATACATGGAAATATATTGAAATTTGTCAGGATGGTTAAGTATTTCACACTGTACGTCCTTAACGACTTCCAGACCTGTCGGACCTCTATCTTCTTGTTTTGGACTGTCCTATATGAAAATCGAAAATAAAAAATCACACCAGGCTTTTTTCACAAACTACATGGGAAGGATTTCAAACTTGGTAGGATGAATAATAATACCAAACAGTAATCCTAAGCATCTTTCCGGCAGACCTGTCGGCCTTCTACTTCCTGTTTAGGTCCAGATGGGGCATAATTATATGTGTCCCATGGGTACATTCCTTCTTTATTTATAGAATAATCTAATATTTTTTTATTAAAATAAAACGAGTTTCAAATTATCTAAATGGACATAAAAGCGGCACACTCGACAAAATGTGTGTAATAATTTGTTCTATGAATTCACAATATCTTGTACTGGTTTGAATCTACAAATAGAAAGTAGAAATGTGAAAATCTAAAATTATTCACATACATTTGTCATGTTTATGATGTTTGCATTTCATTACACATGTGACAATTGAAAAATACAAGGAACAAAGAGCATACATAATTTGTCCCCAATTTAATGTAGATGAAAACTAGAGTATGTACTTTCGAAAAGCTGAATATTTTTATAGGAAAAATATTGATTTATCTTTTATAGTTTTATTAATTTTGATAATTTATTGATGTATAAATAGGCTGAATAAGCGTGGTTGTGAGAAAATTGCACCACTATTTTCATGTATAGCATTTTAATTAATATCAAGTATAAGCTAAACTTATAGCTAGTAAAATATTCAAAATGAAGTGACTTGTTTCTTTTGTGTAAATGGTCTTTTTCATTTTGACAAATCACTGATAAAAAGTGGTCATAAAAGGGGGTCATAGTTACATCTAAGAAAAACTTCTTGAAAATGGATTGCAAATTATATATATTTTTCGTACTTTCATTAAACCACCATTTTCTAGTCATTTTTCTAATCAGCCAATTTCATAATCTTTATGTGTCTCATAGCTAACATCAATCTCCGAAACAGAGTCTAACAGCACTCCTTATGTCTGACGTCAGATTGACTGTACTCCGTTTCGGATATTGAGCTTACATTGATTTACTTAATACTGAAGAACATTAAAAGTCACTTATAAATTCATAAAACTATCCTTTTACCAAATCGTGCAAATAAAACAAGTAAATTTGTGATACCCCCGCTCGTAAATAAAGGTTATAACAAAACTACCGAACTTAAATGATCAATATCATAGTCCAGAGAAAATGACAAAAACGAATCAGTCATACCGGAGAATTGGTGGATCGCAATGGTCCTGACTTGGTACAGGCATTTCAAACGAAATGGTGGGTTAAACAAGGTTTTATGGCACTAAACCTCCCTCTTCCATTGCGATCTTCAAGTCCATAATATATAAATATACATAGAATAGTGTGACACTGTAAAATTTGCTAAACCCATAATATATAGTTACGTAAAATAGTTTGACACTGTAAAATTTTCTTGGAATTAGGTTTTATAAGTCGAACATAATAGAACATGTAGGATATGAAAATTATCATGAACAAAATACAGAAGCTTTTGTCTGGAACTATGTTGTAATTTTTATTTGAGAGAAACACAAAACCAGAAGAATTAAAGATCGCAATGGTCCTGACTTGGTACAGGCACTTCCAAAGAAATGGTGGGTTAAACCAGGTTTTATGGCGCCAAACCTCCCTCTTCCATTGCGATCTTAGGATCCGGTAATGACCATAGAATACAACATAGTTGTGAGACACAATAGGGATATTGGGGTGATCAGAAGACCAGTCAAACACTAATTAAAACAATTAACCATCATATTTTTTAACTCAATTTTGAACTTTTCTACTAGTGGCTGATAACGAAGAAAGAATTTTTTTAGTGATCGTATGAGAGGTATTTTCTTATAGCCCTGCTCCAAAAGTCGGTCACGAAGAAATCGGTGTCTGATAAAAAAAATCTGTGAGATGTGTGCAAGCTCTGGCATATCGAATTAGTTGTGAAATATAAACACCGTATGCAGGAGAAATAGGTATATTGCTCTGTAGATTAGGAAAATTAGTAATTTGAAAATAAAAATCGTCTCGTTTATCGTAAATTGTTGTACTGAGATGACCACCTGGGTCAAATTCGAGGTGCAAATCCAAGAAAGACGTCAAGCAATTTGATTCGGTGGTCTCTTTAATCTCCAATTCCGGAGGATATATTGAAGGAATCCATCTACCAAATGAAGTGTTATTGACAGAAAGGACATCATCAATATATCTGAATGTAAGATTAAATGACCTTGCCTCTTTCATCTTCTTGTTCTTTACGAGTCCCTGAAGAAATTCAGTCTCGTAAGAGTATAAAAACAAATCGGCGAGGAGAGGAGCACAGTTTGTGCCCATTGGAATGCCGATTTGTTGTTGAAAAATCTCCCCTCCGAAGGTGACAAATATGTTGTCAATGAGGAAAACAAGCATACTGCAAACTTGTTCCAGTGTGTAACAAATTTTATCTTTGAAAGATGTTTTGGAAAAGAAGGTAGAATTATAACCCAAAACAACAAAATTCCTAGAGTTTGAAAAGGCTTTTTCGAGAAGTTTTTTCGGGCGACATTTTATGCATAAAAAACTTAAGAATTCGGTTAACAGGAAGACAATGGCATGAAATCATAACATTTCTAATCAACATTTAATTTATATAAATCTATAATGCAAAATATCTTCATCGTGTACATGTAGATGCTTAGAAAAATGTTACGGAAATTTTGGATCTATGCCCACTGTGTGTAAAAGCTAAAGTATTCGATAACAGACAGTAGATATACATTAAATGGTGCTTTCTATAGGATAAGGCTATATGCAAAAATATCAGACCATTACATCGATGTAGAATTTTGCATACATGTCAACTGTGTAGAATTTTCAGTAAAGAGGAAGTAAACGTTCTAAGAGCATGTACTTGCAATTCACTGTGTGTTACTAAAGGATATGTACATTTTGTACTAATGAGTACACAAAAAGGTATACATTCATGAAAACTTTATAAATCCAGCAAAATGGATCCTCTGCCCTCAGTACATTTGACTGTTAAAAAAAGAATCTAGCCAACTATATGCAATATTTCAGACCTCTACGTCATGTACATGTACTTACATAGAATCATGTGTACGGACATTTTGCGCATATGTCATGGAAAATAATGAGATGTGGAATAAGTATACGCGACACAGCTCACATTTAGTCAATTTAGTTTAAAAACTACAATGGACAACCGCCAGCAGCCTTCAACGATTAAGACCAGTAAGCGCTGCTCGTCGTTCTGCAACTGGTCCCTGGTCTAAATGAAATGCATATAATTCAAATCCAGTCCTGAAATAGTCAAAGAAAACTTCAAATAGACAAGTGCAAACAAAAGCTTTGTCAAAGAAGTAGAAAACAAGGAGCATAAAATCACTAGTACATTACGCCATATGACACTGTAGGATAAAGCTATATGAATGCAATATACCGGCCAGCTAGACATCTACGTCCTGTAATTGTTCAGAAATCTGTGTATAAAGTTACGTCGCAGACGGGTGAACGAACAAGGATCAAATAGTATACCCCCTTCTTCGAAGCTGTGGTATATTAATTTCTTTCTGATAAAAAAAATCGAGTCAGGTCAGTTTACAATAAAACAAATCGTATCTACCAACAGTTTTTAAAAATATTTTTTAAATGTTCTAAGTCTGCCCGAAACATCAGAAGAATGTCAACACTCCAAAAATTATTTAATCTTTTTTTGAGCAGAGCTCTATGTAGTCATATAGCTATCTGACTTTCGCAAATTTTAATCGTCTAGACAGGGTAAATCGGTCAGGCAATATTCCTACCAGAGGATCCATTATAGAATATTCATCGTGTATAATCATTGTTTCACATGTTATACAGGTTGTCTTAACTAAGAGGTACATCTTTATACTCCTATAATAAATATGATATAAATGTGCACTACATTTCACATATCGATACACTAAAGTTGATGTATACTTAAGCGTAGCTGACCTTTTACCTTTAATTTAATCAATACGTCATATATATATAATATTCAAATGGGTTGAGCCAAATTACGGATTTCATAACAAATGTTTAAGTGGGCGGAGCAAACGAATTAAATTGATGAGTCTTGAATAGACGAAACGCGCGTCAGGCGTAGCAAAATTTATTGTCTGGAACTTTGTTGTCATTTGTATTTGATATGTTTCAAGTTGCTGAAAAAACAGATCGTTCTTATTTAAGTGCTTAGATTTAGCTCTGCTTTTTAACGCTTTAGCGCTTTGATTTTAAGATCTTGTCACAATAAACAGTTATTGACTGAGACAGAAGTTCACAAATGATCTGTTGGCCCGATATCAAGTTAGGATAACAGGTCTCGTCAGGTAATGGGACAACTGATTTTCTTCTGACCGATGTCTCGGACTATAATCGATATGTCATACTTTCCAAACATATATCTTTCTGATTTAGAGTTAAAGTTTTGGTTCCTACTCCTTTTATTAAAATTTCTTTGATACTATTCCCTTTGTTTGAGAATTATAATAAAAATTATTGGTAAAATATGTTTACACTTATAAATAATGATATTAGAATGGCGCTTAGCACTTGTACATAGTATATAAAAGTGAATATATATAACAATTGATATCCAACTATAAATCCCCTCAAAGTACATCAAAGCAAGATGGGAAACTTTAGAAATATTGTCAAAAAAACTCTTACTTGAGGCCGAAATAAAACTAGCATTATATAAAGGTCTATTCTTCTGTATTATTTAAACTTTTAGTAAGGGACCGACCATTTAACTTGAAAGGGGGGCCTTGGTTTTTTCCTAAAAAAATATTCTGAAAATTCTTTTTGATACATAAAATATTTTGGCAGCTGAGGGTAAGAAAAAAAAATATTCTGAAGAAGGATTTCTGCTATAAAAAATATGCTGATAATGAAAAAAATATTCTGTCGCGACGCCTTCAAAAAATAAATATTTTGTCCGCGCTCTGCGCGGAAAAACATTTTCTGATCAAAACAAAAAACCAAGCCCCCCCCTTCAAGTTAAATGGTCTGTCCCTAAAACAGGTAACAACGATATTACCGAACTGGTGTGCTAAGTCTTTATTATCCAAGAAGCAAAGCTAAACAAGGCAAAGAAAACCCGTAGAAAATGAATACTATAGAAGTGCTGACTTAGTACAGTCGACATTATCTAGGATGTGGTGGGTAAGATAAGGTATTGTGGAGACTAAACTCATTTATGAATCCTCCAAATGAAAAAGTTGCAATTTTCCAACAAGTTACGAAAAAGAAATCATTCAAGATAAATTTCTTAAAAACAGGTTGCTATTTCATTGACGATATTGGTAATCCTAAATCGACTGGTACATTGAGTGTTACTGAGACTGGATATCCATGTATGGGATGGGGTGAAGTACTTCCGCAGAGAGATTTCGAGGGTTACCCTGGATCAGTGCACAAGAACTATTGCCGCAACCCTGATAAACATAACAGTCTGTGGTGTTATTCGACACACCCTAGTAAAGAATGGGAAAACTGCGATCCTGCAGGATGTGGTAAATGAATTTTTACAATTATTTACTTTCATTTGAAATTTAATGATGTGTTGCAACAAGCATGAACTACATATCGTACTAAAGCACATGAGTTGCATCTTAATACGGCGTACGTTTGCGCTGTAAGTCGCTATTAAGTTTAATTTTTTATTTTCTTTATGCTGTCTGTTTCTTAATGTCGTTCTCATTCTTGTTTACTGGATATGACAGAAAATGCCTTTGCATCTTCTCACATGTTCTTTATTTATCATTTAAAATAAGAATTGTCCGGTTATATATAGCACAACTGTAAATAACAGTATTTTAATGAAGAAATGTTCATGAATATCTAAATACTTTATCCCGATAGAAGTACACATTGGCCATTTAAAGTTCATCCTGACAGTGAATTTATTTAAAATCTTAGTATATATACAGCACATACGACATATTATCAGGGCAAACAAAGTATAATAGAACCATGAGAACCTAAATAATGACACACCATATTACATTGACACAATGTGTTACCTAAAGATAGCGTAGTTTTTTCTGTACATTTTTTGCGTTCAAAATGCATTTGGATAAGAACAAAATATCCCTATTGTACCCTTCAACTTACATGTTCACTTGGTAATATAAACACTTTAAGTTAAATGTTAATTACATTTTGTAAATGTCCCATGAAAATTGAGGCTACGTGAAAGGGTGTAAGTGATATTATACTAAAATTGGTTGTGCTCAAAATTGCAGGATTTACCATGTAAGAATATAAACAAATTATATGATTTATTTTATCTGTCAGTGAGTCCTTCTACGGTTTTCCTTGGAATTTTATATACAGTGTTTGCTGAGCACAGACTGAAAAAACAAATAAAGCCATTTAAAGCAAACTTATTCATGAACCTTAAACTCGGAATTTGATAATTATTCAAGATCAGTGGGCACTGAAGACAACAGCATGAAGGCTATACATGAGAAGTTACTAACATTAAACATACTGTGACGAAAAAGAAAAAAAGAGAAGGGTGGATAGGCGGAAGTATGTTAGGTGCAAGATGCAAAAGCTTCTTCACCAAGGCTACCAGAAACAGTCTCACCTTTTAATCTCAACCAATAAACATCTTATTAGTAGATATTTTTTTTCGGAGTTAAAATGTAATGTCAAGAATGTTTTCTTCAGTACAACATGCACTTATCTGGAGAGAGAAACCTATCAGTTCTCTTTCATATCTAACAAAACTATATGCTTTGTTGAGGAACATTTTCTACTTCGTCAGACTTAATGAATTTGCAAAAATCTGATTGAAAAATGCAGGCAGGGATTTTCACAAGGATTCCAATGAAAAAAGATTTTGAAAGTCGGACCACAAATAAAAAAGTTGATTTTTTTGGTGTGGCCCGTCTTTTGCCCCCTGTAGCAATGTAACGGTTCAATATACATCAAAACCATTGACACATTTTGTTGACAGAATTTAATGAGAAATGCAATAAAAAAAGAATTTTAAAAATCAAATGAATAATTACCATTCTACAACAGTTTTGTCAATACACCCGTTTTAGCCCCTTTTGGCCGTTTTTTCCTAAACGGTAAAGGTCACCAACCCGAAATACAATAGGAACCTTCCTCTGGTGGTTACAAACATCATATCAAAATTTCATAACAATTGGTCAATATTTATTCAAGTTATCGCACGGAAACCAAATGTCCCCAGACGACGACGACGACGACGACATCGCCATAACATTATACGATCGCAAAAATTTTGCGGTCGTATAAAATGTACAACAGTACACATGTACAGTTATTATCCATTTACTATCTTTAATATTTCATTTTGATATCGAGTTGAAAATTTGGTATAGTCTCTGTGCAGCGTTTGAAATAGAATTGACACTTAAGAAATGATTAGTACTCAAGTTATTTCGGCTATGGTGCCATCTTCCGCCGTCAAATATTCTTTCATAATGCTTTATGAAGTCGGGAAGCGGAATACCTTGGATGGAATAAAGCTTGATTTGAAACAGTCAAGTGTTTGGCTTCCTTCCACATTGACGTTTTTAGAGCTGTCTGACCAATGTTGCTAACATCAAACAATGCACATGGCTTTTAACTTTGTTGATCCATTACTAATCATTTCTGTAGTCATTATTGTCTATTTACTTTGTTTGGAAAGTACCACTTTCAGGCATGCATGTTGATACAGCTGCTTAATAAATTTAAGGAATCAGAATAATTCTGATCAAATGAAACAAGTTTGAAACTTGGAAAATAAAATCACACTTACCAGAAAATTCATCTCCGAGCCCATAACCGGAAACTCTCCTTGAGAATTTCCTTGAATAACCAAATGTTGGGATTTTGGACATTGGTGATTATAAGCCATCTTGTTTAACTCCAAAACTGCAAAAGAACTTTGTTTTTGATTCTGTTGAATTAAAAATAGCACAAAAAAAACTCTTTCGTTGAACTGGACAACTCATTATAAGACATAGATTAAATGTCTAATTATAAGTTATTTTATTGTCTTTAGTATATTTTTGCATATTTTTTCTTCTTTTGTAGCAACAACTTCACAAGAGGTCACTACAACAGCTCTCACAAGACCCCAAACAACAAGTGAAATCGATGAAACTGTGACTACTTCTTTAGAAACATTTACCTCAGAAGTAACTGTGGAAAGTATGGCAACACAAAGCACCACCGCAATGACAACTGAAGGAATCAACCAATGTTTATGCCCATGTAATACAAACTCGATGTGGAGTAGTTTCTTTTATGGTAACCTTTCTATTGAGGAGAAGTCAGAAATAATTGAGAAGGAAAAGAAGAGGCTAAGGCGTGAGCTGACCGTTGACAAGACCGTCATTTCATCGTACATTATGAAGAAAAAATGTGCAAACGATGAAAGATCAAGCGCTAAATCGATAGGAAAGGTTGGCATTGGAATCTTGTTAATTTTTGTGACTTTGATTGTCTTGTCTGATATTACTAACTTTAAATGCTTTAGAAATAGCAAAAATACAATAGACGGTGAATGATTTTTTAAATGTTTAACCAATTGATGTTGTGAAATGCATGTGAAAAGGTCTAATGTATAGATGAAATTATTAGTATATGTATTCTGATCAGTTTTCT